>CM021103.1:125273701-125873701 GCA_007115665.2 Sequoiadendron giganteum | reverse complement strand
CTCAGTTCTTTGTGAAACTCTATGGATAAGGGTTCTTGATCTTGACTCGATTCGGAGTAAATTTCATTATCCTCAAGAGCCTCCTCTTGACAAGATCCTTGGGTAGATGATATATCATCGGTAAAAGACTCTTCGCAACCTTTTGTGGGTATAAGTGTAATAAGGGATATTTTTGGATTGTGTGGAACTTCTTCAACATGCCTAATCATTGACTCATTTGTGAGAGAGATATCACAATTTGATATCCACTTGATGTCATTATGGTAAAAAATAGTGCTAAATATTGTTGGTGGGTTTGGACTTTGTTTTAAAATAGTATCTTGATGCATGTTTGATTCCTCATGTTGTGATGAATAAATATATCCCACCATGGTATTATGAGTATGGTTTACGTCATTTGAGGTTGATGCCTTTCCTGAATCTTTTTATTTTGTATGTTCATGCATACGGTTTGTGTAAATTTTCAGATTTTTATTCCCATATTTTTGATCGACATGAATGTCTCCTTGTTCAATAGGATCTTCTACTTGATGTTTTATTCTAAAACAATTTTGTGTGTTATGACCTTTGTATCAGTGAAATTCACAAAAATCATCTTCTTTATAGCTACGACGTTTGACTTGTGGCTCTTGATAGTTTGAGAAATCTATGAGTGATATAAGATTAGACTGTATCAACCTCTTCAACATATCCTCTATAAGTTCCCCTAAGGGATTGAATTGTCACTTAGGATCATTATCTGTTCTTTGTTGTCCATGTTGAGTGTTTGTAGCTTTGATCATTGGTTGATTGTTAGGTGGTTGCACAAATAGTTGTTGTGTGTTCATGGGTTGGGTGGTTTATTGCCTAGGAGTAGTTAAGACCACCTTTGCATCAACAACACCATCACTAGTAACATTCTTGTTCTTGTCCTATTAGTGGGGCTTGTCGTTAAAACTAGTGGATGGGTGGTTGTCTCTATAGGCTTGTGTGTTTCCCTATGAGATTAGGGCTCTCTCGATGTTAAGAGATCTAGGGATAAGCTCATCATAAGTGGTAATGCATTGCATTTTTAAATGGAAAGATAGATCTGGATCTAGATTTGTTATGATGATTCCTACTTGTTGCTCATCGGGATGGACCACTTTCTCTTACTAGCTATTTGTCTCCATCATTGCAATAAATTGGTGAATGATTCTCCTTTAGTTTGTTTGAGATTGTACAACTCTTCTATACTAGAGTCCATTTCAAGATTAAAGGAGAAGTGATCTATGAATTTTTCAACGATTTCTTGGAAAGTTTGGATGCCTGGAGACAATTGAGAAAACCAATCCATGGCAGGACCTGTAAAACTTTGAGGGAAGAGGAACATTAAATAAGAATCATTGTAGGCCACCTCCATACACATGACATTAAACTCCTTAATATGGTCCACAAGACTTCCTCTCCCTTTGTATTTATCAAATTTTGATACTTCAAAATTGGGAGGGAATGGTACCATTGCTATGTTTCAATCGAATGGATATGGACATAGATTTTGTGTATGGGGCTTCTTTGTCTTGCCCATTCGGGAATCCTGCATTTCTTGTGATAACGCTTTGAGGTGTGATGCTAGATCATCTTACGGGTTTGGTCGAGGAACATATGTTGGAATGACAAATGGGTTGTATTCATAATTATGATACAATGATGCGTTGTATGGGGTGTATGGTGAAGGTGATTCAGGTGTGGATGTATATGTTCCTAACATGTTTTGGTTGACAATGTTGTGTTGAGGGTTATATTAGGAACTTTTTTGTTGTTGTTGTTGTTGTTGTTGGGCATATTGTTTAGCTAGTAAGGCTTGTTGTTGTTGTTGTGCCATGAGGGATTGTTGTTGTGCTTGTTGTTGTTATTACACTACTAAGGCATCTTATTGTTGTTGTCGTGTGACTAAGGTGGCTTGATAGGCTTGTTGTTATTGTTGTGTTGCTAAGATTGTTTGTTGTTTTTGTTATGTGACTAAGGTAGCTTTTTGGGCTTTATTTTGTTGTTGAGCTACTAAGGTGGCTTGATAAGCTTCTTGTTGTTGTTGTTGTGCTTCTAAGGCTACTTGTTGTTGTTGTTGCATGAAAAAGGTGGCTTGTTGGGATTGATGTTGTTGTTGGGCTACTAAGGCGGCTTGATGTTGTTGTCGTGCTACTAAGGTTGTTGTTGTTGTGCTGTGAGGGATTGCCGATAAGCTTGTTATGCTTGTTGTAAAGCTAAGGCATGTGCTTGTAATGTAGGATCAGGTGGTATTTGGACTTTTGTGATGTGTTTTGAGTGTTGATATTTTGGATAGGTTTCATATTGTTGATGAGAGATTTTGGGTTCCATTGGTTCAACAGTCATTGCAAGATGGTGGATTGAGATAAAGGAATGTAGATGTGAGGTCCTATTTGATTTTTCATGGTGAAGGGGACCATGGGGAAAGATTATGTCATTGGATATTGTGATGGTAATGACATATTAGGACCTTGATTACATTGATTAAAAAGGTTTTCTTGATCAATGTCTTGAGGATTTCCTTGTGTTTGACGTGGGATCACGATATTACCTTGGTTGATGGGATTCATAACCAAGGTGTTGTTTTGATTTGGTTCGATGATAGATGGGTTTGATGCAGATGGTGGATTGACTTGAGTATCTTGGGTAACCACTTGTTTCGATGTGTCGATGGGGTTGTTGGAGCCACTTGTCAAGGGTTGACTTTGCGTGAGAGTGTTAACTTTCCCTTGTTTTCCTACTTGAGGCACTTGGTTCACATTTCCTTGTGCAACATTAGGAATACTTGGGGTATTTGTGAATATGGATGAAGATGGTTGCACTCAAAATGTTGAGATTGTTATGGTGTCATCGAATGTAAGTGGTTTTCAAAAGTTTTGTACCCAACTTGTGTCTTGGGGAAGGTTGGTGGTTAATAGAATGGTAATTTTGTGAATACCCAAAGTTGTGTTTGTTCCTATACATGAAGTGAGACCAAGGTTGGTTCCTAGCCATGTCGCAAGCCTAGATGTTAAGGGTTGACTTGGAACAAGGGATGGAGTTGGTTGAATCATAGATGAAATCAAGCCTTGTGTTAATGATTGTGCAACAAAAGATGGGGAAATTGGAGCCACACTTTCTAAGGCTTGATGTTCCATGATTTCTTCCTTAGTAAGTCCAAATGGGTTATTTGTGACGTCTTCAATCTCATCTGGTCCTAATGGAGATGAGAGTTTTTGCGATGGGGTAACATGACTTCTCAAATAAAATTCTTGAGGATTTAGATTACTGATGGTAGATGAGACTTTGATTTTCTCCATGATTCTCTTGTGTTGTGATCTTGTTGTAACCATAGATTGTGGGTCAACAATGGGAGAGGTGTGTTGAGATTTGTAATGTTTAAACTCTCTAGTTAACTAAAATCTAGGTAGAAGGGATGCTCTAAGTCTTTTGGGAGCGATGATGATAATGGGGGATGAAAAGGTGGATGATATGGAGAGTGATCTTTGCAAAAATTTTGGGGCAACACTTTTTACTTGAGTTTGATGTTTTGATGTTGGATAAAGTATGTTTATGAACTTGGAAATATTTAGGGTAGACTCGTGACCTTAAAGATAAACTAGTTCAAGGATGATAACTAACTTAACTAAGTGCATGGAAAAGGATTCATTTCACATACAACATAGACAAGTTAGGGTTTGGGGTTTGATTAATGTTCAAGCTATAAAAAAATTGGTGTATTCAAATTTTTTTGCAAAGTTTGATGAAGTGAAGGAGGAAATTTGATGAAGGGATAGATGAAATGTTTGACCTAATGTTGACCTAGAGTGAACCTTTATTTTCCAAGACCAAGGTAGTGGGAAACATGATAGACCTCTAAAGTGATGATACTCCAAGAACTAAATGATTTTGCTAAAAAAGGACTCAAATGATCTTGTAAATAGGAACCAATGATTTGAAATCAATATTTGCAATGTTTTTCTTGTATGATAGCAGGCATAAGGTCAGGTTGTTCAACTGGCACGATCAATCGCCAAAATGGTCATGTGGGATTTGATTGTGTCAAGTTTATCTTGCTTAAGTGAATTGATTTTACAAACACTCATCTTGATTATGTTTTCAAACTAAATTTTTATGTCAAAAAAATCATAACTTTCACAATGTCCATTTCATGAAAATCATGAGATTAGAGTCATAATTTCCTATGTTGTCTTTGGGAAATATGGATTTAAGATCAAGTCAAGATATTTAGAAATCGCTAAGGATAGAAACCCATAGGACCAATAGTAATATCTAGGCTAAATCAAAAGGAATCCATATTTAAACCAAAGTGTTCAAAATTTTGAAGATAGTGAATGTTTTTTGGGAACGTTTTGGAACCAAGCAATATATCAAACTAACTCACAATCACTTACAATCTTAGGTTCAAAATGTCTATACTTTTTTGAGTTCCCACTTGGATTTATCCAAACACTAAACAATGCAAACCGTTAGAGATTTGATGAAACTGGCTCCCCCTTTCTCGGCACACACTTCTCGGGACCACCAAATCTCAAAATCCTTAAAATCTAAAGATCAAAAGGATTTTTTTGTTTCTACAATTGAATAGTAAGAATGTGGGATTGCTTCAGAACGACCGTTCTTGCACCAACAAGTATTAAGGATTTTTGGATTTTTAAACAAAGGTCCATAATAAGGGCTTCCAGTTTAGGTCGTGTAATGATAGAATCCTTTTGAGAGGTCTACCAACCCTTAGAACAAGGGCTTTACGCGTCATCAAGACATTGTGGGAGAGATATTATGTACCACTTCCCATTTATCACAATCTTCATTGTAACCACAAATTTAGATCATGGTTTGGAAGAGCTTGGATTTAGCTCGTTATCGCTTGGTTCGTTCCCTCCTTTTGAATCAGGGAGGCGGGCCCTCTAAAGGTGAACAATAGCAAGGAAGTATGTCTGTATTTTGATCATCTTTATTTGAATGAACAAAGAGAGAACACATGCCACGTCTTTTTCTCACACTCGCAAAGGGGGTTCGTTTTTAATCCAAATGAAAGATGTAGGTGATTTCCAAAGTGTTAGAGAATGTTTATGTTTCTCAAGGTCGCCAAATGGCACGAGAGAATTGCATATGCATTCACTAGCAACGTGGTAAATCATAAAACATAGCAAATAGTTGTAAAATTTAACCCTTCAAAGTAGTGATGAGTTTGTTTTAAGCACCAAATGAAACATCAGGTTGTCTTGTTCAATTTTAAGCCCAAAAGACAATGATGAAATGAGGGTTCAATTTTAGCCAACTTTGAAAGCGAATTTTAAGCCCAATTGAAAACTAGTTGGTCCTAAGATTGTAAGTTTTAAAACCCAATGGAAAGTGGTCCTAAAACATAAACCAAAGCAACATATGATGGGTTATAATTTCCCCACGAGTGTCAAAACAATGTTACAATAACTACAACTAAGAAAAAATTAAAATTAAAATTTTCAAATTTTTTTTATTTTTTCTAAGTTGTAGTAAATCGTGTTTTCAAAGGCCTTTGGAGCAGAATTTGGGGTTGAAACCTATGTCAAACCCTAAAAATGGGTTGCCAACGGATTCAAATTTTGAGCACTGAATAGAAAGTTATGACCCCAACAAGTTGGGGTAAAATAATTTCTAGTTTTTCCCCAAATCTGCAAAACTAGTTAGTCTAAAAAGCAAAACAGGAAGTTAATGACATGTTAGCATTCAGATAAAGTCAAAAAATTAAAGCACATGTTGAAAAAATGATCATAAAACTTCTTACCAAAGTTGGGCGTAGCTGCACACGATAGCGTCACGATTTGAAGTTTGGCCATCGCACTAGTGAAAATGGGTGTTGCTCTGCAGCATAAATAGTGAGCACGATAGCGTCAGTATTTGGCTTGGTGTCACTGCTAATGATGGTGTCACAATTTGAAATTTGAAAGCATCGCTCTGGTGAATATAGGCATCGCCATTCAAACTTTTTGATACTTCCATATTAAATATGTGCCACCATATTTAAATCAATGTCAATGCATTAAATCGACGTCGTTGTTTCTAATTGTGTGGGTGTCACTATATAGAGATGCTCTACAAAAGGTGTCACTATTTGTAGTTTGGGCATCACTATAACCTACAAAATAGAAAACAAACAAAATTTGAAATAGAAAATTGTTAACCGTTTGCCCTCCTTCTAGCACCAGAATGTGAAACGAGGATTGTCGGTGAGGGTCGATTACACTTGACTCATGATGAATTGAATCCTAACTTCACCAAACATACCTATATCTACAAACAAGATCATTCAAAATGGAAATCTAATTTAAGCATTTAATTGAAAATGAAAGCTACAAACTACCAAAAAATTGTTAAATTCCTAATCTAGCCCATCTGAAACTTATCATGTTTTGGAATTGGTGTCGTGTTGATGTAAAACAACAACCCTTTCCCAATCTCATGATTAGTGAGTCTGTTTCAGTCGATTCTATGGAAGAGAATCAATGAAACCATTGTAATTGATGTATGAAACCTAGTTTATGCAAAAATGAACATGATGCAAGCTAAGTTACCATGATTTTATGTTACAAATGATCTAATTATGCTATTGCTAAACTATTATAAACTAAGATTATGCTAAAAGATGAAAACCCCAATTGATATATAAACTAAGATAGATGCATGGAAGCCATTAATGGAAGCTTAAATCTATTATGCAACTAAAAATGGACAAAAATATACTAAATGTGAGTAAAATATGAGTGTGAGCTGGATGATATTCAGCAACATAGGTTTTCTCTAAAAAAGATTGATCTATTTGTCTCCAAATAGTGACCTATTTATAGGAGAGAAAATAGGAAATGGAGGGATGAGATCAAAAAGCTTAATCAATGGTTCAAGATGGAGGAAAATGTTGGGAAAGATGGGTCATCTTAGAAAGAAATATTCAAGATCAATAGTGCCTTTCATAGTTTTTAATTTCTTCAAATCACCTCAAAGACACGTACTACTATGCCATAAAGCAAAAACATACATAGCTCATTTCCCACGTTAATCCTTAGAGAGAAGTTAATGCTTAACCAGTTTCAACAACACCATTAACAAATTCAGCAAACAAAACCAACAACCATGAAAGATGAAACAAAAGACATGAACAAACAGATCTACATGGGGAAAACCCTTTCAGGTAAAAAACCCCACACTCCAAAATCCTAGATCTCCATTGTATTATTCAACAACAAAATATAGTTACAAATATAATTCAGGCTCTATTACAGAGTTTACATCTTGTTCCATCTAGAGAGAATCCGTATAACACTACTTTGATCTCACCTCTCTTAGCGAGAGACATCTTGTTCGGCTACATAGCATCATGGCTTGACCACCGACCTCTCTATCACACAACTATTGAGCCTTCACCTTCTGCAAGGTTCATCTCACTTTCTCGGCTCACGGCTCCCCAACCTCTCAGCTTGCACCTAGCCGCTCAACCAGTCCACCACCCAACCTGGTAACTGTCACACTCTTCCTACATGGCTCTTCTCCAAGAGATACATTTTCTCTCTCTCTCACCAATTGTTCAACTACCACACCCCTTTAGGGTTACACCTTGAGCCACATGCCATCATCCAGCATTTTTGGCCACCGGATAAGTAGTTGAACAAATCTCCAATGTCGAACTTAGGGTTATCCACCTAACACCATGTTGCCCATTCAAAGAGACATTTATTACCATCTCACCAAGTTCCTAAACACATGGGCCCACATGTCATTTTTCCTCCACGTCATCGCCACTTGTCGGCCTCTCGTCATGATCCACCATCTTATTGGGTCCCACATCTAAAGACAATCATAAACCAACCAACACTTTCCAACTGTTAACTCTCCTTCATATACCGCTCCTCGTGGCCAGGGTCCACCAAGACACGCATACACTGCTTGTGAAATTCTAGAGAATCATAAAGGGAATCAACAATATTCGCAACAAGTCTCTTGGAAAAGACATAAATATCTAACTCCCAACACTCCAAGTGGTCCCCAAAACCGTCAGCATCCAAATCGCTATATCGTTGGAAAACCAAACTTCAAAACCTCATGTCGAAGGTTCTGAAGTTCTCAAAACCTATGACTTATTGACAAAGAGATCGCTCTATCACCCAAAACTCAAACTTCTGAACCTCAAGTCAAAGGTTGCGAAGTTCGCAAAACCCGTGACATACCAACAACAAGGGATCACTATGTCACTCAAAACTCGAACTTTCGAACCTCAAGGTGGAGGTTGTGAAGTTCTCAAAAGCCGCGACATGCCAACATCAAAGGGAAAAGCCTAAACTTCATAATCGCTAAGTTAGGAGGTTATGAAACTTGAGAACCTCATGACTTTAGTTAGAAAAACTTGAAAATCGGTGAATTAACTTAGGCTGACGATGGAGGAAAACACAACTTCTCCAGGAAGTCAATCAAGCCAATAACTTTGAGTCACATTTCTCAACATTCTCCCACTTGATGAAGAACTTACTAGCTCATTCCAAAGAAAACTCAAGAATCTTAAACAATGCTTTCATTCTCCAACCAAGACACATGCATCGAAATCTAAGATGTCCACCAACTCAGGCAACAATTCCAACCATCCACCACAAGCAAAAATGAATGAGCCAAGGTGTATATGCACCAATCTCAAGAACACAAGCATCAAATCCTACAAACGGCAAGGGCTTCAACACTGCCACCACTCCACTGTGCTCACAAGCTATATAAAATCAACATGACATCAGCTTCAAATCCTTCAATCATGAACACAATCATGAAGTCATTCTCAAGAAACAAGATAGAACATTAGCTAGAACAACTAGAAATCTAACTGCTCCCATCCAACTGATCAACCCACGTGACTAAAAATAGCACACACAATAAATGTTAATCCATCCAATCACACATACCTCCAGGGTATCCACATCAACAAAATCATGCCACTTACATAGACAACCCATCAACATAAAAATACAAGCTCCAAGTGCCAACCAGTCAAAGAAGATAAAACACATCCAAGAACTCCCACTGCATGGGTAATCCCAAATCTAAAAGATCAAAGGCATAACGAGTCTACCAATAAAATCACATAGAGAGTGTAAACATGTAGTTTCAAGGAACCATCCATAATGATATGCACAACCTATACAACCCTCACCACAAGTCTTCATAACCAATAACACAGAGAGAAAAATTTGCACATCATATACTTGTATAAAATCCTTCTACATACATCTCCAAATGCCAATTTTGTCACCTTATTCTCCATGTATCCATGAGCACCTACAACCGATCATCTCACGCTAAACTCAAAATGCATCATTGCACTATCATGAAGTTATCAAGCATATGAACAATGCACCCAAAACATAGAGAATCACCAGACCATTATCAAAGCTCCAGACATCTGAAACAAGAAATTATCATGACACCATGATCTACACAATCCCCTTAGGAGATACCATCCTCCAAGTGAACATAATATGGTCTCAAGAGCAATGCATCATGCCAAAACTCTAATGCACAATCAAGAGTATGCCATGACATGAAACAAAACAAACTCTAAACCTACATCACCTGTCAAGCACCACCAACACCTTAGCCAAAGAATCCAAACATCCTCCATGGTTTCAAGAAATTACACATCCTCAAATAGTGTCCATGAAAATATGAAAGAACCCTTCTGCAGCAACAAGATCTAAGAGCTCCTCCTAGTAAAATTTTCAACACTAAAGAAGATCATTCACCACCAAGTGATGAATCCATAATCATTGCTAAAGCTCCCACTGAACCATGATAGCCAAGATTTCCAAGCATCATGACAAAAAATCTGCTAATCTGAAAATCCTTCAGGTCCACACAACAACATGTCCATCTGACAACAATACCAAGTGGCACCAAGATCTCCAAACCAAGTAAAAAAAAGCATCACTATCAAAAGCTTACACAAAGTAGTGTATCCAAGTTATCCATGACATCGTGATACACATGCTACAAGTCCCCATAACCGACTATCCAGGTACTCAACACCATTCATCCTCTCATCTCAAAACAACCACACCAATGCACAAGTGACCACAGACAAGGCCAACAAACAAGTCTGCACCATCACAGAAATAGATTTTGTGGATATATGCAATCCACTTTTGAGGTTTCTCACAATAAACATGTAGGTAAAGATAGCCCACAACATTGCACAACCCATAGATCCATTCAACAGAAACATGAAATCCCATCATTGCATTGGAAACTACAAAACTCTAATCTCAAAGAGAACAAGCACGTAGAAAGCATGACTCAAACACCATATCAGACTCAGATCTGATTTGCCAATCATGTCCACAACTTGAGCACCATAGTCTAGGAACCCAGCAAGAAACACCACAAGAATGTTGAGTGACAAATCACATACCAACACTCCCATGTAGAGAAGACATCACACCTCCTCAATCCATGTCGAACTGCAACTATCTCATCTAGCCACCCCCAAAAATCCAGGGTCTAGAAAATAGCTTAACAACAGCTCCACCTAACCACAAGTTTTTCTTGATTGTGTAAAACCTGCAAAACCAAAGAGCCATGCAAGTACAAACTATACTTAAAAGGAAACAATAGTTCAGGAACTCCAGGACCATTTCAATCCAACTCCAAAACCACCAACAGGCACGTGCATTCGAGAGAGACAAGCTATTTCAAAAGCTTCCAAATCATCTAATGATCAACTCCATAGCCTTCATGCAATCAGGGTAGCATAAGTTTGTGCCTTCTAATACCAAGGAAAACGCTCAACATAAGCACACTTCTCCATGACTTAACAACAACCCAACCTTCTCCATATCACCAAGGAGCCTCTCACATAGACACCCAATATGAAAGCTTGTTGCAACACAACCATAGAGACGATAATATTCCACCCCATGCATGAGGGTTATGCCACTGCCAACTAACAAGCTTCAAGTCACATCATTTCAATATGAGCAACTCAAGTTTCTCCATCTTCTCCATCTTCCATGTTGCATGTTGTTTCAGAAACTCAAACAGAAAGGAAAGAACTTCTATTCATCAAAGAATCAATCCATCAGTCAATTCCTTCATATTTCCTCAAGCCTGTCACACTAAGAAATCTTCACAGAAGGAATACCCAGAACTAGCATCTCCAGGGAGGAACAAAACCTAGAAGAAGACTTTGATACCACTTGTAGGGAAATATTGGTCATCTCAAAAAGAAACATTTGAGATCAATAGTGCCTTCGTAGTTTTTAATTTCTTCAAATCACCTTAAAGAAACGTACTAGTATGCCACAAAGCGAAAAAAAACATAATTTATTTCCCACATTAATCCTTAGAGAGAATTTAATGCATAACCAATTTCAACAACACCATTAATAGATTCAGCAAATAGAACCAACAACCATGAAAGATGAAATAGAAGACATGAACACACAAATTTACGTGGGGAAAACTCTTTTAGGTAAAAAACCCCACACTCCAAGCCCAAATCATCACTGTATTATTCAACAACAAAATACAGTTACAAATACAATTCAGGCTCTAAGCCTTTACAAAGTTTACATCTTGTTCCATCTAAAGAGAATCTCGCAGCATAACACTACTTCGATCTCACCTCTCTTAGCGAGAGTCATCTCGTTCGGCTACATAGCCTCACGGCTTGACCACTGGCCTCTCGACCTCATTGTCATACAATTGCTCAACCTTCACCTTCTGCAATATTCATCTCTCTTTCTCATCTCATGGCTCCCTAGCCTCTTGGCCTGCACTGAGCCACTCGGCCTAAACCCAGTTGCTCGACCTGCACCCAGCCTCTCAGCCAGTTCTCCACCCAACTTGGTAACTATCATGCTCTACCTACACGGCTCTACTCTAAGAGAGACATTTTATCTCTCTCACTAACTATTCAACTACCGCACCCCTTTAGGGTTACACCTTGAGCCACAAGCCATCATCCAGCATTTTTGGCCGTCAGATAAGCAGTTGAACAAATCTCCAGCTTCGAACTTAGGTTTATCCACCTAACACCATGTCACCCAATCAAAGATACATTTATTACCATCTCACCAAGTTCACTGAGCACATGGGCCCACATGCCATCTATCCTCCATGTCATTGCCACCTGTCGACCTCTAGTCACTATCCACCATCCTATCGGGTCCCACATCCGTCAGCATTCAAAAACCAACCATCGCTTTCCAATATTCAACTCTCCTTCATATATCGCTTATCGTGGCTAGGGTCCACCAACACATGCATACACCACATGCAATTCCAGAGAATCAAAAAGGGAATAAACAATATTAATAACAAGCCTCTTGGAAAAGACTTAAATATCTAACTCCCAACACTCCAAGTGGTCCCCACAACCTTCGGCATCCAAGTCACTATATCACTGGAAAATCGAACTTCAAAACCTCATGTCAGAGGTTGTGAAGTTCCAAGAACCCGTGACTTGTCAACAAAGAGATCGCTTTGTCGTCCAAAACTTGAACTTCCGAACCTCAAGTCTGAGGTTGTGAAGTTTGCAAAACCCATGATGTGTCGACAACAAAGGGATCACTTTGTCACTCAAAACCTGAACTTCCAAACCTCAAGATAGAGGTTGCAAAGTTCTCAAAGCCGCAACATGCCGAAAACAAAAGGAAAAGCCTTCACTTCACAGTCACTAAGTCGGGAGGTTATGAAACTTTATAACCCCGTGACTTCAGTTAGAAAAACTTGAAAACCAATGACTTAACTCAGGTTGACAATGGAGGAAAACACAACTGCTCCAGGAAGTTGATCAAGCCAGTAACTTTGAGTCACATTTCTCAACATTCTCCTACTTGACGAAGAACCTACTGGCTCCTTCCAAAGAAAACTCAAGAATCTTAAACAATTCTTTCACGCTCCAACAAAGACACCCACATCGACATCGGAGATGTCCACCAACTCAGGCAACGGTTCCAACCATCCACCACAAGAAAAAAAGGAATGAGCTAAGGTGTATATCCACTAGTCTCAAGAACACAAGCATGAGATCCTATAGACGACAAGGGATTCAACACTACCACCACTCCACTATGATCACAAGCTATACAAAACCAACACAACATCAGCTTCAAAGCCTTCAATCATGAATACAATCGTGAAGTCATTCTCTAGAAACAAGATAGAACCTACACTAGAACAACAACCAAAAAATTGACTACTCCCATCCAACTGATCAACCCACATGATTGAAAGTAGCACACATAACAACTATTAATCCATCCAATCACACATACCTCCAAAGTATCCAGATCAGCAAACTCATGCCACTTTTATAGCCAACCCATCAATAGCAAAGTATAAGCTCAAGTGCCAAACAGTCGAAGAAGACAAAACACATCCAAGAACTCCCACTGCATGGGTAATAAATCTAAAAGATCAAAGGCATAATGAGTCTACCAATAACATCATATAGAGAGTGTAAACATGTAGTTTCAAGGAACCATCCATAATGATATGCACAAACTAGACAACCCTCACCACAAGTCTCCATAACCAAGACCACAGAGAGAAAAGTATACACATCATATATTTATAGAAAATCCTTCTACATGCATCTCTAAATACCAATTGTGTCACCTTATTCTCCATGTATTCATGAGCACCTACAATCGATCATCTCATGCTAAACTCCAAATGAATCACTGCTCTATCATGAAGTTCTCAAGCATATGACCAATGCACCCAAAACATAGAGAATCACCAAACCATTATCAAAGCTCCATAAATCTAAAATAGGAACTTATCATGACACCATGATCTACACATCCCCCTTAGGAGATACCATGCTCCAAGTGAACATAATATGGTCTCAAGAGCAATGCATCATGCCAAAAATCTAATGCACAATCAAGAGTATTCCATGACATGAAACAAAACAAACTCTAAACCAACACCACATATCAAGCACCACCAACACCTTAGCCAAAGACTCCAAATGTCCTACATGGTTTGAAGATGTTACACATCCTCAAATAGTATCCATAAAAATGCGAAAGAACCCTTCTGCAGCAATAGGATCTAAGAGCTCCTCCTAGTAATATATGCAACACTAAAGAAGATCATTCACCATCAAGTGATGAATCCACAGTCATTGCTAAAGCTCTCACTAAACAATCACTATCAAAACCAAGCAAACAAAACCATCACTATCAAAAGCTTACACAAAGTAGTGTATCCAAGCTATCCATGACACCGTGATACACATGCTACAGGTCCCCATAACTGACTATCCAAGTACTCAACACCATTCATTCGCTCATCTCAAAACAACCACACCAATGCACAAGTGACCACAGACAGGGCCAACTAACAAGTTTACACCATCATAAAAATAGATCTCGTGTATATAGACAGGTCACTTCTGAGTTATCTCATGGAAAACATGTAGGTAAAAATAGCCCACAACATTGCACAACCCCTAGATCCATTCAACAAAAACATGCAAGCCCATCATCACACTAGAAACTGCAAAACTAAGATCTCAAAGAGAATAACCACGTAGACAACATGATTCAAACACCAGATCAAATAGATCCAATTTTCCAATCATGTCCACAAGTTGAGCACCATAATCTAGGAACCCAGCAAGCAACACCACAAGAATGTTGAGTGATAAATCACATACCAACAATCCCATGTAGAGAAGACATCACACCTCCTCAAACCATGTTGAACTACAACTATATCATCAAGTCACACCCCAAAAGACATGGTCTAGAAAATAGCATAACAACAGCTCCACATAACCACAAGTTTTTCTTGACCGATTAAAATCTGCAAAACCACAAAGCCATGCAATTACAAACCATCCTTAAAAGGAAATAGTAGTTCAATAACTCTAGACCCATTTCAATCCAACTCCAAAACCACCAACATGCACATACTTTCGAGAGAGACATGTTATTTCAGAAGCTTCCAGATCATCCAATGATCAACTCCATAGCCTTCATGCAATCGGGATAACATAAGACTGTGCCTTCCAATACCAAGAAAACACCCAGCATAAGCACACTTCTCCATGACTAAACAACAACCCAAACTTCTCCATATCACCAAGGATCCTCTCAGATAGACACCCAATATGAAATCTTGTTACAACACAACCATAAAGACGATAATATTCCACCCCATGCATGAGGGTTGTACTACTACCAACTCACGAGCTTCAAGTCACATCATTTCAATATGACCAACTCAAGTTTCTCCATCTTCCATGTTGTGTGTTATTTCAAAAACTTAAAAATAAAAGAAAGAACTTCTTCTCGTCAAAGGATCAATCCATTAGTCGATTCCTTCATATTTCCTCAAGCCTGTCACACTAAGAAATCTTCACAGAAGGAATACCCAGAACCAGCATCTCCAGGGAGGAACAAAACCCAAAAGAAGGCTTTGATACCACTTGTAGGGAAATATGGGTCATTTCGGAAAGAAACATCTGAGATCAGTATTGCCTTCCATAGTTTTTAATTTCTTCAAATCGCCTCAAAGACACATACTACTATGCCATAAAGCAGAAATAGACATAGTTCATTTCCATGATTAATCCTTAGAGATAATTTAATGCTTAACCAGTTTCAACAACATGATTAACAAATTCAGCAAACAGAACCAACAACCATGAAAGATGAAAGAAAAGACATGAACACGTAGATTTACGTGAGGAAAACCCTTTCGAGTAAAACACCCCACACTCCAAAAGCCTGGATCACCATTGTATTATTCAACAACAAAATATAGTTACAAATACAATTTAGGCTCTAAGCCTTTACAGAGTTTACATCTTGTTCCATCTGGAGAGAATCTTGCAGCATAACACTACTTTCATCTCACCTCTCTCAACGAGATACATCTCGTTCAGCTACATAGCCTCACAACTTGACTACCAATCTCTCGACCTCTCTGTCACACATCCGCTCGGCCTTCACCTTCTGCAAGATTCATCTCTCTTTCTTAGTTCATAGCTCCCTAGTTGCTCAACCTGCACCTAGCCTCTCAACCAGTCTGCCACCCAATGTGGTAATCGCCACACTCTACCTGCATGACTCTTCTCCAAGAGAGACATTTTCTCTCTCTCACCGGCTATTCAACTACCACACCGCTTTAAAGTTACACCTCAAGCCACATGCCATCATCCAGCATTTTTGGCTATTGGATAAGAAGCTAAACAAATCTCCAATGTTGAACTTAGGGTTATCCACCTAACACCATGTCGCCCAGTCAAAGAGACATTTATTACCGTCTCATCAAGTTCACCAAGTACATGAGTCCACATGCCATTTTTCCTCCACATCAATCACCACTTGTCATCCTCACATCACGATCCACCATCCTATCAGGTCCCACATCTATCAACAGTTAGAAACCAACAATCACTTTACAACTATCAACTCTTCTTCGTATACCACTCATCGTGGCTAGGTTCCACCAAGACACGCGTACACCACTTGTGCAATTCCAAAGAATCAAAAAGGGAATCAACAATATTCGCAACAAGTTTCCTAGAAAATACTTCAATATTTAACTTCCAACACTCCAAGTGGTCCCCACAACCGTCGAAATCCAAGTCACTATATCATTGGAAAATTGAACTTCAAAACCTCATGTCGGAGGTTGTGAAGTTCTCAGAACTCACAACTTTTCGACAAAGAGATCACTTTGTTGGCCAAAACTAAAACTTCTAAACCTCAACTCAGAGGTTGTGAATTTCACAAAACTCATTACACACAGACAACAAAGGGATCGCTCTATCACCCATAACTCGAACTTCCGAACCTCAAGTCGAAGGTTATGATTTCCGAAAACCCATGACATGTCAACAAAAAATTGATCACTCTATCACTCAAAACCTGAACTTCTAAACCTCAAGGTGCAGGTTACAAAGTTCTCAAAAGCCACAACACGCTGACAACAAAGGGAAAAGCATTTGTTTCATAGTTGGTACGTTAGGATGTTATGAAAATTTAGAACCCTATGACTTCAGTTAGAAAAACTTGAAAACCAGTGACTTAACTCAGGCCGACAATGGAGGAAAACACAACTACTCCAAGAAGTTAATCAAGCCAGTAACTTTGAGTCACATTTCTCAACATTCTCCCACTTGATGAAGAACTTGCTAGCTGCTTCCAAAGAAAACTCAAGAATCTTAAACAAAACTTTCATGCTCGAACCAAGACACCTGCACTAACATCCAAGATGTCTACCAACTCAGGCAACAGTTTCAACCATCCACCACAAGAAAAAAAGGAAAGAGCCAAGGCATATATGCACCAGTCTCAAGAACACAAGCATCAAATCCTATACATGGCAAGGGATTCAACACTACCACCACTCCACTATGCTCACAAGATATACATAAGCAACACATCAACTTCAAAGTCTTCAATCATGAACACAGCTATGAAGCCATTCTCCAGAAACAAGATAGAACATTTGCTAGAACAATAACTAGAAAACTAATTGCTCCCATCCAACTGATCAACCCATGTGACTGAAAAATAGCACACATAGCAAGTGTGAATCCATCAAATAACACATACCTCCAAGGCATCCACATCATCAAACTCATGCCACTTACGTAGCCAACCCATCAACAGCAAAATGCAAGCTCCAAGTCCCAACCAGTCGAAGAAGACAAAACACATCCAGGAACTCCCACCGCATGGGTAATGCCAAATCTGAAAGATCAAAGGCATAACGAGTCTACCAATAACATCACATAGAGAGTGTAAACATGTAGTTTAAAGGAACCATCCACAATGATATGAACAACCTATACAACCCTCACCACAAGTCTCCATAACCAAGACCACAAAGAGAAAAGTTTGCACATCATATACTTGAAGAAAATCCTTCTACATACATCTCTAAATTTCAACTGTGTCACCTTATTCTCCATGTATCCATGAGCACCTCCAACCAATCATATCATGCTAAACTCCAAATGCATCACTGCACTATCATGAAGTTCTCAAGCATATGACCAATTCACCCAAAACATAGAGAATCACCAAACCATTATCAAAGATCCAGACATCTGAAATAGGAACTTATCATGACACCATGATCTACATATCCCCCCTTAGGAGATACCATGCTCTAGGTGAACATAATATGGTCTCAAGAGAAATGCATCATGCGAAAACTCTAATACGCAATCAAAATTATGTCATGGCATGAAACAAAACAAACTCTAAACCAACATCACCTATCAAGAACCACCAACACCTCAGCCAAAGTCTCCAAACATCCTCCATGGTTTCAAGATGTTACACATCCTCAAATAGTGTCCATGCAAATGTGAAAGAACCCTTCTACAGCAATAGGATCTAAGAGCTCATCCTAGTAACATCTACAACACTAAACAAGATCATTCACCACCAAGTGATGAATCCACAGTCATCGCTAAAGCTCCCACTAAACCGTGATAGTCAAGCTTTCCAAGAATCATGACCAAACATCTTCTAATCTAAAAATCCTTTAGGTCCACACAACAACATGTCCATCTGACAACAATACCAAGTGGCACCAAGATCTCCAAACCAAGCAAATAAAACCATCACTATCAAAAGCTTACACAAAGTAGTGTATCTAATTTATCCATGACATCATAATACACATGCTATAGGTCCCCATAACCAAATATCCAAGTAATCAACACTATTCATCCCCTCATCTCAAAACAACCACACCAATGCACAAGTGACCATAGACAAGGCCAACTAACAAGTTTGTACCATCATAGAAATAGATCTCATGGATATAGATAGTCCACTTCCAAGTTGTCTCACAGCAAACATGTAGGTAAAGACAGACCACAATATTGCACAACCTATAGATCCATTCAACAGAAACATGCAAGCCCATCATAACACTAGAAACTACAAAACTAAGATCTCAAAGAGAATAAACATGTAGACAACATGACTCAAACACTAGATTAGACTCAGATCCAATTTTCCAATCATGTCCACAACTTGAGCATCATAGTCTAGGAACCTAGCAAGCAACACCACAAGAATGTTGAGTGATAAATCACATACCAACACTCCCATGTAGAGAAGACATCACACCTCCTCAAACCATGTTGAACTGAAACTATCTCATCTAGTCACACCCCAAAAGCCCAGGTCTAGAAAATAGCTTAACAACAGCTCCACATAAGCACAATTTTTGCTTGACCATGTAAAACCTACAAAACCACAGAGCCATGCAAGTACAAAGCATCCTTAGAGGAAAATATAAATTTAGGAACTCCAGGCCCATTTCAAGCCAACTCCAAAATCACCAACATACACATGCATTCAAGAGAGACAAGATATTTCAAAAGCTTCCATATCATCCAATGATCAAATCCATAGACTTCATGCAATCGAGGTAACATAAGACTGTGCCTCCCAATACCAAGAAACACACCCAGCATAAGCACACTTCTCCATGACTGAAAAACAACCCAAACTTCTCCATATCACCAAGGAGCCTCTCACACAAACACCCAATGTGAATGCTTGTTGCAACACAACCATAGAGATGATAATATTCCACCCTATGCATGAGGGTTATACAAATTCCAACTCACAAGCTTCAGGTCACATCATTTCAATATGACCAACTCAAGTTTCTCCATCTTCTACATCTTTCATGTTATGTTTTGTCTCAGAAACTTAAACATAAAAGAAAGAACTTCTACTCATCAAAGGATCAATCCATCAGTCGATTCCTTCAGATTTCCTCAAGCCTGTCACACTAAGAAATCTTCATAGAAGGAATACCAGGAACCAGCATCTCAAGGGAGGAACAAAACCCAAAAGAAGGCTCTGATACCACTTGTAGGGAAATATGGGTCATCTCAAAAAGAAACATTTGAGATCAGTAGTGCCTTCCTTATTTTTTAATTTCTTCAAATCACCTCAAAGACACATAGTAGTATGCCATAAAGAAGAAACAGACATAGTTCATTTCCCACATTAATCCTTAGAGAGAAATTAATGCTTAACCAGTTTCAACAACACCATTTATAGATTCAGCAAACAGAACCAACAACCATGAAATATGAAACATAAGACATGAAAACACTGATTTATGTGGGGAAAACCCTTTCGAGTAAAAAACCCCACACTCCAAAAGCCTAGATCACCATTATATTATTCAACAACAAAATATAGTTACAAATACAATTCATGTTCTAAGACTTTACAGAGTTTACATCTTGTTCCATCTGGAGAGAATCCTACAACATAACACTACTTCAATCTCACCTCTCTCAGCGAGATACATCTCGTTTGGCTACATAGCCTCATGACTTGACCACCTACCTCTTGGCCTCTCTATCACACAGTCACTTGACCTTCACCTTCTACAAGATTCATCTCTCTTTCTCAGCTCACAGCTCCCTAGCCTCTCAGCTAGTCTTCCACCCAACCCAGTAACCATCACACTCTTCCTGCACGACTTTGCTCCAAGAGAGACATTTTCTCTCTCTCACCAATTTTTCAACTACCACACCCCTTTAGGGTTACACCTCGAGCAACATGCCATCCTCCAGCATTTTGGGTTGTCAGATAAGTAGTTGAACAAATCTCCAGCGTCAAACTTAGGGCTATCCACCTAACACCATGTCACCTAGTCAAAGAGACATTTATTACTATCTCACCAAGTTCACCGAGCACATGGGCCCACATGCCATGTTTCCTCCACATCATTTCCACATGTCGGCCTCTCATCACGATCCACCATCCTATCAAGTCCCACATCCATTGGCAGTCAAAAACCAACCATCACTTTCCAACTGTCAACTCTCCTTCATGTATTGCTCGTCGTAGCCAGGATCCACCAAGACACGTGTACACCGCTTGTGCAATTCCATAGAATCAAAAAGAGAATCAACAATATTCACAACAAGTCTCTCGGAAAAGACTTAAATATCTAACTTCCAACACTCCAAGTGGTCCCCACAACCGTCGGCATCCAAATTGGTATATCGTTGGAAAACCAAACTTCAAAACCTCATGTTGGAGATTGTGAAGTTCCTAGAACCCGTGACTTTCTGACAAATAGATCGCTCTGTCGCCCAAAACTCAAACTTTCGAACCTCAAGTCGAAGGTTGAGAAGTTCACAAAACCTGTGACATGTCAACAACAAAGGGATCGCTCTGTCGCTCAAAACCTAATCTTTTGAACCTCAAGGCAGAGGTTGTGAAGTTCTCAAAAGCCCCGACACGCTGACAACAAAGAGAAAAGCCTTCGCTTCACAGTCGCTAAGTCAGGAGGTTATGAAACTTTAGAACCCCATGACTTCAGTTAGAAAAACTTGAAAACTAGTGACTTAACTCAGACTGACGATGGAGGAAAACACAACTGCTCCAGGAAGTCGATCAAGCCAATAACTTTGAGTCACATTTCTCAACATAAAAGAGGAGACATGGATCAAGGATTCTCATCAACGGATGAGAATGCAAGATCACATGGGTCAAGGAGAGGATCAAGGGTTCACATTTTCCTCAAACAAACACACTCTTGACCTGCACACATAGGTCAAATGTGACTTGTTAAAAAGGTTGAAAGATAACTTGTAACTCAAGTCATAAGGTAACTTGTATTTGAAGCCAAGTAAATATCCCTTTTTCAAATGATGAAGGAATAAGAATATTCTTTTGGAATATTCTTATGGGTGAGGAAAAAGGCATTTTGAAAATTAAAACAAAGTTTTAATTGTGCAAAAAGGGGATAAGGAATATTCCCTTTGATTAGAGGAATTTTAGATTAATTGCTAATTAAACAAGATTTAATCACACAATTAGAGGATTTGGAGGAATAAAGTGATTTTCATTAAATTAAATGATTTAATGAATGGGAAAAGGGTGAGATGACATTTAACTAAATAACTTGGGGTTATTTAATTAAATTAGAAGACTTAGGAAATTAAGTTAAATATGTTGATTTATTTTATTTAATTAGATGAACTATTAGCATGAAAGGGGGTGAATTAACCCGATTTAATGAATTAGGTTAATAGATGCAAATGATGGAATTAATTAATTAGTTAGACTAATTTAATCAATTAAGCGAAAAGATGATGGTTTTGACGTCAAAATGATGTTAGTTATCCAATGTGATCCATTGAGACATTTTTAGGTGTCTACAAATACAATCTTATGTTTTAAGATGATGGATGTTAGAACAAAAAAGGGTCTAGAACTCTGGTTGTTGTTGGAAAGGGGACATATGGAAATGTTTATTAGCCTAAGGGAGTTGATGTTCATTGCTTTATGACTCAAATTAATGAAAGTTGGTTATGGCACAAAAGGATGTCTCACATTAATTTTGATAAGTTCGTAAGAATAAGCTTAGTTCAAGCTGTGAGAGATCTGCCAAAGATTGAAAATCCTATCAATGTTGTTGGTAAGGAGTGTCAACTTGGAAAGAAAGCAAGAAGAAGTTTCAAAATCAAAGAACAATCTACAATTAGACTATTGGAATCAGTGCATACAGATCTTTTTGGTCCTATAAGAGTAGGAAGTCTTCAAGGTGAAAGGTATTTCATGCTATTAATTGATGATTATTCTAGAATGACATGGGTTACTTTTCTCAAAGAAAAATATAAAGCCCCAGACAATTTTAAAGCATTAAAAGTTATGGTTGAGAATGAAATGGATATGAAAATAAAATGTTTGAGTTCTAACAGAGGTGGAGAGTTCACCTCCGATGAGTTTAATATCTTTTATGAGAATCATGTCATAAAGAGGAACTTGTCTGCCCCTAGGACTCCTCAACAAAATGGAGTGGTTGAAAGAAATAATAGGATTGTTCCAGAAGCTACAAGAATAATGATGAAAGAGGAAAATTTACCAGAAGTCTACTAGAAAGAAGCAATTCATATTGTTGTTTATATACTTAACAGAGTTCAAGCAAGAGAAAATATCACAAAGACTCCCTATGATCTATGGTATGGAAGGATTCCTACTATCAAGTACTTCAGATTGTTTAGAAGCAAATTTTATATCAGAAGAGATGAAGATAAATTAGGAAATTTTGATGCAAGGTATGATGAAGGAATATTCATTGGATATTCTACTAGAAGCAAAACTTACTGATGCTACAACAAGAGATTGAGAAAGATTGTTGAAAGTGCAAGTGTCAAGGTTAATGAAGATCTATAGAAGAATTTAGTGGTAATAGATGGATATGACTCAAATGAGTCTTGTTGCAGAGAAGAAGAAAAAGCTAAAAAAAAGGAACTATAGATTGAAGAGGAAGAAACTCTAGAAAAGACTCCCTAAACTCCTAAGTATGTGCAAAAGAATCATTCTAAAGAACAAATAATTGGAGATAATAGAAAAAGTGTACTAACAAGAAGGAAAGCTACTAAAGAATTGGTAAATCTATGTTTACTCTCTGAATTTGAACCTAAAATAGTGATTGAGGCATGCAAAGATGAATATTGGATCAAGGCTATGGAAGAAGAGTTGTAGATTGAGAAGAATCAGACTTGGGAACTTGTCCCAAGACTAGCAAACAAAAATAAGATTGGAACTAAGTGGGTATTCAGAAAAAAACTAAATGAGAATGGAGAAGTGGTAAGGAACAAGGAAAAGCTTATGTGTAAAGACTACTCACAAGTTGAAGGAATAAATTTTGAGGAGATATTTTCTTCAGTGACAAGAATGGAAGCTATCAAGATTTTTTTGCATTTTGTAGCACATAAGGATATCAAATTTTATCAAATGGATGTGAAGCCTACTTTCTTAAATGGAGAATTCGAAGAATAGGTATACATAGAACGATCAAAAGGATTTCAATTATCAGACGAATTGGGTATGGTCTACAGATTGAAGAAAGTATTGTATGGATTGAAGCAAGATCCTAGAGCCTGGTATGCAAGGTTGGATAAGTATTTAATATAGAAACAATTCAATAAAGTCACTACATATAGAAATATTTACTTTTAAGTTGAAAAAGATCAAATCTTGATTGTGGTTGTATATGTTGATGGCATAATATTTGGAGGCAATGAAGTTATGTGTAAGAATTTTACAGAAAAAGTGAAAAAAGAGTTTGACATGTCTATGTTTGGGGAGATGAATTTCTTCCTTGAACTACAAATAAATAAGACAGATAAAGGTATTTTCATTTAAAAATAAAAGTATGTCAAGGAAATGTTGAAGAAGTTTGGAATGGATGATTCCTAACTGATATGTACCCCTATGGTTACTAGTTGCAAGCTGAGCAAGAATGTGTAAGAGAGGGGGACCAACCACTACAAGGCCCCAAGTCACAGGAGCAGAAAGGCTGCCCTAACTTACCTCAGTTTAAAGGAAGGTTAGGATGGATGGGATGAAAATGATGAGGATTATGAAGTCCTCCGATCACTCTGCAATCTCGAGAACTGGAGGGAGACTAGGTGAGTTTCTTTTTAAGGTCAACTCTATGTCTCAGGTAGCTCTTTGTCAGAGGACAGAAGCATGGTTCTGGGATGACATCACGATGCGCTGGCATCTCACAGGCGCATTGGCATCCGTATGGCTAGAAAACCAGAGAGAAGAGGTTAAATCCTCAAGAAAGGACTGCTAGCCTAGTTTAGAGGTTTTTTGAACAACAGAATGAGATTAAGAAGAACGAAACATAATAAATGTGATAAAATAAATATATTACCGCAAGGGTGATGAAGACAATTTCGTATAACAATCCTCTCCCCAACTTGTTTCGAGATCTCTCCACCTACACAGAAAAAAAGGAGGAAATGTTGGGGCTATTTAGGGGCCTGCCTTAGTCAAACCCCATTTTGGTGTTTCCACTTCCACAGATAGCCAAGTTTGCAATGAAAAGATAAAGAAGGGAATAAAGCTACGTAAAAAAAAGACACTGCAAACAGTACATGCATACTCAACCAAAGATGATAGAGGAGATGAGAGGAGCTTACCACCTCTATCGAAAGCACTCAAGGCTTGTGGAGGAGAAAATGAGAGGAACTCAAGCCTCTGTTGCAATGGTGTTTGTCCTACGCTCGCACTGTCGGAGTGATGGAGTGGTAGATTGCTGCAATGGAGTGTAAAATTGTTGCTACAGAGCTTGAAGTGAATGAATGGAATGGAGAGAGTGCTCAAACGATCTTGCAAAACTTCTTCCAAACATCTGTTGAAGAGAACTATGGATGAAGAATATGAAGGAAAGGATGAAAAACGGCCATATTCGGGTCGGCCAGTCGAAGGGAGGCATTACTCTTTGACTTCCAATCGAAAGTGTAATGTCTCTGTAGACTCTAGTTGTAGGAATCTACCAGGGATGTAAGCGCATCGTGCGGACATCTAAGTGTCGTGCAGGAATCCCTGACAGAAAAGCCTCCATCGACACATAAAATAGGTGCCAAGTGTGATGTGGACAGTGGGCTTAAGTGGAATTAAGCCTCTGCCTTAGTTTTTCTAAAGTGCAAAGGGGGTAAAAGGGAATTTGTGTTAGGGGTGAAAATTCACGCTCATACATTTTTCCCCCATTTTAGCGAGCACGAGTACTAATGAGTGCTTCGATAAAGTACAGTAGTAAGGAAGTAACAAAGTAAGAGAAGTATACCTAAATTGACGAGGAAGTAGAGTATGGTTTGGGGAACTCGAAAGTGCAAGAAAGGACTTCATAGTTCCGTGAAACTACAAAGTTGTAGTATGAAATCGCCTCACAGGATCACGGTCCTGCAAGGGAGGTATCCTTCAAGAACTCTCACATGAAGGAAACCGGAAAAAGAACCTTACAGACCCATATAGCTGCAAGGAAGGTATCCCCTAAGAACTCTCACATAAGGGAGACCGAGCAAAGGGGACTCCACAGAGTCAGAGAGGGCAACATGTTTACCCACAAATAGAACACATCATGAAGCGGCTGCGCAGGCCAGTGAATGGATAGTCACGTAGACCATCGCTAAGTTTTAAGACTTTCAAAGGGCTCAAGAACCCTTCAAAAGGAAGGAGGGTCCACTCAAGGGATGCACTATTTGAAAAGTGAAGTCTACTCGGGTTGCCCCCAAGCTAGACGTAAGGATGCAAAGTAGGTCTAGTTAGGTTGCCCTCAGACTAGACACAAAGAAATAAAATTGATCTATCCAGGTTGCCCCTGAGCTAGATGTAAGGATGTGAAACCAATCTAGTCGAGCTGCCCCCGAACTAGACGCGAGGATGTGAAACCGGTCTAGCCGAGTTGCCCCTGGGCAAGACACTATAGAATTTTTCTAAAATCTTTCTAAGGGATCCCTTGGGAACCCAACGTGAAAGGGAGGGGTCCACTCAAGGGACACGCTATCCAAAATCCACTGTATTCTCTCTCAAATCGATTCATCATCAAGGAATCCTTTCGAAAGATGTTCACTTCATCAAGGAATTTGAAAGGAAGGAGATGTGCCCTTGCAAGGGGAAGACTAAGACCATTCCCGCTTGAGAGGAGGGTTCCTAAGTCCTTTCTTTATGAACCCATGATGAAGGAAAAATGTTCCATTGGGGTTTCGAGAATGCAATTCTAACAAAGAAGTGTGTGAGGGGTCCTGAGAAAAGATTCGCTTGACAATGAATGTGTTTTCTAAAGACCAAGTAATGTAGAAGTGTCATTGTCACACATAAGAGAGACAACTCAAGCAAAGAAGAGAGAAAGATAAAGGGAAAGGTAAAAGAAAATAGATCACACACAAAGGGCACAAGGGGATCTGGTTTTGCGAGGTTAGATCTACCTTTATTTATGAATAGTAGGTAACCGCAGTGAGAGGTGAAATATCATCAATCCCCAACCAAGCCAGGAAGAATGCACGAAAGACAGAGTAAAATGAAAAAATTGGGTCAACATAGAAGGAGGCCTAAATGCTCCTAACACTTTGCATCGTCCCCAATTTACTGAAATTCAATCACAAACATGGAAGAATAGAGATACATATAGAGGAAGATTTACAACACAAATGCCACACTTGTATCCAAGCACCAACAAGGGTGATGAGGGTCATCCAGGAATGTATAGCATGATTACGGGGGAACACATCACAACACACACACACACATCTACTCTAAAGATTAAGAAGAGGGTCTCCCCCTAACACTGGTCAACCAAGAGGTCATCAAATTCCCACTCTCGATCATCATAGGGGGAAGGATGATGAGCCTACAATGGTGTAATGTTAAGGGGAGGAGCTTCTGATCCTCCCGCAACAAGGGCCAAGGAAGAGGGACCAGTGAGGTCTCCATCTCTCAGCTCTTGTGGGTCCAAGGTCAACGACCTTGCAAAGATCGTTGACAAGGTCAGAACTTCATCCACTGAGTTGAACATACACTTGATGGGAGTTCCATGTTTCACCTTGGTGGATGAAGTATTTTGCACCTGAGGTTCACTGCTAGGCTCACCAAGAGACTCAGGAGCGGTGGAAAACTCGAGGGAGGTCAGGATTGGTTCTATCACTAGGACAAAACAAGTCAATGTGAGGCCACCTTTCAAAGAAGGCGGGCTCATCTTACATCCTCCCTTATTGGAGGGACCACACTCTACCTTCTTCTTTGTCGAAAGAGGTGAAATCCCCATAGACGAAGCAAGGAGGGTCGAAGGAGAAGAGGAAAGAATCACAGCAGATATAACCGAAGTATTAACCATATCCATAGGTTTTGGGAAAGGTGAGACATTTGGAATGGAAGTTAGCAGAGGTGGCTCCATGGAAGGAGCGATAAAAACTTGCACCTTTCCAGGCACATGTGCACTCGCAGCGGGAGCTAGAAGATATTCAGAGCTATTTAGATCTGAGACAGAAGAGGGGAAAGATGAGGAAACAACAGTCGGTGTCGTCTTCTCCTCCTTCTTCTGTGAGGAGGCTTGTTTGGCTAGGAGAGCCTTTCACAGATGCTTGCGCTCGCGGGCAAGGCGGTTTCTATAGCTTTTCGAACGAGAAGACGGAGCTTGCAAAGGGAGGGAAGGATTCTACTCAGCCATGGGAGTGTCTTCCACAATTATTTATAGTGGAGGGATAGACTCTTGAATGGGAGCAGAAGGGGCAGGTTCATAAATGGTGGGAGGAATCGACTCTACCACCTTAGAGTTGGATCCTTTTCTGTTCGGGGGAACGAGAAGAGGTCGAGGGGAAAATTCTCTCTGCGAGCCTTTCTTTCTACCATACAAATAGTACCAGGGTCCTGGGGACCCATTAGGGAGATCTAATATCCTGATCTTGGGCCTTCGCCAAGGAGGCATCATCGGACTCAGCAGGTAGAACCTGAGCTTGTTCATCCAATACTCTTCCCAAGAGAGGGGAGTAGACGAAACAACCCGAGAGGGAGCGAGCTTCTCCTTTCCCTTTCGGGAGGAGGAGGCAACTGGTTGCTCAACTACATGAAGGGTTAACTTCATCTATCCCTTGCCTCCAGTCTTATACTTCACATAGTTCTTGTAAAGTAGGTTCGTTCTTTATGGGAGCGAATCGACAGGAGAGGACCAAAAGTGGTCCAATGAGTATCCCCCATGAGATACCACAGGCTAATATCTAGTATCATGCACCACATGCATGACACCCTCATGGGAAAATTTAAGGCATTTATGGATTACGAAGGCAATCCCATTTATGGAAGCTAGCCAAGGTATGCCTAGCTTCACTCTAAACAGGTCTGACTCAGGAATAACGTCAAAGACCGCATCTACGTTCTTGGGTCCAGAGAACCTTATCAATCCATAAGGTTTAAGATAAATTCCATCATGCGTACAGATGATGGAATTTTTTTTCCTATTCCTCCCTTTGTAGGGAATTTAAGAGTAATGTCTCCTTCGTGATGACATTTACTCTACTCGTGGAATCGACCAAGACCCCTGTCACAATGTTACCATTAAGGTGAGTCGGAATATAAAGTGGAGAAGGCTTACCATTTGTTGGCACATCTTGTGAAGTAAAGGTTACGTCCAGTGAACCAGTCGCAAGACGAGGAGAGGGATTAATTGTAACCATGTTAACATATACTTCGGGGCAAGAAACAAAATCAGAGGGATCAATAATCATGTTAGCAGAATGTGTCGAAAACGGGTTCGTGTATATCTACAAGTCTTTATTACCTTTCGCCACTGACTTGTTCATGTTTTTCTTACTTCCATCAAGACAGATAGTACCATCCTTGATGCGATCCTGTATCTCATAATGCAGGTGCATACAATGTTCGATATCATGTTCGTTAACTCAATGGTACTAACAATATGTGTTTTCTTCATACCAATTAGGGTACAGCTCTCTAACTAGTTTAGGAGGTGGCAAGGTAAGGATCTTATCTTTCACCAACTTCTGCAAGATGGAAGAATAAGATTATGATAGTTTCATAAACTTTTGGTCATGTTGAGGTTCTTGTTATCCACAGTGGCTACTACATTTGCAACATCTTTACCTCTTCCAAAGATCAATACGATAGATCTTCCTTCAGAATGGGAGTGTGAGGGAGGACCCCCAAACTAAACTACCATTTGTTGGTATTCTCATAAAGCCGCACACAAGTGGGCGAAAGAAGGATACTTCATGAGGGAAAACTTGTCTTGCCAAGGCCTTTGTAAGTTTCCTATGAAGACCTTTTGTACATCAGAGTCGGGTAATGGATACGAGATCTGTGAGAAGAGTGCTTGGTATCATGCTATAAAGTCTATAATATTTTCATTGTCCCCTTGTTTGCACCGAACAAGGTCTCAAAAGGTCATATTCGGTCCGATATTAGCTTGGAACTATCGCACGAACTGGTTCACAAGCTGATCGAACATGAAGATGGAATTATCGGGTAAAGAATTTTGCCATCAACGCATCGTGATGGAAAATGTTTGTGCATTAGGCATTAAAGGTGGACACATGTGTCTGTGGGTCCCCCTTACCACTGTATTTCTCGAATTTGGGAATCTCCATCCCTTGCTGGAAAGGAGTGTTTAAAATTATAACCGACAACGGGCTATGTTAGAAGAAAGGGTGGAAAATAGGCTGGGTCAAGGCCTCAGAAAGGTTTTCCAGCTGATTTTGCATCTTCCCCATATTCTGAAGAAGGGTATTCAGAATAGGGTCATTGGAAGGCATAGGGCCATTGGAACCACCACCAGAGTCACTTCCTAGACCATCACAATGACCACCGTCGGAGCTGCCACCAATGCCACCACCACCAATGTGACTTCCGTCGAAGCCACCGCCACCATGACTTCTGCTAGAACCACCAAAGCCTCCACCTATCATCCCGCCAAATCCTCCGCCACCGGAGGTGGAAAAAGGGGTGAAGTGGAAACCCAAAGGGTTCCTATTTACTTTGATAGTATCAAAATTCTCGAAAGTAGCGGGTACACTGACTGAAGGGACCGCGTCAGCCATATAAACGGGTGTAGGAGGCATCGACATCTCTAGTTGTCTTTCACGCTCCTCAAAGAGACCACCTCGTGTCATGCGACTATGGCTTGAGGGGGTGCATGCTTCAGCTAGGCCAACGAGACTAGCTAAGAGCTCTATGTCTGTCTGGTCCTTTTCCACCATGTATCTTATTTCACTGATAACTTTAGCAGCCATAGCCATCTTTGTGTTTCCTTCCAGGTGATTTTCTAATGCACCTAACCCTTTACCAAGGTTGATGACATGTTCAGAAGGGATACGGATGGCCTCATCCTCCTCTACGAATGAGGAGGTCGATGATGTAGGAGGGGTAGGGATGTGGTGAGTTTCATCAAGAAACCTAGATTCACCTTGTGATACGTGCTCTTGTGCAGATAGACCAACTACAGAACTAAGGAACAGGTCGGTAGTGAACCTAGAGGAGACCTTCATCTTTTCCATCAAAAGGTATTGCGGACTTCTTCTGATAATATGCCCAGACGTCGTAGACTAGGTTGTGAAGCTCATAAACTTTCACAACACACAAGGGTTCAACGACCAAGAGGTATAAGAGAAAAAGTTCAGAACACCGACAAATGGGTAGATGTTGGTTCACATCACATTCACCAAAAATGTAAGAGAGGGGGACCAACCACTGCAAGGCCCCAGGTCACGAAAGGCCAGGAGTGGAAAGGTTGCATTAACTTACCTTAGTTTAAAGGATGGTTAGGATGGACGGGATGAAATTGATGAGGATTATGAAGTCCTTCAATCACTCTACAATCCTGAGAACTGAAGGGAGACTAGGTGAGTCACTTTTTAAGGTCAACTCTACATCTCAGGTAGCTCTCTGTCAGAGGACAAAAGCACGGTTCTGGGATGACAATGCGGCACGCTGGCGTCTCAAGGTGCGCTGGTGTCCATATGGCTAGAAAACTAGAAAGGCAACGTTAAATCCTCAAGAAAGGACTGCTAGCCTAGTTTAGAGGTTTTTTGAGCAACAAAATGAGGTTAAGAAGAATGGAACATAAATACAAATGTAATAAAAGAAATATATTATTGTAAGGGTGAGGAAGATAATTTCATACAACAATCCTCTCGCCAACTTGTTTTGAGATCCTCCACTTGCACACAAAAAAAAGGGGGAAATGTTGGGGCTATTTAGGGGCCTGCCTTAGTCAAACCCCATTTTGGTGTTTCTACCTCCACGGACAACCAAGTTTGCAATGAAAATATAAAGAAGAGAATACAAGCTACGTAAATAAAAGACACTACAAATAGTACGTGCTTACTCAACCAAAGAAGATAGAGGAGATGAGAGGATCTTACCACCTCCGTCCAAACTACTCAAGGCTTGTGGAGGAGAAAATGAGAGGAACTCAAGCCTATTACAATGGTGTTTGTCCTATGCTCACACTATCGGAGTGATAGAGTGGTAGATTGCTGCAATAGAGTGTAAAATGCTACTACAGAGCTTGAAGTGAATGAATGGAATGGAGAGAGTGCTCAAATAATCTTACAAAACTTCTTCCAAACTTCTATTGAAGAGAACTATGGATGAATGGATGAAGAATATGAAGGAAAGGATGAAAAATGGCCATTTTCAGGTCGGCCAGCCGAAGGGAGGTGTTACTTTTCGACTTCCAATCAAAAGTGTAACATCTCTATAGACACCATCCATAGGAATCTACCAGGGATGTCATTGCACCGTGTAGACATCTGCACGCTGCACAGGCGTCCCTGACAAAAACGCCTCCATCAACACATAAAACAAGTGCCAAGTGTGATGTGGACAACGGGCTTAAGTGGAATTAAGCCTCCACCTTAGGTTTTCTAAAGTGCAAAGGGGGTAAAAGGGAATTTGCATTAGGGGTGCAAATTCACGCTCATACAAAATGATAAATTTCCTAAGGCTGATTAGAGCAAGTATAGATCAATGATTGGCGGATTGCTATATCTAACTACTACTAGACTAGATATCATGTATGCAGTTTATCTTGTGGCTAGATTTCAAGAAGATCCTAGAGAGTCACATTTCACAATAGTGAAAAGAATATTCAGATACTTGAAGAGCACTCTAGATCATGGCTTGTGGTATCCAAAGGATACTAATTTTACTTTGATTTCTTACATAGATGTAGATTGGGTTGGTTGTATAGATGACAAGAAAAGTAACAGTGGTTGTGCATTCTTTCTTGGATGCAGATTGGTGTCATGACTAAGCAAGAAACAAGATTCAGTGTCTTTATCTACTATGGAGGTAGAGTACATTGCAGTAGAATCTTGTTGTACATGTGTTATGGATGAGGCAAATATTGAAAGATATCATGTTGGTATATGATAAACCAGTTTATATCTTCTATGAAAATATAAGTGCTATCAATATTTCAAAGAATCTAGTAATGCATTCAAGTACAAAACATATCTCAATCGGGTACCACTTTCTAAGAGAGAAGGTTGTAGAGAATGATTTAAAGCTCGAGTATGTGCCTATAAAGGATCAGGTTGTTGATATATTTAATAAGGCTCTTCCTAAGGATACTTTTCAATATCTTCGAGAGAAGTTGGGGGTTATTTCCCCTCCTTCTTTGAACTAGATTCATAAGGATATGCATTAGTCCAATGGATTTCAAGATTCATTCTTTGGTCTAGACTGATGTTGGTTGCTACCTCTCAGGGGGAGTAGGTAGTGACATTGTTGGTTGTTATAGTTAGAGAAAGTGTGTGTTGTCATTATGCAGTGGTTGTTGATTAGTGTAGTATGGTGTGTGCTCCTAAGGGGGAGTATACTAAGCAATAAAGGAAAGAAAGTTGTAGAGAAATTGTGAGAATGTTGAAGGATGTCAAAAGAGAAACATAAGTGATGAAAATATTTTTTCCTTTTCCATTGATGTTAAAGGGGGAGAGAGAATCATGTGAAAAATGTTCAATTTTCAATTGAGAAAGGGGGAGAGAATAATCTGAAAAAGATAAGGTTGAAAGGGGGAGAGTGAGTAATGTGAAAAGAGAAAAGGAAATAGGTATGGAGCAAAGCTATTTATTGTTGATTTTTTTTCACATCATCTATTGCCATCAATGGTAAAGGGGTATATTGTTGTAAGTATGAGCAATTGGTGTTGTCATTGATGTCAACAAGCTTGTGTTGTCATTGGTGCCAACTATATGAGAAGAAGATTCTTACAAGAGTATGTGTTATATTTCATTTTAGAATCACTAGAGATGATGAGGATGTGTTCTTGGTACTTGGTTTCCAAGTGATTTTGAGAAAATTTTACAAAAAAAGGAAACAGTGAGTTGCAGTCTGTTCTAGGTTGAAGAGTAGGGTTTTGGTGTTTCTATGTATTTCTTCTAGGTTGAAGATATGCCTATAAATTTTGGATATGTTGATCAGAAGTGTTCAAATGTGTTATATTTAGAATTTGGTCTGTCAGATCGTTGTGTAGAAGAATTTATGTTCACCAATATGTGAATTGTGTATTGTAGAGGTGTCTAAGAGAATTTTTTTTACTTCGCATTACTTTACAGTTTGGTTTTAGGTCTTGTGGATTTGAAGGTGTGTTGATAGTTTTGGTATCTCTCTTTAGTCAAATTTGTTTGATTTTTAGTGCTTTGAAAGTTGGTTTCTTAAGTTACAATGTATGGCAAAGTTGTTTGAGTGTATTGGGTGTGTGCATTTTGTAGGTGAAAGTTATTGTGAAGGATTTTTTTGGATTTCAAGGTATTTATGGAATATTCTAGATTGCGTTCAAGTGAAATTTTGTCTACGAGTTGATGTTGGATCAAAGGAAGTGTGTACTTAAAAGTTAAATGGTGTTTACATGGATAATGGTTGACCTCAGTGTTTACACTAATTGTGGTGGATGTTTATTTTTCGCAAAAGCATGTTGTAGCATGGTGCTATAGATTTGGGTCCTAGATAAGGATTGGTGTGGTTTGCCTTCAATTCTATCAGCCACAAAAGTGTTTTGGTGGTGACCTAATTTGAACTTGCATGGTTGATGTGCATAATCCAACCTTGGAGAATGGTTTCAAGGTTGAAGATGATATAAATATGAGTTGATTTATTGAGGGATGCTAAGGAAGATGAGTAATATGGGAATGATACGAATTTCATAGTATTAGAATGTGAATTTGGGAAGTGCAGTGTGATCTTTCATGAGTCAAATTATTGAATGTAGTGAGTAGAAAGTGTCTACAATTCTTTAGAGATACTGTGAAGGTGTTGGTGATGTTGTGGTGGATTTCTTTGTTGCATTGAGATTGATTTCTCTGTGTAACAATCTTCTTTATATTATTTTCTATTCTGGAAGTGAGCCTTTGGTAGTGAGCCTTTCTTTCTCTTGGGTAGTGAACCCTCTAAAAGTGAGCCCTATTGTATTCAGTGTTGATATCACTTTATATTGTGAGCTAATCCTCGTTTTGGTTTTTCCCATCTTATTTTTTCCACATAAATATGGTGTTCTCTTGTATATGGTGTTCATTTGTTTCAGTTTTTGTTATTTTCTCTTCATGCTAAATCATTATAACAGATTAAGGGTTAATTAAATGAATGTGGATCTGAATGTTAATGAGGGTTTTGAAGTTTTAAGGTACAAATAATTCACCCCCCTCTCAGTTGTCTTGTGCATTCAAAAATTAATACATAAGTTCAACATACCAATCATTCAGAGACATATCCTTAAGATTATATTATTGAGCAATAGTTTCACGACCCATTTTTCCATTATATGAGTCAAAGCTTGACCCCTAACCAGTTTCATGAGTTGAATTTTTAAGTCAAATTCTAGTAACATGGTCACCCATTTCCTTCTTTGTTCTCCTAGCTCATTTTGCATCAATAGTATCTTCACGGTCAAATCAAGGACAATTGCATAAACTTTACTTCTCAAGATGTAATGTTTGAATTTCTTAACAGCTCACACCAACATGTATGTCTGATTTTCTACACTAGGGTGTTAGAGTAAAGGTTTTAACTTAATTATGTTGATTAAGTTACCTTTATTCCCTTCTTAAGATTTCACGTTAGTTTGCATAAAGTGACATTTAATAATTATATTAATTATTAAATGTTTTCCTATTAGGGCTTCTTTTAGGGTTTTTCCTATTAGGGTTTCTTTAGGGTTTGCATGATCTCCTTTTATAAGGATTGATCCCATTGTATATTTCACATTGAATTCCTTTTTGTTCTGATAAGATAATTTCTCCATTTTTCAGAGCTTCAAACCCTTGTTTGTTTTCTCCATCCATTCTCTTCCTTGTGACAAGTATCCATTTGCATGCAGGTGATCTTGGAGTCTGAAGTTGGTTTTGATAGCTCCTACATGGTATTAGAGCTTTCTCGCTGCATGCCTATTCTTGTTTGAAGAATTTGGAACTATTTGGAGCTACAAGGTTGGATCAAGCATTCACAGTTTTTGGGGTTTGCATTTTTTGATCCAGGGATTCACCTGCAATTTCAAAGCATTTTGAGCCCAAACGGACTTTGCCATTGTGTCCGCAGCGGTCCAAAACCCCTAAATCGATTGTTCATTCGTCCATTTTGGACAAAGTTGATTTGAGGGGCAAAATTTTTTTACCCGTACAACTGTCTGTACAGCCGTCCGCCTGCCTAGTAAAAAAAAAATCGAAATTTATTTTTTCGCATCTTTGTTTTCGGAATTATTTTTTCGTCAAAGAAAATATATATATATATTTATTTCTACAATTTTTCGCAGTTTTTACATTGTGAAATGTTTCATTTTTTATTTTATTTTAAAAAAAAAAGGCAAAATATAAAAAAAGCCTTTTTAAGGCGTGCTTAGGCCTATGGGTGCGCCTGCGGTTGCAGGGACGGTACCAAGGGTACCGCCGCCTACCATTATGGTAGGCGGTGGCCCCTTAGGCGTCACCCCCTGCAGCGGCTGGTACCGCATGGGTATCGCCCTGCCACCTTGGCAGGCGGCGGCCCCATGCGGACCCCACCACAAATATTCTTTTTTTTTAAATTATTAAAAAAAAAATCATGCAATGTTTTTTTAATTTGAAAAAACTTTTTTTTCTGTAATAAGCCCAATCGCGCTTTTGCAGTGACGGTCGTTTGGCCATCAAATTTAAGCCCGTATTTTTGCTGTGACGGTCATATGACCATCAAATTTAATGTAGCACTGGCTTTTTTCCCCCTTTGGAGATATTTTTTTCCAGAGGCCATAACTTGGGCATACGATATCATTTCTTGGAAAACGAGATATCGTCGGAAAGCTGGTTTTATCAACTTTCCAGTGGTGTGGGTTTCATCACTTCATTTTTCTAGTGGTACATTCTATAGCCAGTTGAATTCAAAGGAGCTGCTTTCAGTCCCGAGCTCATAACTTTTGATCTGTTTCTCCATTTTTTATGATCTCAATGGCGTTGGAACCATATTTCAAAGCTCTTTAGTTCCATCTATGAAATTTTTCCACATTTCACTCCAGGTATATTTTATTCAGTTTTTTGTGTTTTCACACTCTGGTGAATTACCTGGACATATTCATTCTTGAGAACTTTTTGTTTGCATGGGATGCTTTGTTTTTTGTTGTTCTTCATGTATTTCCATATTTTTATCCTTTGTGGGAATTTTGAGCATCATTTGTAAGCTATCTTTTATGTAAACACACTGAGATAAAGTGTCACACTATTGTACATGCATTTTTGGGGATTTTGCACATAAGGTTGTGCCATATTTTGTACTCGCACTGTATTATAAAGTGCCATGGGAGGTTGTGTAGTTTTCCTTTGTTTTCCATCACACCTTTGTCCAATGTGTGTCCCTCCACGATGATAGTGGATCCATATGATTCCAGCCTCATGCATGTGTGCTTTGTTTTGCACACCACTTTTTCAGTTGCAGGTGCTTTCTTGTGCACTTTTAGATGTTATTTCTTCTTCCTCATGCACTACAGGGTGTTACATTTCATTTCAGTGGATCTGTCAGGCTCTCCCAGTTCAGCATTATGGGGGGATATTATACTATTCGTGCTAATTCTTCCTTGGTTTCGCCTTGGAAGGAATCTTCCATTCTCAGTTGATCAGTGTTTTTCAGACTATTGGTACTTGTGCCATTTGTATCTTCGTTCCAGGTGATTGTCTTTGTTTTCCATTTGATTCAAGTAGTGTCATTTGGGGCACTCATGCAAATTGTTGTCTTCTTGTTCCTGATCATCTTATCTTCAGCGGAGGTTCTTCAGCACCATAGCATTCATCTTTCGACAGTTGTTTGCAGCTTCTTCTACTTCAGTGATGTTCTTCATGGATTTCTGCATCTCTTTTTGGAGTAGAGCTTTTCCCATGAGTTTTTCTCTATTTCTCCACTTTACAGATATTTGGTTGTATTTGGGTACCTGATCTGGCCTAGTTGTCGAGACCCATGTTTGCCTTCTTGCATTGTAGTTACCTTTGCTTTCTTACATTTGTTTGTAGCTGCACTTTTGTTCATCTTAAGGGGGGGTGTTAGAGTAAAGGTTTTAACTTAATTATGTTGATTAAGTTACCTTTATTCCCTTCTTAATATTTCACGTTAGTTTGCATAAAGTGACATTTAATAATTATATTAATTATTAAATGTTTTCCTATTAGGGCTTCTTTTAGGGTTTTTCCTATTAGGGTTTCTTTAGGGTTTGCATGATCTCATTTTATAAGGATTGATCCCATTGTATATTTCACATTGAATTCCTTTTTGTTCTAATAAGATAATTTCTCCATTTTTCATAGCTTCAAACCCTTGTTTGTTTTCTCCATCCATTCTCTTCCTTGTGACAGGTATCCATTTGCATGCAGGTGATCTTGGAGTCTGAAATTGGTTTTGACAACTCCTACATAGGGTACCTTAGTTTTGCATCTTTGAGTGGGGAACTCATGAAAGAAATTGGGTTTTTATCCCCTTGTCCTCATTTATGTGTTAGCATTCGAGCACAAGAGTGATATGATCTGAAAGAATAGATATAGAAGGGTTGTGAGTAACCAAGGTAAACCAAAATGGGGGCATCTATAATCACCTGTTTGATCTCTTCAAATGCCTATTTTTCCTCTGAAGTCTAGTTGATCTTAGCATCTTTCTTAAGCATTGAATTCAACGGCTTAACTATTTCTATAAAACCAATCAAAATTTACACACAAAATTAAGCTTATCGAAATAAGATTTCAACTCCTTATTGGTCGAGGGCTAGATTTTTAGGATGGCTTGTATTCGATCTAGATCAATCGATATGCCCTTTTCCAAAATCACGTGGCCAAGTAGCTTTCCTTTTGTTATACCAAAGATACACTTCTTCGGATTAAGTGAGATACCAAACTCTCAACATCTCTAGAATATCTTGCATAAGTCTGAAATGTCATCTTCCCTTTTCTTAGAAAACATTGTTAGGTCATACATATAGATAATGATGCACTTTCCAATAAGTTCCTTGAAGGTGATGTACATTGCATGCTAAAATGTAGCTCCAGTGTTGATCAACCCAAATGGTATACGTTTATAAGAAAAGGTCCCCCACTTGGTGGTGAACATTGTTTTCATCATGTCCTCATATTGAACCCTAACTTAGTTGTATCCTAAATATCCATCCAATAATGAAATCATTTGAGAACCAAAAAAGACTTGGAGAACTTAGTCCAAATGGGCATTGGGTAATTATCTTTTTCGGATGTGTGATTGAGATTACAAAATTCCACACAAACAAATTTTTTCATTCTTCTTTCTGATGAGCACTAAATTGTTAACCCATGTTGAATGCCTTACAAGGAATATGATTTGAGCTAACAACAACTTTTATACTTCTTTTTGAATAATTGGCTTTAATAAGGAATTGGTTGATCATTTCCTCTATTTAAAGGGTTTCACATCAACCTTAATAGGTATATTATGTGTGATGATGGAGGTATCATATGTATTTAGATCTTCATAGCTCCATGCAATCATGTCTTGATATATATGTAGTGCCTCAACTATCCCCTCTTTCACAATGAGAGTGCAGACCTTACCAATAAATATGTTCTTCACATTCTCTGAAGTACAAATATTGTAGGTATCACACTGGCTTGCCACATACTCCTTTTTCGCTTGCTAGTCTTGATTTCTTAGTTGATCAAAATCAAAAATTCTTTCTAACTGGACCATACCCCTTGGAATAGTATTTGTCTTTAAATTAATTACTCCTTCTAAGTCCAACTCTGTTTCCTTAGGTTTTGCTTCATCAATGATTTATGCAAAAAACACATCAGATCTAGTGATGAAGTCAAGTATGTGCTTGTCATCTTTGAAAAATTGGAAATTGGTAACATTATTTTGCACAAATGGTGTAGGAGTTAGTTCAGCAATATTTTTTTCAAACTTGATAGAGATAGTGGTTGCAACATGTGTACTGCTTGTGCTAATGCATCAATAGTTTGATTCTTGATACAAGGGATTAGCTAAATATTAAAGGTGTCAAATAACTCAATCCGGTCCTAGATGTAGTGTTGATATTTGGTCAACCTCCTATCATGACATGAGTATTGTTTCCTTACTTTCCTTACTACTAATTTGGAATCCCCAAATACTTGCAATGCTTTGGCCTTCTTACATAATGCCATCAAAAGATTGTGTACTAATGCTTTGTACTCTACAACATTATTAGTACAATAAAATTGCAGTATATGGGCCGTGAAGAAAGTCTTACCAATAGGATTGATCAACTCAAATCTTGCTCCAACACCTTACTTGGATTTGGACTTCTTAAATCTTAAAGTCTAGAACTTGGTTTGATCTAATTTCTCCTTATCATTTGAGGGCATTTTAGTCTTTTGTTGAGAGACCTAATCAGGTTGGCTTTGATGTAAATGTTCCCCCTAATGTTTCTAATTTTATACAATGAGACTAGAAGGATCAATCTATTTTTTATTCCCTCTTATTGTGGTCTAACATAAACAACATTCAAACTCTAAATGGGAGGCATCATGGATACTGCACCAACAGGGCAGAAAAAGATCTTTAAAGTCTACTCTATTCCCCGATCTAATAGTGCACACATCTCACCATAAACTCCTAAAATCCTTCAAACAATCCAATTTCTCCATCAGTCTGAAACTCGTCATCTATCTCAACACATGCCTCTATGCTGCTAGGAATCTGAGTCAAATCCTTAGACATGTCATGTAACATAAGTATTTCCTCTTCTATAGCCACATGGAGGGAGGTTCCCAAATCTACCTCTGAGAATAAAACTCCATTGGTCTTGTTGTATTTTTTTATCATATTCTTCATTGAAGGCTCTCTTTCTATATGTATCTAGTTCGACATTCCTATCCAAGGGAGCCACATGTGTGAATGATCAGTGTGTATGTATCCATTCAGTTTCTTGTTCCAATATATGCTTAGGATTAAACCATATGTATCTAGGATATCAACTACATGTATATTGATCACTTGTTGAACTCTAGGATCTGATGCCACTTGCATGGGAATCTTGTTTAACTCCCCAAAAACATTCACCTTTGTTTTATCTAATTGTGTTAGTTTCCTATGAGATGGAGTGGAAATAAGACCGAAATCCTTGCATACTATAAGAGGCATAAAATTTGTGGAAGCGTTTGAATCAACAAAACAATTGTGCAAACTTTTCCCAAATATACGTAGCATTAGTAGGAAAGGAGGAGTTTTCTGCTTATCTCTAAACAAACTAATTGCATTTTCTTCTTGAGAAATTTAAGCCTTTTCTTTTTCTTTCCCTTTATCCAATAAATTTTAGACCATAGGCTCATTATCAGACATGTTAGATGAAACCCTTTTAGCCATTGTATCAACTACGGTGGAATTGTGTGAAGCTTTCGGTTGAGCAATACCATGCATTGATCTAAAAAATGCATTCCTAATCTCAGGTACCTTTAGTAGTTCAAATCCTAAAAGACATACATTTATTTTATTTAGCTCGTCCACTACGTACTCCCCCATTTAAGCAACTTCGGACTAAGACTGATCCTCCTTGGCAAGATATTATGTAGGCACTTCTAGAAATGAAGGATTATTGCTAGCCTCAGGATCTGGAGGAATATTAAGATTATTCTATGGAATAGAGGTGGTGAATGGACCTCCAGCCTTCCTATTTTGCAAGTCATGTGGTGTCCTTTTATTCAATATCTGAATATTATCTCCTTCACTATGATCAACATTTGCTTCAAACAAATGGGAGAGAGATTCTTCATTACACATATCTTCTGACTTGGTTGTGGATGATATAGTATTCTCAATTTTAGGTTCATTATCTTCCACTTTCAAAAATGGGGCTCCGTTTACCACCATCATAAAATCATAAGGATTGGAAGGAACTATCTCGCACCTAGAAAAATTGTCTACATTCCCCGCATTTTGCACCTCCAACTAAAATATGATGGTTGCAATCCAGAATTCTAGACAGCTGAGTTTTGAATGTTGATTTGTATTATGCAGCCTACACCAGTCAGATAATGCTACCTCGCCCAAATATACTCCTCCATATTACCTCTCAAAATTATTTAGTGGGTCCAAGGGAGAAGTAACTCCTCCATTGTTGGGGTGTGTGTTCCAAGTTCTGCTTTGTTTGGGGAAATTTTGATTCTGCTTACGATCATAGCTCTAATTTTACCCAAAAATTTGGCCTTGATCCCTATTATAATTCACCTGAAAATTCCTCTAAGAATTTTGTAGTTGATTGTTTTGATTTCTAAGGTAAGTTACTTCCATATAAATCTTCTTTACTTGTCCTATTAGTTCATCAATTCGATCTTTTTCAATTGAGGTTTGGGCAGGGATAGAATTTTGAAGGTAGAAAAGTTGGGCTGCTACAAAATTTTGTAAATAGGTAGGTATAGTAGGATTCTATAAGTAGGTTGGGGCACTGGAAGGAGCCTAATTTAATGGATGCCCTAGGTGAGGCACCATCTATATTTGTGGGATTTGATTCATGATTGGAGTATGGTTTGCTAAAGCCTGAGTCAACCCCTGAACTTGATTGGGGCTTGCAGTTATTCCTAACGAAGGAATTGGGCCTAAATGTTTTAGTCCTATATCATTACTAACAATAAATACCTCATCATATCAAGCCACTAGGGTCTATGGAGTAGGGTGTGCCATTTTTACAAAGGTTGAAGTAAGGTGATCTAAAGCTACATAATAGACTGCTCTGGCCAACACATCATCCACCACATAGGGAGACTAAAACCTGGTGTAGGCTTTGTAGAATCTATTACTAAAGGATCCTATGGGTTCATTTTCATGCCTTTTACTTGAGACAAACTATTGGTATAGCTTAGAAGGACTGATAGGAATTTTGATTTTTTTCTAAAAAATGTCATCTTCATTTCTTCCCAATAATGAATTGACCCAACTGGTAAGTGTATAAAACAATAGAATGCCTCATATCCTAGTGAGTAGGGGAAGAGTATGAAGGCTACATCCTAATGTTCAACTACTTTTTTTTTGAGATATCCTTCAAAGATATTGATATGTTCTTCTGCAATCCTATGAGGGTCGTTGGGGAAGAACTTTGAGTAGAAATTTTTTGGATTCTTGGGAATATCATGGTAGTCATTGAAGGTGAGAGGTGATGGTTTTTAGCTAGCCACACCATTAGTGGAGGTGTGGATGGTAATGTTTGTGGTATAACAACCAAAATATGTGAGATGTGGATGAAGTGGGAGAAGCAAAAGATGTATAACTAGAAGACAAAGAAGGTGGAGGTGAAAAAAATGTGGAAGGTGGTGTTGAAGATGAGCCTTCCCCTTTTCTAGCTCTCCTAGATCATGTAGAGGTTTTATGCTCTTAAAATTATCTTTTGTCTGGTGTAGACCTTAGTATTCTACATGATCTACTAGGAGAAAATGACCCTATACGCTTTAGCTTTGTTTAAGAATCCATCCTTTTAGCACCAATTTTATTGATGAGGCTTTTTGCATTGCACAACACAGATAAAACACAAGTGATCTATCTCTCCTCAAAGGTAACTTTCTTCAAAAAACCTTCAAAAAATGACCCCAAGGTTCTGGATGTCAGGTCTTGATAATGCAAAAAACAACTCAATATATGATGTGATTTGTTGGTATAACAGGGAATTTATGATTTACAAAGATTGGAAGACTATAAGACTTAACAAGGGTTTTATGAGATCTAAAAATTCCTACAAACACTAAATAAACTTTTTAGATCTAAAATTTGAAAAATACCTTATTGCATCAAATATAATAAATTGAGTGATTTATCAAATATAACAGCTTAAGTTATGCCTTTTTCCTAGTATTAACCTAGATTTATAAATGAATTGAAAAAGATATAGGATTTCAAAGAGATTCAATTTAAAACCTAAGGACAATCATGCAAATGGAAAATTCTTTAGATGGATGAATCCCCAATAAATCTTATCTTTGCTCAATCAAGGAAAAACCCTACAAATCCATAGAAATGGTGCAATCTTCAAAGTATTTTAAAATATTTTTAGGCTACAAATATTCAAACACATACCCAAGTTTTAGCATAATATGAATAAACATTCACAGTTGAATGATTGCATTAAAATTTCTTGGACTAACCATACACTATAACTTACAAGGAACAAATTATATATGGTATGAGTAGCAGACTTATCCAATATTCTTCAACACTTTTCTATTAACAAGAATGAACTAAAACTAAATAACTTGAAATAAAATTGCAAAGCAGGAAACATGAAGCAACAAAGAATAGAACATAAAATTCAATGTATCCTCTTTGTATTAACTGTAAAAGTGTTTACAAAAAGTCTAGATCCAACTCCAAAATGAGGTAGAACCTCATATTTATAGAGTTCATTACAATATTAGGGTTTTAAATCAATGGTTGGTATTACATCAAGATGGGAACCCTAATTAGGTCGGTCAAAACAAATCGGCCTCATATAATTTAAGTCTCATTTACATTTAAAAAACATGAAATCTCATTTTTATATTTAATCCGCTTTTTACATTTGAAATAAAAAATCTTTGGCACTAATTCCTAGGTCACCCAAGCTAGAATATGATCCCCAATAAATATTTGCATTGACTTCTATGCAAGGATTCCCTATTTTGTCTTCTTTTCCATTTGTTTCTTTTTAGTAAATTCTTGCAGTTTATGCAAGACATTATTTATTTCCTCTCAGCTAGGAATTGGACTAACTTTAATTTTGTATGTTGTGGAGGCTATCTCAACTTCATATTTTTTAAGTATTTTGTCCCAATCCAACTGAGACTCCTGAAATTTATACATTAAACTTACATACATGACAACATTCTCTAGGTGATCTTTAGTGATATTACCATCAACAACATGGGTGAAACTGTCCTACCACCATTTCTTTAATAAATCTAACTTAATGAAGTCTTTTGTCAAAGATTTACCAGTTATAGCCTCTAAAAATAAAACACAACTTGAAGAAATATCATTCAGATCCTTCTCAGATTTTGTACATTCTTCAAGTTCCCTATCCATAATCTCCCTTCTGAATTTGAAGGCCTCCAACCAAGACCTAGGTTTTCCAAAATCCTTTGTAGCAAGAATCTTTTCTTCAATCAAAATCAGTTTAGGGATGTCCATCAACATACTCAACCTTACTGCTATTTTATCATCTGTAGATTTACAAGTTGCCATAATTTGTTGCATCTTGTCTAGGTAGGTTGAACATCTTTCATACAGTTGCATCATCTCTACAATCAATGGAATTCCTTTCTCATAAATTCCAACAACACAACTCTAAGAAACCTGAGCAAAGGACTTCATCTTTCCAAGCTCATTCATGGCATCCTTTAACAATATTCCTTATTGTGCAGAGGAGCTAGCTTCAGTTTGAAGAGGGCTCACCAAGTGCCTAATATAACTGTGAAGTTCATCTACTTGCTTCTTTAGTTGTTCATTGGCCTTGACCTCCTTTTCTAACCTATGCACAATTGTTTCCACACTCCCTCAAATCATTAACCTCCTGCTTCTTGGAAGAGGGGCCTAAATTAATCGATCTTACATTATACTCAAGAGTAAAGTCCCCCTTATTCTTTTGTATTGTAGGGGTTGCAATGTGCACCACCCTATTATTGGAATCATCTTTGGAAATCCTCGAAATAATCCTTTGTCTTCTTCTTTTCCTTAGGCTTATTCAGAGTGGTAAAAAATTTATCCCAATCAGGGACTACCTCCTCAAAAATTGGCGTAGGATTTAGGCTTTCCTTAAGCCATTCAAGGGTTTTAGACCTTTCTACATCCATGTTTCTCTTGTTCATGTTCATCTTGAACACACTTACCTTTATCAACATCCCTCTCCTTATGATGGTCTTCTTTTTTATTGAGGTTTTCCTACTGTCATTCATCATGGGACTATTGAGTTTGATCATATTTAGCTTGATGCTGTAAACCTTCCACATTTACCTCCTCTTATGACAAGTTCCCTTTGGAAACATCTTCAAATGCTTTATTTTCCCTTTTAATATCCTCCCCTATATTAGGTGATATTGAAAAAACAAGGTTGATTATCACCTAGTTATTCTGGGACTATACCTTCTTTATGTGTCTCCTCATTTGTAGTTTCCTTCCTTTCAGCAAATCCTTTATGTGCAGCCTCTTCTAACTTTGCAATAACCTTTTCAATATTTTTCAAGTCAAGAAATGGAATTTTTTCCTTTGGAGAGGTTTTTCTATGATATACCATTTGAGGCTTCTCCCTAGATCTTTCCACCTCAATGGCCTCTTCCCTTGCTTCTACCTCTATAACATCAAGAGGGACCTCTTCTTCCTGCTTGACCTATTGTTTCTTTGGCAGAGGGGTAGTTTCTACAAAGGTATCATTTTGTCTCACCTATGTAAGCCTTCTTCTTTTGGGAATCTCCTCAACAATAGGCTTGATTGGTTTTATTTTTTTTGTCATAGGCTTCCTCTCTACAACATATTCATTTTTCTTTTGCTTGCCCTTTGCCCTCATAATTATCATAGGTTTTCCCTCCTCCTCAGATTCTCCTTCCTCCTCTTCTTGACCTTCAAATTCAAGTTCTTATGAAAAGGACTATGAGTCCAAATTCCCCATCAAATCATATGGTCTTAGAGGGCACCCCTGTATTCTGATATAAGAAAAATTCTAGAACTGCAAGAACCAATAACCATAAATCTTTACCAAATTCATCGAATCTATAGACAGCCTGACATGGAGAGCCTCCTACAATGTTCTAGTGATATACATGGAAAAAGCATTGTTGACCCTCTTCTAGTGGGAAGTATTGGACAAATGCAATTGAGTATAGCATTCATATACCTTCATCTCCCTAATCATCCCCTTACAATTCAATCCTCTATACTTGAAGTTTTGGGTGAGCATATACACAACATGTGAAGTCATGGTGAACTTCTTTGTGACCTGCACCTCTCTTAGCTCCTTTTTAAGGTTGTCACTAATCAGCCTAGCCCAGTGATAGTTGGTTCCTTTTGTAATCTCTTCCATGATGTAGAACATCCAATCCTCAAATTGAGATGCTCTTTCCAATCCCATGACTCTTCTTAGGAGAGTTATCATATCATTGTATTATATTGCAAGGTGTGCACCCTTGGTCTCCTTGTGCTATGTAGTGTAACACTTGGGTTCTTGACATGGCTTAACTACCTCTCATGGATTCATTAACTCTAGCAGTTATATTAGGCATTAACAAGTCAATATTTTGGTGCAACGATAATTGTGTGTACAACAATTGGTATCAAATCCTAGGTCATAGGTTCAAACCCCTCACTTATAGTGGGGTTGTTGTTTCAATGTGTGTGCCCTTGGTCTCCTTGTGTTATGTAGCATAATGCTTGGGGTTCCTGACATGGCTTAACTTCGTCCTGTGGATTCATTAACTCTAGCAACTTTGTATCGGCATTAACAGGTCAATCTTTTGGTGCAACAACAACTATTTGTGCAACATATTCCACATGAAATTTACTTCTATGTAACACCCTAGGAAATTTAGAGTAATTTTGTATGGGCTTGCTTAACCATGCAATGTTTATAATGTCTAGTACTTTCTCCAGATTATCTATGTAAAAATTCTTTGTTGTTTCTAGAGTAAACATAGTTAACTTCTGATGAGAAGGAATCCCAAATGCCTCAACAATCACCTCCTCTATGATAATGGCCATGATTATCCCCTAAGGGCCAATAATCTTCCTTTGGTCATAATCATAGTGTTTTGAACACTCCACAATCAGTTCAGGGCATTGGATGGAAGGAGGGAACCCAACAGCTTGATCCAATCCATTCCTTACTAGCTTCTTTTCCATCTCAGTGAGAATTAGGTAGGTCATTCTCTTTTTAAAATCTTCCAAGTCTACATGCCCCAAGTTGGTGTCTCCAATCTCTCCCTAGTGTAAAGAAATCTTTAATTTTGGTAGCACACCCTTGAAATTCTATTTCATCTTTTCAAATCTGAATAAATCCTCCTTAAAATTAGTCTTCTTTCCTTTTCTATTCTTTACCTTGCTTGACTTTTCCTACATCTGTTAGCAAAATAGCATAATCACTTGAAAGGCAAGGATGAAAAAATGTCCCATAAGACTATCATCATAATAAAATAATGATTAAAATTCCCACACCTACCCTAATCATAGCATAAAATAACATCATCAAGATTCTCATGTATAATTATTAAATTCATCTCAAGAAATCAATTTCAGGTTTTTCATCTAGATAGAAAATTCAAGTATTTTACACTCTCAAGAAATTCAACGATTTCAAGAGTCCAATAAATCATGAAGATAGGGTTTTTGAGGATTTCTAAAGCTCAATAAATCTGTAAGTGTGAAGTCAAGTAACGTGCAAATTCTATTAGTAAGGGAAATTGGACTCCAAAACCTCATTGAGAGCTCTTCGCCTTACCATGCAAGCTCAAATTGTAATTGTCATTTAGTACTTAAGAAACTTTGAAAGAACCAACTCTTTAGGAAATCATTTCATCATAAGCACAAAATCGCAAAGATAATACATTCATTAGATATTTCTAAAGGACAAGAAATTTGTGAGGGTGACCTTCTCAGAGATTTCCAAAGGGCAAGAAATCCACAAACAGGAGGCTTTCAGACATTTCAAGTAGACACAAAATCTATGATGGATGAAGTACCTCGGTAATTTCTAGTGGATGCAAAATTCATGAAGGTGGAGTTGTTGAGGTTTCAAACTGTTATAAAATTTGTGAAGAGGGTGGCCTCGAGGATTTTCAAAGTTCAATAAATTTGTGAAGGAAATGTTTTAACTCCAAAAATGGCTAATTATAACATCATTTAGGTTTTGTATATTCTTGGATAATTCATGAGACAAATGGAACATTTCATCAAAATCTAGATTTCACACGCACCAAGTTTTAGTGAGGGTTCAAGTCCATAATGGCTAGCTTGGTTGGGAACACACTTAAATTTCATGTACACAATGATTCAGAACCTCATTCGGGTGGCATCATGGAACTTTGGACTCACCCAAACCAGTAACTTGCACATAGTCTAGCATTTCACCTTTGTCAATGACCTAGGGCTTGAACTCTCTCAAAATAACAGTTGTAACTGACCTATGTAAACTTTCCCTAAATCATAATCCATGTTAAAAATTGAACCCTAGCTCTTTGGTTACTCAAATTAAATCAATGGGTTTTAATTATGTAGGAATATTGAATGAACCAACCCTAAGCATGGAGAAATCAGTTAAAACCCCCCCAAATTTTGAACTAGACTTACAAATTTTAGCAATCCCAAAGCATGTATGTATTTCTATAAAAAGCAAGCAAGAAAAAGAAAAGCATTAGGCCAACATGAACCCCCCAAAAAATATGGCACTCGCTTAACAAGGCACATCAAATACCAAGGTCGGCTTCCAAAAGGGGTTTGATTCGAGTAGGGAAAGCCAAAACATCAAACGCAAACAAGGAATCATATTTAAAATAAGAAAAAACCCCCAATACGAAGCAATGACATGCAAAACATAACTTTTCAATTACATGAGAATGCGTTACTAACCTTTCAATTCACTTTAGATGTATAAATGGCAAACCAATTGCCAATTCACCCGAACCCATGAAGTGAACCAGCAACACCCTCGATCACACAATGATAAGATGCCATAACTTGGATGATATCCCAGATGCTCGAATAGAAACTTTGCAAAAATGAAGAATGGAAAGGAAATAATGAAATAGAATAACTTTAAACCTTCTCCTCATCTCCATTAATTCCCATCAAATCTATCAAGTCATACTTCAGAGTACAATAAATCCATAGGGTGAAACAACTTTTCATAGAATTATCTTAGTCTGAAGTGTCGGGGATTTTGTAAGACAAGAAATCTGTGATGACATTAGCTTCAGAACTTTCAAGGCACCAAGAAATTCATGGGACAAGACCCATCGGGGATTGTGATTAGGTGATAAATCTGTGACCAACGAACCATCGAGGATTTCTAGTGAATGAGAAATTTTTAACACACAAAGGTCTGGGGATTTTCAAAGGACAACGAATCCATGAGACTAACACTATCAAGAATTTCAAGGGCACAAGAAATCTTTGAGATTCAATCAACTGAGGTTTAAGGAACCTTAAGGGACCCAAGATAATGACTAAAAGCCAATATTGATCATAAGGATTTTTTGTAAACCAAGCTCATTTCCCCCCTTTTAGATTAACTTCACAGGCCCAAGGAAAATGACATCACCAAAATTTTGAGGGCCCACCCATTAAGGGGAAAGGAAAGAAACAACTAAAGCGGGACTGGAAAAGAGGGGGTCCTTGTTTTGGATGAGGCGTGTGTGCAAGGTACAACAATGTTTCCATTAATGACAAAGGGGGAGATTGTTGGAGATTGTTGCACTATGTCTAGTCATTAGTGTTGTTATTGATGTCAACCTATGTCAACCTCTTGTGTGATTGTGTTAAGTACATTTTGTAGATGGGGAGATTGTTGCAATCTCTAGTTGATGAGAATGTGTTTGTGGTGTTGAGCAGGTATTGTTAATGCAACTAGTTCACTTGATTTCCAAGTGCTTTTGAGAAAATTTGAATAAAGTGTACAAGGTGATAGAGTTGTGTTCTGCATTATGCTCCACTTTTATTCATGGTTGAAGATGTGCTTCCTCAATTTGGATGATATTATCAGAGGTGTTCTAAGGTGTTATATATAGAGTTTCAAGTTTTGGATCGTGTGGTAGTGGAAGATGAGTCTGATAGTGTTTTTCTTGTGAAGAAGGTTGTTTGGGAGAAATGGAATTGCTCTGCATTTCTTCGCGTTGAGGTTTCTTGTCTTGCAGATTTGGGAACATGCTAATATTGTCTGCATCTATCTTTCCTTGGAGTGTTTGGTGTTCAGTTGTTTTGCAAGATTGATTAGTGAGTTGTATCTATGTGGCAGTATGACTAGCTGTACAAGATGATAGTTTTCTAATTCTTAAGTGGTTGTGTTAGTATTGTTGAATATTTTGATGATGTTGGAATATTCCAAGATGTTGTGTGATGTTTCTACATGATCTGCAGGATGTTTTTGAACCTATTGAAGTGTGTATGTGGTTGCTTGGTAGTGTTAATGTCAATTTAGCCAACTTGGTGTGTTAGCATTATTTGTGGATGTGTTTTATGGTTTGTGGAAGCATGGTCTAGCATGTCGGTGTAGATTTGGGTCCTAGTTATCCCTTGGTGTGGTCCACCTTCACTTCTTTCCACCACAAAAGTGTTTGGTACCGACCTATTTGGTGGTTGAACATTTGAGGTGCATACATTTCATTGAGGCCGACCTATTGAAGTTGTTTGAGGTCACAAAATATATATAAGAAAGATTAATTGTTGGAGATGTAGTGATGTGAAGGATCATGTGAATGTGATCAAGTGTTGTGATCTAAGTGTGAGCTTAAATTCCTAAGGCTATCGAAAGCAGTGAGTAGAAGGTGTTTACGTTTTCAGTGTACCTAAAGTTGTTGGAAGTAATGAGTTGAAGGTTGTGGATGGTGTAGATTTGTTGTGGTGGATCTTCCAGTGAGTCCTTTGGGTAGTGATCCCTTGCTAGTGATCCATTCTTTTCTTCTAGGTAGTGATCCATTTTTTCAGTGAGGCTATTATATTTAATGTTGTTATTCATATATATGTGAGTTAATCCTCATCATGGTTTTTCCCTGAATAGGGTTTTCCATGTAAATCTAGTGTTCTATTGTATAAGGTTGTGAATGTATTTATGTTTCATATGTTTACATTCATGTTGATGCTTATTAAGGGTTTGAATGTTTGAATGTACAAATGATCCACCCCCCTCTCAGTTGTCATGTGTGTCTAACACTTCTAAAAAATAATCAGATTGATTTTCCTTCTAAAATGTCTGAATCACCTTATCCTTCTTCTTCAAAATAGTCTAATAAGGACAAAGGTCATGTTGGTTTGGCTTCTACATCAAGAAATAAATAACATGCTCTTTGTTCTTTTTTAGGTCATGGATTAGAGAGATGGCTTCTAGATTTAGGAGCATCTCATCATATGACATCTTTGTAGTCTATATTCTCTTCTTTTGAGCCTTGTACTATGTCTCATATTTTGATGGGAAACAATACATACATGAGTGTACTTGGGAAGGGGCATATTAATTTTGGGGATAACACTTTCCAAGATTTTTTGTGTGTTCCTCATTTGATGAAAAATATTCTTTTCATATATTAGATTACACATGGTGGAGATGGGAGGACTACGGAGTTCACTCCTAATTCAGTCATCATTCGAGACTTGGAGAGTAGATAGATAATTGCTACTAGGATTGTTGAACATTCATTTCGGTTATATACCTTTTCAAATTTTGCTTCTGATGGTGACATTGTTCCTTCAGCTATTGATCACACTTCTAGTGTGAAGCATGATTCATAGGATAAATTTGGCTTCTTGAACTTGGGAGTACTCACATCAGATCCAGTTCTTGATGCATACATTTCATCTCCTCCATCTACTATTGTACTTGATAATGCTTGTGTTGCTAAAAATATGGCTTCTTATGATACAATGCAATAGGATATTTATTGTCTTTCAAATTTGGTTACTTGTGATGGCATCTTGGTAGGTATTTCATCCTTGTTTGTGGAGTCTCATATTTCAGATTTGGGAGACACCATTGATTGCTTTCATCTTCTCTTTGATGAAGATGATTCTTCTTCAGTTGTTGTGAGGGAATACTTTGACCCTCTTTTTCATTCTCTACATGATCACTCTTTTCAAATTGATATGAGTGTGGATACTTTTGGATAGCATTTGGAGGTGAACCACCAAAAATGAACTAGGGAAAGAGGATTCCCCAATGGGCTCCTAGGGTTTTTCACCTAGAAGCTTGGTTGAGGAATGACTCTCTCTTTTGCACTAAGTGTTTTTGGTGAGTTCATTCAAAGGATTAGGGGTTGTGATGTGTGTGATATGAAGTGTATCTAAGTGCAATGAAATGATAAAGAAACTAATTAAGAATGTAAAACCTAGGAAATACAACTATGTTGGAAAACACATTATAATATGCAAACATCAAAACTAAATGACCTAAGAAAGAACATGAAAAAAAACAAAAAGTTGGGGAATGAAAAGGCAGTGCACCTGGAAACTTGTAGAGGCTAGAAATACTATTGAGTTTGGAGTTTAAGCTTGTTGGGGCACTTACGCCATTCTGGGCGACCTAGTCCCAGATCTAGAAAATGGCACTGGAGTCCATTTTGGCCAAATGGGTATCCAAATCTTTTGAATACTCTAAAAACATACAAAGTGGGACTAAGTCATCACTAATGGTGACCTAGTCCCTTTCAGCTTTTCAGGAAATCTGAAAGTGGAATCTAGAGGCCTTGGTCTACACTTTCTGCTTCTCGAAGTACCCGGATCTAAAACTTTAATTCTTAGTTTGTAGGTGTCTTCTTGTGTAGATTCTTAACCTAACCAATAAGGAGATGCCTTAAAAAATTCTTCAACCCATTCTTGAGTGATCTCCAAGCTTCCAAGATACCTAAATGTGCAAACACACAAAGAGAGAGAAGGAAATGTTGATTGTTAGGGATTGGGGGTTTTCCTTGGTCAAACCCCTTTTAGATAATCAAATCAAATGAAGAGATAATGTAAGGAAACATGAAATTATGGAGCTATTACCTTACCATGATGATTGATCTTGGGTTGCAGCAATGGAGGATTCAACCCTTGAGTGCTTCAGCAAGATGTCTTGTTGACCTAGAATGTAGAAACCCTAGCTTGCTTGAGAAGAGTGGTGGATGAGAGGTGAATGCTTGAGAAGATGAATGATGTTGTTAGAATGAATTAGGGTTATAATGAGAGGAAAACCCTTATTTATATAATTTATGCCCTAATTTCCCTGAAATAACACCACACAGGCTGACCTTAGGGTTTAAGAGACAAAATCTTGAAAGAATATTAAGTTTATTTTAATTTTTATGCCACATAGGATTAGGTCACCCAAGGGGGCGACCTAGTCCACCTAGGCATTTTTCATTGGTTTTCAAGGATTAAAGTATGATTATTGTTGCTTGTCGGGATTGTCTTCTGAAACACACTAAAATAAGGCTTGTAAGTGCATTAAGGGGTCATTATAGCATAAGAAAGGTGATTTAGTGATGACAAGCCTAGGAAAGTGTGAATTTTTTTTACAACACTTTAGACTAAGGCTTGGAAAGGGGTAAAAAGAGGCTGAAAAGGGTCCAAAATCCATAGGCAAGGGTCCAAATGAGTGAAAAGTGTCAAGGCTACACTTTTTGGTCACACATTTAGCACCTACTTTAGTGAGAGGATGAACTTGCTTCAAATTCACACTAAAGTATCCCAATGGAGATGGTGAATAATGACAAAGACGAAGAAGGCAATCAAGCCCCCAGGATTTGAGATTCTAAGTCAAGTCAACATCAATTCAAGAGACACATTCAAGGGTGAATGATTTGCAACAAAACAAGATAATTGATCATGCGATGACAAGAACTAGAATGAAGAGAAGAATGAAAGTGGAAATTTGGATCAAGCTTCGATCATTTGTCTAGCTAGTTGTGGATCAGATCTAGGTTGTTTGTCCAAAAATAAGATGTACTCACTCTGGGGCGACAATACTTTTGGTTGTCCGTCGGGTGAGAAGTCCCAAAGGGTGAGAAACATACACATGGTTGGTATGTACTCACACACACACAAAGGTGGCTATGGGTAAATTCATGCCACTAGTTGGGCTTCCCGCTCAAACCATACCAAAGTTATACCTTTTGATAACTTTAATAAGGCACCACAAAAGAGAATGAAATTTGAAATGATGGTGCGGGGATTGTTCAAAGGGATTTTTCTTAGTTCGTGCAATGTCTCATCTTAAGGAACATCATGTGTAATGTGCCCAAGAGAGGTAAAGTGAAAATGGTCTCATCTTGTTTGTAAGAGAGGACAAGTGCAAATTTCTCATTGTGGGCAACATTGTACCTAATGTTTCCATGAGAGGGAATTGCAAGAAAAATAAAATCACACAATGAAATGTGAGTGGTGATGTATGCCCCCACTTTAAGGAAATTGTGAAACACTGTACTATGAGCAATTGCTTTAAAGTAGAAGAAGAAGGAAGACGTGAGAGCTTGTTCGAAAATCCCTATGCCAAGTCATATGTTTCTGATAAGATGCATCATGAAAAGGGGTAGTATGTCACATGTGATTCAACTTAAGACATGTCGTCCACATCCTAAGCTTTCTCTTATATGTTCATGAAAGGTTAACAAGTAGCCAAAAGAGACATCGACAAGTGACATACGAGGGAAAAATGCTAACGAACCCCTTGCCCCCAGTTAGTGCAGAACAAGAGTGAGCCGAAAGGATTGATGAAATGAAAGGTTGAGTGAAAATTGGTATCAATTAGAGGAATGAGGGGCCCCCACATAAGGGAAAACATTAAACTCCTTAAGATGTTGGATTCTGCTACTCAAGACCTTACACTCATTCGTGTGATGACCATGAACTCGATGGTAGGCACAAAAGGAATGTTTGTTGGGACATTTCTTTCGAGTTCGCGGAGGAAGGGGGATCAAGTGATCTTGGAGGAGTCTCAACAAGATGCCCTCTTGATCAAGGGGAGAAGGTGTTCATTTGGTTTATAACAAAGAATTGTCTTGCTTAGTATAGGATGTCATACTTACGCAAGGCACTATAGATTGTGAGATTTTGTACGCTTTTAGACTTGTTTGTCTTTAGAGGAGGAATATTTATCTTTAAAGTGTATTCTACATCCATCTCTAGGAGATTTTGGATTTATAGCATAAGAATGCCTATTTGGATTGTTTCAATTTTTGACATCAACATGGAGACACTTGAGCATAGTTCAGAGACATCACATATCATTCCTCTTCTCGAATCTTTGTTTTAGGAATGTGAATAATTCCTACATACATTATTGGTTCTTTTTCTTCCTAAGGGGAGGAATGTTGTTCAGCGAGATTGGATCATCTTCAGCATTCAATGTCAACCTTCTACCATTATAGGAGACTCACCATTGAGGGGGGGCTACATGGTATCTCTTCTTATTCTCTCTTATGGTGGTTCTTTTCCTTATATGGGTTTTTTTCCTTCTCATGCATCATTGAGAGCATTTTTTATTTCATCTTTTTTGGGGAAGAGTTTTATTCCACTAGGTTTCTCCTTTTCTCTATTTGTGAGAGATTGCATTTGCATTTGTACATGGGTACCTAACATGCCCTAGTAGTCAAGACCCATCACCATCTTTGCATCATTTGCATTAGTTTACTCCTCCCTAAGTTGTACTTAAGGGGAGGTGTTGGTGTGAATAAAGTCTTGTACCTAGTTAATTCCTTACTAGGAGACTTAGGGGACTTATTCACATGTTAAGTTTACTTAGCTCCTAGGAATCTTTCTAGAAGACTTGGTTGTCATGTCTAGATTTTATCTTTTCCTAGGTATTTATGATAAGTTATCTTATATCATAAGATTAAGAAACTTTTCATAATCTTATGTCATCTTATGTCTCACCTTGTCTATATAACCAAGGGTCTCTCATATATTGTATATTGAATTCATTAATAGGAATACAATTTATTCTTATCATATTGATCTTCTCTCTTTATGCTTTCCATTTGGCTTCTAGATCTTGGCAGACTATCTCCATAGCCAACTCTAATACTAGGCTTACTAATGCCTACAACAATGAAGACAATAGAAATAATGCATACTGCAAAAGTTCCATGAACCCTGCAAATAATAATTTTATCCTATAAATAGGGTGTATAGGCCACAAAATTCTTGCACAAAAAAAAACACAAAAAACTTTCAAATAGGTTGGATAGGCTAAAAATAGTAGATGGGTTGATCGGGAAAGGGAACAATGGCCCTTTACTAAAAAAATAATTTTTTCTTCAACTTTTGTATAATCAACATAGAGGCCCAAAAAATTGCAAAAATTCAAAGTTGCTAAAATTGATGAAACAAAAGGTATTTTTTAGTTTCTTGAGCTTTTTGAAAATAATTGTGGTGTCTTTTTGGCTCCATGATTCTCTATTGATAGGTCTATATGAGGGATTCACCTTGATGCAGGAAGGAGTGTGCTCTAATGGCTCTATATTGGATAATGCCAAGATCAAAGAGAATGAAACAAACTTCCACAAGTGAACAAAATAAGAACAATAGTATGTCTATAAGTATACAAATGAAGAGTGTATAATACAATGAGAAATTCTTGCATATATAGGCATGGTAGATGAGGTAGGAAGGTAGGATTGAACTACTGACTAACCCTCCAAAGATGGGACACTTGTGAGCTCACTCAACAAGTGTTGAGAAAGTGTCAATAGGTGTCTCAAGTGATGAGGACACGTGTCTCAAAACTATAAAGTGAGAAAAAAGAAAAAGAAACCTAAGTAAACTTAAGCTATGATTGTGAAAAGGTCAGTCCTAGTTCAAGGTGATTAGATAACTGGGTAAATAATGACTCTATTTACACTAACAAAGAGCATACCCAAATTTTCAATAGCTATAAAGATTTACAACCTAGATCTCTCAATTACAACTAAGAAGAAGCAATCCCACAAGATTTAATACCATGTAAGAGTTGGTATAGAATGCTTTATACTTGCAATATTTTGTTGAATATTATATAACCACCCAAGATCTAGGAACTTTTATGAAAGTACTAGAGATATCGGCTATGATATCTAAATAATGTTATTATATCAAATGATGCAAATGACATATTGCAATGGATTGACGGGCCTAAATGAGAACCCCTTTGTTAAATAGCCAAGGTGAGACATAGGATTAGACAAGATCATGACAAGTTTCTTAATCTTATGTCATGAGACAACAAACATTAAATTACCTAAGACATAAGAAGTAAATGACATAAGATAAGATAGGATCTAATGCCAACTAAGACTTCTAAAAATATTCCTAGGACCTACTAGTTGAACTATTTAGGTTAAGAACCTAATTCACACCAACATGATCAATAACTCGTGCTAAAATAATTTTAATAATTTTTCATGTACTATATAATATAATATCCTATTTCTTCACAGCTAATTATAATATTGGACATCCATCTTCTACTTTTGCTAGTTGAGGAGATTATTGGAGGATTAGCCCCATCTATTTGGCAGCCCTTAACACCCTCGACCATCAGGATATACTAAATTATTCCATACAAATTGATATACTACTAATTTAACTAAAAATACTTGACCTATGACATATGACCAATCAAACTCACATAACCAAGTAGCACAATACACTACAAAAAATGATGAATAGAAGAGACAACTTATGGAATGTGTTATCTTAACAAGAATCTAGAAGCTCATCATTAAATTACATATGTTCCATCATAGAATAGATAATAACCAATCATTGGTCATTCAATATCAAAAATACCATAAACCCATAGCTAGCACATTATAGAATTTATGATTTTTTCCCTATCTCAAAGAGCAACACAAAAAATTATCACAAAAGGTTTTAAATTACTTAGTTCAAGTTCTTGTGATTCACTCGCCTTATCAAAATGTGCACTTTGTATGACTCGTTTCCCTTAGATGAATATGTGTAAATTTCCTATTGTACACTATCAATTGTGTAGTCCATTTTAGCCATTATATTAATGATTAGTTCATAATTAGAAAGTAATGTATAATACTTATAAATTTTGTTTCAATCAAAGTGAATAAATTTTATACATTTACTTCATCATTATATCCTTTCAAGGATTATACCATAGTCTACTAACCCAATATAACAAAATCACAATCATTAAAAGAAAAATCTAAACAATTTTCGAACAACCACCATCCAAAACACCACAAAAGAATACCTGGCATACATTTGTGGACCTATTTAATATCTCATCTAAGGTCTTCACCATTATTGTCTTCTTCCTTATCTACACATTTTCATTTTTTTCCTTTTCAATCCTTGATAAGACAAGTTGTATACTATAAAAAAACCTTAAATAATTTCAAATTCAACCCAAGTAGTGAAGGGAATCTCAAAGCACAATTCCCAAAAATAATTTTCATTTGTTTTTATGAAGAATTTATTTATGATGATATCTAGCAATGCTATACTTTTTCCTAAAAACCATAGTGACTCCAGGAGATCACAATGGTGGTCAAACCACTAACAACACTTGATAGTCCTCAAAAAAAATTATAACCACATTTTTTTCTTTTGTTACAAACCTAAGTGTTTATTTATCAATTTCCTAAAAAATCAACAAGCTAAAGTTCAATAACCATTTTTTGTCACAAAAAAAATATTTTACAATCTCAAGATTGCAAAAAATATAAGTCCCATGTTGATATTAGATTATTTCCTTAATAATAATAACATAATCAATAGTGTAACAACAAATAAATACTACAAAATATTCTCCATATGCATTTCCAAAAATATTAACCAAATTCAACAGTTATGTGTATGAGATGCCCAAGTATTTTAAGGATAATTTAGTAATAATGATCTATCCCCCTTCCTTCTATTGAAATATTTTAACACTAAAACCAACATTTTGAAACTTCCAATGCCTTCATCAATTCCCACATGCTAGTTTGTATAGCAATGATCACCTTTAGACATCATTCATTTCTTCCTTCTTAACTCCATGCTAGTCATCTTATTCCACACTCACACTAACCCCATAAATAACTCCTATTTCTAGGATTAAAACTTGGCCTCTATTTGGGTAGAATCTCAACCAATAAAAACTAAATTTATGCAACAATCAAAATAAATAATCAAAATAATCAAAATCAATCCAAAATCCATCTCTAAAACCCAAGATTTGGTGCATTGAATGCCACAATAGACAATATAAATCCTTATCATTCACCTCCCTTAGTAGTAGTTATTTAATTCAAATAAAAATTGTCATTTATTTTCATAGATTTGCTCTAAGCCATGTCATGGTGTGTTCACCCCATGGTCTATAACACTTAACCAACACTTGTAACCATGATATTATGACTAGTAAAATATGCTATAAGATAACCTAGTTGCATTCATTGTTATATTCCCTATATTTAATTTGCATTTAAGTGATATGTAGTTTGTGTGGGGTTTTTTAAGTATATAGTCTTGTTATATAATTTTATTGATTTTAAATATTTAAGGGTTTTCTAATTTTATTTATCATTTTAAATATTATTTTACTTTTATTTAAATTAGTTTTAATTTTTAGATTATTTTTTTGTTTAGTTCAAGATCGTTTTATGTTAATTTGATTTTGGATTATGATCATTAGATCAATCTTGATCTTTTCATTTGTATGTTTTAATTTATTGTGATTTCGACTACTCAATCTAATGTTATTGTTATCTAGCAGTGTACTCACGAAAAAAGTTCAAATTATGTGTTAAGACTTGTATAAGAGGACATCATTCCTATGTCATCATTAATCATCATCATTTATAATGTATTTGAAAATATGCATAATTACCAAAACCCTATCATAGTTCTATTTTTGTCCAAGCAATAACAATAATTACATCATTTCTTATATTAGCAATATCAAACCCTAGCTTTCATGCACTCATTCTACTACTCAAATATTTAATAGACATTGATCTCAAACATTCATTACATCATTTTCTCAAGCATCCATTGATATTCTACCACATCAATTTCATCTACTTATGCATGTCTATTACATACATTTTTATTTGTGTGTTCAAACTTATTACAAAAGCATTGAATCAATCAACAAAGCTTGACTATTGTCAAACAAGTTTTAAGGATTCATCATTGTTGTAACAAGTTTCAATAGTGTTTCTCAACACCACCAAGTCTTTAAAATTATAGGCATATCCATTTGGCAAACAACTTCTTCAAGTGTTAAAACCCTAATTTGTTAGAGGTAGGAACAATGAATTTTAGGTTGGCACCACACAAATATTCAAAATAGCCCACTTCAAATATATGTTGGAGTTGATAGTGAACCCCACAACTCCTAGAAATCACCTACAACCAAAACTCTTATCACATGAAGAGAGAAAAAGCCATTGATTGTGCTATGCAACCTTACGAAATGAATTGATCCAAAAAGGCTCCATGATTGAGCTTTTGTATTGAATGATTTTAAATAATTGGACTATAGATTGGATAATGAATGCTTATAAAATTAAAAAAAAGAAGTAATCCTAGATGAAACTCTAACCTCATGTCCCCATGCGGCTGCTTAGCTTATTTTGGCTATCAACCACTGCTCAACTTATTTAGGAGTTATTTGTGGAGCTGATGGCCCCATGAATGCTTAGTTTTTCTACTTATTTTTTAAGCAGTCGGCTTAAATTTGTATTAATAGTATTAATAATAATTTGTACAATAAAAAATTAGAAAAACAAAAATAAAATCAAATATTAAAAAAGAGGGAAAGAAATTTGTGGAGCCACGTGGATTTTTAGAAATATGTAGTTGTTGTTTATTTCCAGCGCCCCCTCTTTAAAAATAAAATTTATGCATGGGAACACCCTTGCTGCCTTAAATTTAAGTAGAAAATAGAGTTAAGCAGCTGCATGGGGACATGAGGTAAGTGAGGATATAATTAGATAACGGCATGTGTCTTAATCCTATGCTGTGAGACAAAAATAGTACATGACCTAAATATAGAAAAGCGCCTCTAAGTTTAGCTTAAGTGTAATAAAGTAAAAAGGGGACTGACTTAATTAATTGATGATTAATTAATTAAGTGATATGCCTATTTTACTCTAACAATATCATCATTAGTGATAACTTTAAGAAACCTCCCCTCAAGAAAAGATATAAAATCTAGGAAAATCTTTTATTTTTTGGAAAAAACATTAATTTCTATTGGCAATTTTTTTTTTTTAAAAAATATAATTAATTATCTTATTGGTGATTTTTTTCCATCACTAATTTTTTGTAAAAAATCTTGGTGAATCTTGGAAAATAATAAGAAAATTCATTAATTATGATGGCAAATCCTTCCATTTTAAAAGATTAATTCTTATAGAAAAGTAGGGGCTTGATGGTGGAAATGATTGATGGTTATAAGGGGTAGACTCTATAATATTTAGTTGCCACCATTGATTTAAAATATAATCTAATGGCCCTCATTGTATTCCATGAGGTAAAATATACTCACAGTTTGTAATGCTCATGGGGCTCGAAATTGCTTTTGGATTGTTGGCTCCCCAACAATCCAAAAACAATTTTGGGCCCCATGAGCATTACAAACGAAGAGCCAACAATCCAAAAGCAATTTTGGGCCCCATGAGCATTACAAACTGTGGGTATATTTTACCATCTCATAATACAACGAGGGCCATTAAATTATATTTTAAATCAATGATGGCAACTAAAGATTGGAAATATGGCCTTAAAGCAACTAATAATTATGATATACTATTTATGAATTAATTTAGATTTCTACTATAGCTTATAAAACTTGGGTGAATCTAGTCTAATCATGTATCAAATACTATGGAAAATTCTTGAGTTAATTTTTTTAAATAAAATAAATCTTTGGCGATTTAAATAAGACTAAATTATATGTTTATAAAAATGTGGCAATTCAGGGCGCATTACAACTTGAACTATTAGCCAAATTTGGATTCCCACATTTTAACTATTAGCTAATTGATGAATATTCACCACTAAAAAATTATTTTTCATCATTCTACTTCCAACACATCTAGTGTCAAGTGATTTTAAGCTACAATTAAAAGGTTTTGATCAAAATAGTGCACAATTATCTATTAACCATCAAAATCAACTAAGTCTTTTCACTCCTCTCAATTTTTAGGTTTTTAATTTTTATCATATAAATTGTCATGGATTGTGATTATGTTAATTGGATTGTACTACTTATTATATTCATCAAACCTAATTTTTATAGAGGAAGTTGTATTTTTCTCTTTACGATGGTTTCACAATATTTGATAAGCATACACATCAATATTATTTAAGAAGAAATAATATGAATAGAGAAATAAAATGCTTCTACATTTCTACTACAATAAATAAATGATACAAACATGATTTAAGGATGAAGCAATTTAAGTAGTTAGATTTATATCAAAGGAGTAGAGGAGTTGAGTTTGATAAACATGACATGGTATAGCATTGAAAAGAAATAAAAGATTACCCTCTTTTAATTTTATCTTAATGTAAGGATAAAAAATAATTAGTAAACATATAAGATCTTAGATTAAAATAAATAAATGAGTCTAATAATTTGACTATTATAATCTATTGGAGAAATTATAATCAAACATGTTAAATTCAAGTGAGAGGACTTATGGTTGGATACCGAGAAATATGAACTTTATATGATGACATATTGTGAAAGAAAGTTAAATTCTTAAATTTAAGATTGAGTTATCAATTAAAGAGTTGAGGCAAAAGATTTATGAGAATCTAAGTGTAAAGGACAAAATCATACTAGTGATTTTTTTCAACAAATTTATGATCTTGTCTTATAAACATGCAATCCTATCTAATGTAGAAGTGGGTCCTTTGAACCTACAAGGATTGAAGCTCAAGACTTCCTTGCACCTTATTCAAGCCCCTAAGAGTGGATTAACAATAAAAGTAAAAGAGAGTTAATTGGGTGACAATAAATGTTGATATGTAGCCGATAGTGAGTATCACTAACTCAATCATTGATTGTTGATCTTTGTTGCTGATAAAAATGATGTGTGATTATACAAAAGATTTTCCTTTAAATTTGTTCCTTAACCATGAATTTCAATTTATGTATGGGGAGAAATGTCTTGAGTTTGATTAATATGATTAACATTGGATTTTAGATTTAATTTTTGAAATATACTTTCATTACCCATCTTAAAGGTATTTTTTGGTTGAAACTAAGAAGGATAAAAAGATGAAGTGGTAAACTACTAGAAATTTGCATTAAAATATTAGCATCTAATAGTTTGAGTATATAGTCATGAATACTAATTTAAATATCAGAAAATGAGGCATAATTATTTAAAATGACTTAAATGTCTTTGATGGTCAAAATAAAAATATTAATGAATAATCCTTAAAATTCATTGTCTAAAGGTTGATACTTTATTTTTAAATTTATGTTTAAAATATTAAAACATAATTACTAACACATTCATTGATTCCTTATTTGCATGTGTTGAGAAAAAGATGGAACTATTGTAATAAACTCTTACGATTCTATGTAAATATAGAATATATTTTTTATCTAAAGATTATCATATGATGATTATTTGATTAAAAAAACAATAATAAGAATTAAAAAAACCATAAGAATACAAGATTTATTTGGAGAAATCCTTTCAAAGATTTTTTTTGTATGAGAAAAATTATGTATTAATATTCAACAAATAGATACATCCAACACACTAACACTCTCCTCACTCTAATAATACTCTAACATTTGTTTACCTATAAAATAAACTTATGAAACCACCATCTTGTGCCATAGATATATAGGTATATAGAGAGGACAAAACCATAAATGGCTTAGCAAACTAATGGATACCAAAACCATTGGTATCACGCAAAAATCCAATGCCTATCTTGGAGAGAATCTTCTAAGAATAATAAATAGATAAATAAATTCACATGAACATCACATACGTGCACCCAATTAGCCCCCTAAATAGTATATGTAGCTATAAAGGCATCTTTGATTCTATAATTCCCAATAGCTCACATCCTCAAGTGTAGTGCTCTATTTTGGAGTGGCCAACTCATGTGGGTCCCATCCAATATGTAAAGATCCTTCAATCCTTAATATTAGATGCAATGAATTGGGATAGTTTATTTAGTGAGTCTAAAGTCAACTGTAATTGTCACTATTGTGCTCTACCTCCTTCATCAATGTATATGAAAACTAATACTAGTATTCCCAAGGACTCTTAATTATAAATTATTTATAATTATATCCTAGGTTTCCAAGGACATTTTTCAAGAGTGTTAGAAATTTATTAAATATACATAGGATTGCAAGGTAAATGACACCTTAATCCTAAAAACATTGTAGTAATTTGGAGAATGGGCTTTTCGTAATCAACAATATTAAGTGAATGTCTTAGCTAGCTTCATATAAGAATTGATTAAACCATTTTAAATCAATATTTTGATGTATGGGGAAAATTTTAACCAATATTTAATCACCATACAAAAATATAAAAAAATTGCATTGAGAAATATTAAACAGGTCATGCGATTTTCCTTATGATTGTATAATTCAAAATGAGGTGCCAAAAAACTCATAGTAAAATGGTATGCAATTATATTCATATGCTAAAGGATTATATGTTAACACATGTAATAACTCCTTATTTGAGCTAGAATATGTATTATTTAGATTTTATTCCCTTCATTTAGCTCCCTCATAATTCTTTGTAAGGAGAGTTGAGAAGGAGTAGACAGTGAAATGGAGATTCAAGTGATAATAAATTGGGTGCATGATGATTTGTATGTAATAGTGGAGGGGGGAATGAGTATTTAGGCTTGATATTTATCATGTTAAGGGTTGATATGGGATTGGTAGATGTAGGATATAGATGTAATTATGGGAGTGGTTGATGGGATGAGTATGAGAAGAATTAGCATGGTTAACATGTATTAAATCTATAAGGGAATGGATGGATTAAGTGGGACAATTGAAGGGGGTTGGGGGATTATACATAGGATGTAAGAATGGTGGAAGAAAAATAAGAATTAGAGGGAAGGGTACCATCACAAGTGGTATCAATATCTATAATAATTCATCTAATTCATGTTAGCATGTCCAACATATAAGATGTAGCCATATTTAATTATTGAATATAATTAACTAGTAATAAAGAATAGGAATAATTATCCAATTTTATAATGTATTATTTCATAATATGTAATTTATTAACCACCTCATTTTTACTTTCAATCTCTACTCAATCAATTTGCACATCATGTTAAAATACTTCCTCATTACTAAAGTGTATAGATGTTGTCAATCTTTTGATAATGGAAGAATTCAAGGATTCCATGTACATGAAAAAATTCAACCTAAGGATTTTCTTAGTAGGAATGAGAGACCTTGAGAACTTATTTGGCATACAAATATATGAGATAATGTTTTAAAGATAAATAAAAAATGAAGCAATAAATATGAAATAAATCTCATATCTAAAATTAGACAAACAAATGTAGAAAATGTCAAATTTAAAAATAAAAAATTCAAGGGCGTCCTAAGGGAAAAGCACTAGGTTGTGTAAGGTAGATCTAGGTTCACCAAATATAGAGCAATAAAAGACTAGTACTTTTCTACTAGAATAAATGATGTCAATCTAACATAGGGATGAAGCAATACAAGAAAACATAAATATATCAAAGGAGTTGTGTATAATAAATTATTAAAAGTGTATAATATTTTCTTAGCTTTTTCAATATGATATGTTAATGTTGAGATATTTATTTATTTATTAATATTGTTGGAACAAATAAGTAGGATCTAGGATATGATTTTGGATTGAGAATATGGAACATGTGATCAATCTTTATTAGATATTGTTACGATGTGGACTTGATCACATAGTGCTACCTAGTTTTGGATTAAATCCTCTCACACAATTTGGTCCTACTAAATTAAATATGTCTTCTATCAATGTAGGCTTCTATTGAAACTAGATCCAATAAATTTGGATGAAATTCCAATTACACTATCACACAAAATTGTGGGCTAAAAGATGTACTTTCATTAAAAAATGAGGTGAATATAAAGGAAAAATGAGAAAATCGAATTCCCAATTGTGGAGGGAAAGGTTTATTCAAATTCCTCAACAATCTTTGATACATTTAACTACATATCTAACCAACTCACCACCTAAGCAATATTAACCTACACAAGGCAAAATAAAACTTGTAAATGAAGGTAAAATAAGAATTTTACACCAACACCCCCCTTAAGCATAACTTAGGTGGGGAAATATTGGGTCTCAAAAAATAATCATAATGAGGTACCCAAGTACAATGCAACCTCATAAAGAAGAGGGGAAAACCCTATGGGAAAAAAATCCCCTCAAATGAAGGGAAAAGAGTATTCTCTCTAAAATATGAGAAAAACAAAACATTGTGTGAGGAAAAAGAACCCCCATAAGATAGAAGAAGAAGAAATATCATGTAGCCCCCCCATAAGAGAGAAGAAGAAGGAAGACCATGTAGCCCCCCCTCAATGTAGAATCTCATGTAGTGATGGTAGATGCTCAACAATGAATACTAAATATGATCCAAGACTGTCTAAAAATATTCCTACCCTTAAGAAGAAATAGAACCACATAAGTACATGCAAGTTGTCTTCCCTTTCCCAAAAGGAATATGAGGGAATTAAACTCAATGATGATCTCTCCAGATGCTACTCAAAATTTTCCACACCAATACCAAACGATGACAAACGATGATGTAGAGAAGGAACAAGAGGGACTAAAGATGCCCTCACAACATTTGAAGAAGATGATGCAACTCCATATGAACTAACATCAAAGAGAATATCAATATTCTTAATAGTTTCCTCTAATCTTACAAGATGAGACTCACAAAACAATCCTACAATGTATGTCAAGTACTCATCCCAAGTAGCTGTATCAAGGGGATGAATAGTTTGTTGCACTGACTCACTAGAAGCTTGGAATAATTTTCAATTGATGGTTGAAGCATAGAAAGAATGTGGCCCACTTTGATAATTCTCATCCTCACTATTAAAAATATAATAAGAAGAAGAAAACACTTCATCGGGAGAATCATCAACTCCAAATAAGTCCAAAGTAGAAGAAGAAACCTTAAGAGAAAAGTGAGAGAAGGTCTATAACCTAGCTTGGTGATATGCCCTTCCCAAGGCTACTAAATTATTGTTGTGCAACTCTCTAATCTCAACCGAATCTAGAGAAAAATGAACTTTCATGTCCTTCCCTATGTGAGCAATCCAATATACTGATGAGAGATTATTTGAAAGTGAATGTACACTTAGAACATTTATGAATATTCCTCCTTCAACTTAGATAGACCCTCTCCCTATAATTGAATTTGGAGTGTCATTACCCAAGGTGATAATAGACATGTTATTAGGTTCTATGGAAAAAAATCAACCTATGAAGAACCCATATGGTGTGAAGCACCTAAGTCAATGATCCAAGTTGAAACTAATGAAGATGTTATTGCAACTAGTGCCCTTCCCTTATATTTCTCTTTACCTTTTTCCTTTTCCTTAGTATTTGGGTTGATGAGGACTCTTTTATGGATTCAGGGACCCATATGTTATTCTTCTTAAGGAGATTTGTGAGACGTGGTCAATATATTTTTGCATACATTTATGCACATCATGCCCAAGTTTCTTACAAAATGTATACTTAACTCTTTCTTTCTTAGGTTTCCCTTGATTTGAAGAGCTTTCGGTGTTGGGTTTGGGGGGTTTAGATTTTAGTTCTTCCTTAGTCTCCTGATCCTTTTGATTAGATTTTTTATTCCCTTGGTTTAAAGTATGTTCTTTCTCATTCCTAGCAATAAGGGCTTGAGCATTTGTAGACTTCAATGTCCCCATCTGAATTAACTTATCTTTCTCCCTAGTTAGGTTGGCAATAAAGTCATATAAAGAGGAAATTTTCCAAGTGACACCCATAGCACTCTTGGTGAAGTAGAATATGGAAACAAATATTGAGTTATTAGGACCTAGCTTGTAGAGAATAGAAAGAACTAACTAATCACTTGTTTTCTCTATTCCACATTCCTTAAGTTACAAATTGGTGATTTGAATATGGTGAAGAAGTCTTCTAAGGTTTCAAATGAATTGGGGCTCAATATAATTATCTCATTCTCCAAATCATGGCTTCTCATTTCATCTTTCTTCTTAAATATTTTATATCTCAATCTATCCAAACTTCATTAGGTGTATTTAAAGCTTTGTAGTGTAGGAAAAAGTATGGACCTTTTTTCACACTTAATTTGGAAATAATTAATAAATAAATGAGATTAATTATGCCTTAATTTAGTGTTGTGATATGTTTTTCATATTCGCATTAAGTTTAGAGCCCTTTTAATTAAAATGGACTTAATTGTGCCTTGTTTTTGGTGTTGTAAGGGGTGCCTTTACACTTTCACACTAATCTAGGGATTTATTAATTCATTGAGGTTAATTTGCCTTAATTGGCCCTTTAATTCAAATCCAAGCCTAATTAAATACAATTTTTGAGGGATAAAACCCAACATTCATGAATTCCATTACACAACACTTAACTTTGGAAGATGTGTGTCCTAGGTAAGTGATCTAGGACCCATTTACCATAGGGCGAATGGGTCCTCACTTAGATCTAGGACCCTAGTTTAGCATGATGTTTAACACTAAACAATGTGTGTCCTAGGTAAGTGGCCTAGGAGCCATTCACCCTATGGCAAATGGGTCCTCACTTAAACCTAGGACCCCCCTTTAAAATATGTTTTTAGTGGTATTTCAATGATTTCAAATCCACAATTCAATGTTGGCTTGTGATATTTGGATTTTGGGAATCAATGTTAAGATATGTATAAATGTAAGGATATTTCACTATGTTTCATCCTAAGATCCTAGAGATTTTCAAGTGTTCAAGTCCTAATAGCAAGTTTATAAGATCAAGAGAATTCAAGAGCATTTTCAAGGCATTTTAAGGGAAGATTTATTGAAGACTATTGTAGAAATCAAGATTCCTTTCATCATGTCAAAGATTTATTGCATCATGCATGTTGTTTGAGCTAATATGGTGATGTAGAATTCAAGATCTATTCAAGTGTTCAAAGGCATTGTTTCTAATCAAATTTCATGATCAAGATCTATATCCATTGAGGCCACTTCATGCTAGTTTGGAGATCTACATTCCAAGGTTCAAATAAGGTTTGGTGAGTTGTTACATATCGTTGTTCATTCATCATTCCTTCATGATTTTATTCATTTCAAGGTTTAATTACCAAAATAGGGTTTGACCAAGGCAAACCCCCATTCCCCAAAAAAAACATTTTTCTCTCTTTGATGTGAGATTTTAGGTTGAAGATCATTTGAAGAGAAAAATTGAAGAAAGTTGCAAAATTGTCAAAGTTGCAAGAAAAGTTGTCAAATCACATAATCTCTTCTACAGAATTTATTGTCGATTGTCCAACAGTGAACACCTAGAATCAGAGAGTGCAAACACAACATAAGATAACCTAGAAAGCATTTTTCAAGAACCCTTGCTAGGACCCATTTGCCATAGGGCGAATCAATGAGTTTCAAAAGGTGAATTTTGGTGAAAGGTATGTACACTGTTTTCCCCTTTCCAAATCTACCTTTTAATTACTATTTTAGTTAGATTTAATTGATGTTATTCATTTACATTTTATAGCTTGCATTTTGAACATGAAATAAGGAAAAAAACAAGTCATTTTGGTGAACCCCCCTTTCATAACATTTCCCCCAGTTCCTATATATTTTTTTTTGGTGTTTCATTGTGGTGAACTTGAGTTTGATCCTTGCAATTTTTGATTTTGGAGTCATCTTTCATCCTAGAGTTAGATCTTGCATTCATTTGCATCTCTTTGCATTGAATTAGGTCTCATTTAGGGTGTCTAGTTTGCATTCAACTTTGAATTTCATTTAAGGATTTTAGGATTGCATATTTTGCATTCTTTAAATCTAAAAACTACAAAAAGAATAGTCATCTTGCATATCATTTACATAGCATTCATTTGAATTTGAAAATTGAAACAAAAATTGCATATCAAACTAGGTTTTCTAGGTTGTCATTTTGTCACATTTTGCATTTGCATTGAATCCTCATTTCACAAAAACTTAAAATTGAAACTTGTTGTATCAAACCAGAATCTGTAAACTACTGATATTCACATAAAAATCTATAAAAACTTGTTTCAAAACCCTCACCTAGGACCCATTCGCCCTAGGGTGAATGAGTCCCCGATCAAGGTCATAATCTATTTTTTTGGGCATTAAAATATTCTTTTTTGCATTCTTGTTTGTTGTTTACAGATTTCTATTTCTATTTGCAAAATTTTTGTTTCATCAATTTGATCATATCTAGCTTAATATGATAAAGTTAATGCATTGTGTGATTTCAAACTTGCATTTACAAGATATTATTTTTAGGTTTTTGCATAGAAAATTACCTTGTTTAGAATATGAAAATTACATTTACATCTTAGGTTATTACATTGCATTTTACCCTCTTTCCATTTTGGGTTGACATTGAGTTTGTGAAACTTGTATGAGCTTTACAACTTGGTGTCCTATTAGCAATATTGTTGTGATATGTAGTTTGAGACTCATTTCCTCCCACAATACACCATTCGCCATGGATCTTGGGTTTTATAACTTTCTTTCTAATAGTGTTGATAATCAACCCCCTATGGATCATAACATGCATACCTCATTTCCAATGACTTCCTTACCTACAACCAATGTGCATAATATCCCACAAGAAGAGATAAGAAGAATAGATGAAGTCTTAGAAAAAAATGTACAATCTTGTGAGTCCTGGTGTGGCTACTATGCTAGCTAACCTAAGAAAGATGCTTAAAAGTGAAATGGAATAAAAAAATTCTATGGCCTTGCTTACCTCCTTAAAAGAACTTAAATAATCAAGAGAATGATAACATACATGCCTCAGTCAACTTTATTGAAGCTAAACCTCGTACAAGCCTTGAACCAAAATGCCCCTTGATATTCCTTTCTCACAAAATGACATAATCAATCATGCACCTAGTGGTCCTCTTTACATAGTTGGAAGAATCAACGACAAGCCTACTAATGGGATATTAATTGATCCCGTATATGTAGAGAACGTGATCATTGAAGAATTCTTATTTGTGCATGAACTTTATCAAGCTACATATGAAAAACCAAAAGCATGGATTAAAATGCATAACATGGTTTTTCTTGCCCTACGATTGGCTCGATAAATCTCCCTCTAAAAGTTGGACCAAAAACATTAAATGTCTTGTTCACCATCTGTAGACATGGAAATCAAATTAGGTGATTTGACAATTTAGACTTAAATTTGTGAATTGATTTAAATCAAATTGAGAGGAAGGGTTTAATTAAATAAATGATTTGATTTATTTAACTAAAGGGAATAATGTTAGATTAAATTAAATAAGGTTTAATTTATTCAATTTAATAAGAGGACTTTAGAGACTTAATCAAATAAAATAAATTATTTAATTAAAGAGGGATTGAGGATTAATTAAATTAAATTGATTAATTTAATCAGTAGAGGAGAAAGATCTAATTAAATAAATAATGATTTATTTAATTAAGGGATGAAAGGTGTTGATAAGCTGAGAGTATGATTCAAGATGAAACAATGTTAATATGATCAAAATCAGGTGCATGCATATTTTACGTGTCTACACCATCATCCCATCATCGAACCAATTTCATGTGAAGTTAGGCTATCCATGGCTTCATTCCATGAATGTCATCCCGTCGGTTGTGCATAAATGCTTAAAGTTTCCTTTTGGAAATGAGGTCTTTACTGTCCATCATAGTGGATTTAATCTCGTGTCTTCTTGTGGGAACTTTTCATTGGATTTCTTTTGCCCTGAGCCTATTAGATCCCGTGAAGTTTTCTTTTTCAAATCATATCAAAAATTTAAGGTAAAGCGCATAGTAGAATTATCCCTTAGAAATATGCCTCAACTCATGATTGAGCCACCCATCCTTGACGAAACTATGATTGAACCAAAAGCCATTCCAAATATCCAAGAGTAGCCTATGATAAATCATCCTACTATTTCCTATAAGAGACCATGAGATGATCAAAACAATATCATTATACCTCCTAAAATCAAACAAGTTTGTAAAGCTAAAGAGAAAGTGGTTGAACAACCTCCAATGGTTCCTTCTATTCCTTCCCTAAGGGAAGAAAAGAAAACTATGGTTGAAAAACCCATTCCTACATAATCACAAAATGAAAACAAAATGAAAATAAATTGAAATGCTAGAGAGTGTAGGCATATATATATATATATATATATATATATATAGCCAAAGCACATAAAATTCTTGAGCAGGCTATACCTATTTTTTATCAATAAACAACCCATTGGTTTTTGTTTAACTTATGCTCTTAACATTACAAAAGAAAGATGTGAGTTATGGGAATGAATGTCCATAAATATTCCTCATGCTAATTGGGTTATAAGAAACAATTTTAATATGGTGGAACATCATATAGATCATAGTTGATCTAGTCATGTATAGTTAAGTAATGAAGAATTTGATAAATGACTATATTGTCATAATTTTATGGGGGTTATAGATCCTATTCATATTTTTTTTCTAGTCATAACCATAATTGGTACACTTGGACTAATTGCAAATTCAAGGATGGTAGGAAACTTAGGGTATCAGGACATAATAACCCGACCAAAATAACCCAAGGACATTTAATAACCTAGGGTCATAATAACTCATGGACATAATAACCCGTGGTCAAAATAACCCATGGACAAAATAACCCATGGTCATTTTAGATCAAGCTATTAAACTAGAATATTAAAAAATAATTCTCATCATTACTGTCATGAAAAATAAACTTTTCCCCTCTATTGGTAATTGTATATTAAAAAACAATTCTCATCATTACTGTCATGAAAAATAAACTTTTCCCCTCTATTGGCAATTGTATATTCAACTCGTTTACTAGCTTGATCTAAAATGATCATGGGTTATTTTGACCACGGGTTATTTTGTCCATGGGTTATTTTGTGACCGGGTTATTCTGTCCAGGGTTATTTTGGCTGGGTTATTATGTCCCGTAACCGAAACTTAGTAGGTTGTGTAGGTTCTATATTTCTCCTAACTGCAACTAATTCATGATTCCTTTGGGAATTATGTGAAAGTTGATTATTCTACTTCCTTCTTGGATTAGTTTCCCTTCCTTCATGTTATTTCAAGGGTGGAAGTAAATGAAGAGGATTATCATTTGTCTTTCAAACTTAATAATTCACATCTTAAAGTCCCTTCTTATGTTGCTACATTGGTTGGTATTTGAAACTCCATCTCCAATCCAAAAGAAGGGAAATCTTATAAAAAATGGTGGCATGTTGCTATTTCTCAATGTGTTGATTTCTTAATTTCTTTTGGTAAAAGAGTGGCTTGACATTGAAAATATAAAGAAAAATCTTTTTCAAGAGAAGCTAGAATTCAATATGAAACTACTTAATTAAAACCTTGAAATGATATTAACATTCAAACTTCTATAGCTACTATTGAAACCTAGCTTCGTAATCTTGATATATACGAGGGGCAAGGAGCCAAAAATCAAGGTTAGGTTATATTAGATAAAGGATGTCAATAGAGGTTCCAAACACTTCTTCAATTACTTAAATTATAAACATAAAAAAGGAGTATATTGGAGCAATTTAAGATGAGTTTGGGTAGGTTCATATAAATTTGAAATAAATTAAATCTATGTTTCATAAATTTTATAAGAATTATTTTAAAGAGGATCCTTATTGGCAGGACAAACAATTGATATTGAAAGATATTATCAAAGACCACATACCAAAAAAGATGGATTTTAAATATAGCTGGTTTCGATCTATCTATAGAGGACTTGGAGCATGTTGATTTTTCAATGGCCTCTAGTAACATTCTTGGGATTGATGGGCTATCATTTGAATGTTACCAAACAATGTGACAACATATTAGAGAATATTTTTATCTCTTATACTTGAAAGCTCTAAAAAAAGGTTCATTAGGGCCTGCTATTAATAAAGGCCTAATCAAGCTTCTTCCAAAGGGAAATAATACAAACTTTATCTCTAGATGGTTTCCTATTACTTTGCTTAACACCTTTTATAAAATTATTACTAAAGATTTAGCTACAAGGATCAAAGTGATGACAAAAGGGATAGTTAGACCTAGATAAACAAGATTCCTAAGTGAAATATTTATTCTTGATAACTTAATATTTGCTTGGGAAACTAATGAGTGGGCACAACATTTAGGATAAAATGCTTTGTTGGTTAAGTTAGATTTCGATAAAGCCTATGATAGAATGTGATTGATCTTTATCATCAAAATGTTGCAATGGTTGTGTTTTGGTCCCAAAACATGTAAATATGTTCAAATATTATTTAAATATGCTAATTCCATTTTTTAATAAAAAATTCCTTATTTGATTCGTTCTTTCTACAATGCTCTATGATGAAAGACTATCCATATCACCATTCCTTTATGTTCTTGTCGTTGATACACTGAGTTGTCTTCTACTAAAGTACAATCAACTGAATTTTATTAAAGGTATATTCATCCCCAACAATGTAGTAGTTCTTAATTCCATTTTTTTAATGATAGTATGCTCTTCATTCAAAATTTTAAATAAATAATTACTAATGTTTTGGAGGTTTTAAACTTATATTGCTTTATTTTGGGATCAAAGTTAGCTCATCATAAAAATGATCCAATCTAGTTCCACAATGGATTCCTAAAGAATGGGTACATATTACTTGGTACTTGGGTATTCCTTTTAGATTGGGTGTCACTCAAAGTTATGATATATGGAATTAGTTCATAACCAAGTTGAAAAACAAAATCATACTCGGGGAAGAAAATTTCTACCATTAGCTAGAAAATTTCAAGTGGTAAATCAAATATTCTTAGCTTCTCATGTATACTACTCCTCACATTGGATGTCCTCCAAAAAAGGATATGAAGACTTAAATAAAAATCATTCGATAATTCTTGTGGACTAATTAGGACAAAAACGTTGATTTTAGATCCACTTCTTGGTTACATTGTATACAACCTAAAGATAAAGGTGGATTGGACCTTTTGGATCCCAAGACATAAGGGACTTGTTTATCAGCTAAATGGATAATAAGAGTTGTGTCAGGAGAAGAACAATGTAAAATTTTTGTTTGTCACAGTATTAATTTTGCTACTATAAATGGCAAATGGTAAGGTGTCAAGTGGTTGGAAAAATCTTGCTTGCCCCTTTCTTTCATAGTAAAGCATCATTTTCTTTACAATCCATGTGGAAGGCCTGATAACAAGTTTGTAAATTTTTAAATTGGAAGAATGATTCCTTGCAACATGGTTTTAGTTTTGTGACTTCTTCTATTTGGTGGAATAGGCTTGTTCAATATTAGGTCAACCATTGACTATTTCATTACCAAAACAAGCTCATTATCTATTCAAAAAAGGTGTACAATAGTTTGGTGATATTTAGGACTTCAACCCCTTGGTTGGGCTAATTGGCAAAACTCCAAAAATTCATTTAGTTTAAACAACAAATCTAAGGGGCTTGTGATTTTTGTGAAATCACTAGTTCCTATAGATTTATGTATGAAGCTTTAAGTGCCTTTACAATGTAATTACTTCAAATACTAGTTGTGGCTTGATAAATAATATTTTTTTGCTTTCATTTAAAAAAGATCTACTTAAAGCTCCTTTCAAAAATAATATTAAATCCAAGACAACATAAACAAAGTTGTAGATTTCGATAAAAAAGTGGAAGAAATTATGTTCTCAAATTTGGAGGTCTAAAGGTGAGGGAAATGCTCAAAATTTGGCTTGAAAAATATTACACTACAAACTTCTTGTGGGGGATAGATTGAAAAGTTTAAATATTCATCTAATTAAGTGTCCTTATGTTAGTGTAATGAAAGCTTAAAACATATTTTTCTGGGATTGTTTAGGGGCAAAAAATAATGGAATGTTATCTTTGGTCATTTCCTTGCTATTTTTGATAATGTGTTGTGCTAAAAAGAAGTTGTTTTGGATAAAGGTCTTCCTAACAACGTGGTTGTTGATACTATGAGATAGACTGTTTTCCTTAATATATGGAAAAACAAATGTTTGTCAGTGTTTTCTAACCATAATGTTCATTGGGGAATAAAAATGCAAAAGTTTTACTTTGACATCGTATTACAATTTATATCTTTATATTCTTAGTTGAAGAGAGGCCTTGGGGTGATCCGGTGGACATTTTTTCAGTGAAAATTGAAGTGTCTTATTTTTCTCCAGAATCAACACCATTAGAAAGAGCTCGGCGTCCTGATTCCAACGCAACTCGAACGGAGTGAAAAAGAGTCTGTTTGCATGAGTTATGGCTAGTCAAACCTTGGGTCAAACTGGGATCAGAGGGCGTCCAGGAAGTGAAAAAAATGATTGTTTCATAAATCAACGAAAGCAGCGTCAAGTCGAAGAGCTCGTCGAGACGATTCCGACGGTGTTCGTTTCGTCGAAATCCGACATCGGAGGCTCAAGATACAGCTAGTCAAAGTTCGGTTGACTTGACGGTACAAATGATGACGTCATCATGCTGACGTGTTAGTCCGTACAGTACGGAAGCCAAGTGGACGAATTCGAACGAAACACGTGGCAGGTGACTCAGATCGTACGGACCAATCATATCATGACACGTGTCCAGCCGTACAGTACGGGCATCCCAGGTGGCAGTCCAATCATCGGCTTCGTCATCAGACACGTGGCTGCATCGTCAGTAGCTCGGTTAGCACTTTCGGCGAATAGGAGTCTGACACGTGTCTCCTAGTCAATAGTACGCGTATCCCGTGAGCGGCTTCATTAGCGGACACGTCATCCGGAGTGGGCGAATAAGGGCGTTACACGTGTCGGTTGTTGTATGTGGTTGAACGTTGGAGCAAAAGTTTGTTGCAACAGGCCGGGTTCGAGCCCGCGATCTCCTCCCAAATCGCCGATCCGTTTTGCCGTTGCACCAGAAGTCCGCGTCAAATATAGAAATAGCCCGGGTTGTTTTTGTTGTTTAAAAATTACGGGCTAAGTGATAAAAGCGAGGCCGGCGGGGTTGGAACCGCCGACCCCGTGGCCACCAGGAATATTAAAAGCCGTTGCGCCACCGAAACAGCTTTGCTTTATTATGGAGCTCGGTTCATTTTGTTCATTGATTATAGTTCGAATGTCAACAAATAGCCTAATTTGGCTAAACTTCCCCTAACCACTAAAACAAAATGTGTCTAAAAGACAAATGAGCCAATGTACGAATTTTTATTAGGGGGTTATGTTGTTATGGTGGTTAAGCCTTTTTAGGCTAATTTCATGTATAAAAGGAGGAGGAATGTAGCTCTTAGGAGTTCAGTGAATGCAGGTGACATAGTGAAGTCCAGGTGGAGAACGAGAGAATGCTCGGGAGATGATTGTAATTGTTCCTGTACGTTGAAGTTATGCTATGCTATCGATGTGCTTGAAGGGGATGATGTTGTCTCAATTGTAACTGTTTTGGAGTATAATCGGATCGGTCACTCCGTTGGAGAGGGGCCCGGAGACGTAGTCACGTTTGTGGCGAACTTCGTTATCAATTGTGGTTTCGTCTCTCTATTTCTTCTCTCTTTCTGTTGTTATCACATTGTCATTTTAATTATTTCCATAAGTTAATTTTGATTTAATTAACTTGGAATAATCATTGTAAAATCGTTGTAAAAGTTAAGCATTTAAATACTGCAATCTAGTCTAGAGCCTATACAGATCATGGGGGCTCCAAGGAAGATGTGAAGAATAATAAGTGCTTGGAGGAGATTAAACTTCAATTTTTACAGAAGGAAAAATTTGATGTTCTAGACAACTCCAAAGCCCATTCAAATTCAGAATATGATTTATGTTTCAGCTTTATTATTCCAAAATTTGCTCCTACATTAACTTGTTAGTTACTAATAGCTTTACAATTTAAATTCTTTTTATCTCTACGAAACTATTTGATGTTGTTTTTACTTCCTAATTTTAATGTTTTTACTCATAATTTTTTAATGCAATTCTTGTTAGTAAATTGCTGGTACTGTAAACTGTTGTTTAAGTGCTCTTAGAATTGTTCATTATTTCTCTTTTTCTACGCAATTCTTTTATTTCTTGTAGAATTGTTCATTATTTCTCTTTCTTTTGTAAATTAACTTTATTCAATTAAAAAAAACGAAAAAGCCAATCATTCCATATGTTTGAATTGGCGGGACGTCTTTTCTTATGAAATGATAACACGAACCTCTCCATAATGCCGAATTAGACTTACAGATTAAGCCTGTATTGGCATCCATCTACTTTCAATTTTAAGTTGCAAACCAATAAAAAAGTACACAAAATGTCATAAAATAGTGGCTCATTTTTAAGCCCCGAGTCACGTGGAGAGTACCTTTGATCTCCTTAACAAAGTAAACCTTTCAGTGGGGCCCGCCATAAAACCCCTCAATCTAATCTAATCTAATCAGGTCAAACATCGGTAACAGCCACGTCATCACCCAACGCAGATAAACACTAATGTCAAGCTTCGGTCTGTCCGGATAGAGACCGGCAACCGGCGGAGAAACCCGTAAAAGCGTACGTGGCCAGCCTGGTTCGGTAGGGTGGGACCCACCCGCACCCACCACGTGCACCAGCACCTCAGCAACCCCTTGGGACCCACCGCCCACATCATCAAGACTCATTTCCCCGCTCCTGTTTTGCACCAAATCTAACAGCAACTCCCATTACGATCCTTTCTTACGCCGAAATAGAAATAACTTTCAGATTTCACGATTTACGCTGCCGCACCGCTTCTTTTTTATCTTTTTACCTCAGTAAACTGGTGTAGTTATCAGGGCGTTGCGGGCCAACGGAATTATTCGAGGGAAAATTGGTAGATAAACTGTGTCGTCTCTTGTCAGGAAGTCACTACTCGACATTATTTGCTCTGTAAATTTTTCTCTTTTTTAAACCCTCTGCACTTTCCGGCGCCGTAGTCCGGCAGGAGCGCCCGTGGGCCCGACTTTCACGGCGGAGAAATTCTTGATCGCAGGCTTACAAATCAGAGCAAATTCGCTTCTCTAGCGCTGCTAAACCACGCAAAAGAAAATAAAAATCTCTAGTACGTCATTTGATTTTCATTTACTTTGATTTCAGTTTAATTTGTGTAGGATCTCTGAAACGTCTCTAAATTTGGCGCAGCTTCATGTATTGCTTTTTGCAGAACAAAGCAAGAAAATGCAAGCCATAGCAGGAAGCAAGGCGTTATTCGCTCCTCTGCAAGCGCGTAGGCGTGTTCAAGGATGCGGAGCCACGTTTAGCAGGTCGCTGAATTTGGAAGCGACGCATAAGCCCGCTAAATTTGGAGAGCGTGTGATATCTTCTTGTTCTTCTTCTGTCTGGGGACAGCAGGTGTGTGCGAAGAGAATGGGCGCGGCCATTTTTGCTTCAAAGCGCGGTTCTCGCTCTGTCCGGGCCAAAGCTCATGGTATGTAAAAAGATCGTTGCCTTTTTGTTTTTTTGGGCCCCGATCTTTTAGATATTTTTGGTATAAGTGTGTGGTTAGTTTGGCTAAAGGTTTGTGTGGTGATCGCTCAGATCTCGTGTAAATTGCACACAAGGCTCGCGATCACGCTAGCTATGCTTTGCATCTTGCCAAATTTATGATGGCGTTGTGTCTCTTCTAGTCTGTCGGTCATTTTAGTTGTACGTAAAATTTGGAGGTTTTTGGTTAAAGATGTAGATCTTTTGTTTCTTTTCTAGTTTGTGCGTCATTTTGGTAGGACTTAGATAAAGAGCGCGTTTCTTGTGTATTTCGGGTTCTCGTTGCAAGCTATCTTTATGGTAAAATCTGAAACAGACTGGTGATTTTGGGCATAGGATCGTGCATTTGCTTTATAATTTCTTCGAATTTAGACATTCATTACATCATAAGTCAACGCGTGCCTTGGACCACAATGCTAGATGGTAGAACCTCTGGTGTGCATAATGTAAGCCTTACATCTTGATCGGTGAACCACAATCACATGGACGCGATCTTTTATTTTTGCTTAAGAGTTCGACTCTTTGTTTTGGTTGAGTAAATCACTTTTGATGGGAATAATGAATCTCTGCATGATATATTTCAGAAAATTGCATGTTCTTGGTGTCAATCAAACCTGGTCCCATGGATGAGGCTACGACTCCTATTCTTACGTTGCAAGTGGTTCTATGGAGTATAAAAAATGAAGAAGCTGAAGCGACTTTTATGGAAAATAGGATTTCAGCTAGCGTTATAGACTGGGGGCTAAATTTTGCAGAATCTGGAGATATATTTTAGGATGGTTTTATACCAAATGACTATTTACTCGGGAGGAAACAATTACGCATCTCAAGGAATTTTTTGTTCCATTGCTACGTGTTTGGAGTATGGTTGCTGTAGTCAATGGAAGGAGGATTGGTCGTCCAAGTAGTTTTTTGTTTTTAGTTATGGCCCTTCATTAAATTAAAAATAATCTTCTGTTGGTTTGGCATTCATGATCCTTAAAACCCGTAGCAATGTTCAGAGAAAATGTTTTGCACGGGATTGTTTATCTGCAAACAGCTCCAAATTTCCTAAGCAGCAAATGCCGAGAAAGTTTCTGATTGCCCCTTCCGTGTGATCAAATAGGTTAGCTATTAGAAAACAGCTGGCAGAAGCTAAAACAATTCTGCGTTTTTTTGAAGTCCACCAATTTAATTTAATATAATTTCTAGACAAAATCTATAAAGGGTTGTAATCTTTGCTGATGTTTACGATCCATATTGTCCAAGACATCTAAGATGTTCTCTTGTAAAGCTCTCTATGCACTCGTTATCCAGAAATTTCTCGTCTTCCACAGTTATGCACTGCAGAAGCTTAGGGTCTTTTATCTACTAAGGGTTGGAATCTTCGCTTATGTTTAGGATCCAAACTGTATAAGCAATCTAAGATGCTTTCTTGGAAAGCTCTCTATGCAATTGTTATCCAGAAATTTCTTGTCTTCCACAGTTATGCACTGCAGAAGCCTAGGGTTTTTAATTTTATATTCAATAAGCAATCATCAGAGCACACAATGTCAATGTAAGTGTAGTCAATGAAGAATGTCAAGTATTTTATGTATTTGCTGAATTGCTAAATGGCATGGCCTAAGGAATACATATCCTTGTGTTGATCCTATGGATTACCATATTAATTTCAGGAAAACTCAATCGAAACATTATGGGATCCGCAAACCAATATTATTGATTCCATATGGCAAATGGTGGACATTAATGTAGTTTATTTTGTTACCAAAAACAGAAAGGTTTTATTATATATTAGAAATCAAGTTGAATTTGATACAGTGGTTCAGATTCAGAAACAGCTATTCATTGTGCTAGGTGACCTTCCCTTACAGAACAGAACTTACTAGATACTCCAATATGATTGGAGTGAACCTGCATTGGTCCGCACAGATTATTACATCAATTTGTGGTCTAACAGTAAAATTGTGTACTCAGTAGTCAGTACAACAATGGCCCAGGCATTGTGCCCCCTTCATAAGTTTGTTTGTGTATATATATATGGTTTGGATGCAGCAAAGCAATATGATTTCAATGAATCCTTGACCTTCCAGCAGTAAGACGAGGTGGCTGGTTTCTCAGCTAAAAGAGTAAATTCTGTAATGTGGAGAAGTTTGTAAATTTAACGAGTGGGTGGTCTCCTCCTATCTAACTAATGGGGCTGTATACCTAGTTTAAAAGAGTTGTATTCTGCATACTCATCTTGTGTAGAGAAAGAACAAGAAGCAAGAAGAGAAAAATTAACATAATCAAAGTCATAATGCATTTTCACAGCATAAACTACAAATGGGGAATTATATCACTCCTTAAATGCTTAAGGAAGGTTGAGGATGCAAAAAAACTCAAAAGGACCAAAACTGGAAACAGAAAAAGCCAGAAAAGAAAAACTGAATATCATGAAAAAATAAAATTATAAGGTTTCACAGAATACATTGCAAAAGGAAAGGTGTACCTCTCCTAAAATGCTCTAGGAATTTTAAGGATGTAAAAAAATGCAACAAAGCTGAAATCAAGAACACAAAATCTGCACTCTTACAATGACAAGCATATATAGCTAACCACACTTGAAGTAAAATATGACTCAGAGATGCTTTCTTTCACAAGAGATCTCTATTGAGCATTTCAAATTCAGATGTGAGACCTTTCATAGACTCTAAAATTTTGGACCGATTGCCATGAGTTAGATTAGGATCCTTGTTCCAGATGTGCCTACAATGTTTCCCTGTTACCTTACTTGTTGTGGGGGAAGATGAGGAGGATATTGAGAAGCTAAAGTTTAATAAATTATACAAGAATCCTGATCCTAACTCATGGCATTTGATCTGAAATTTCAGAGTCCAAATGTGCCTACAATGTTTCCCTGTTACCTTGCTTTATTGGAAAGCTCTCTATGCAATTGTTATCCAGAAATTTCTTGTCTTCCAAATTATACAAGAATCCTGATCTAACTCATGGCATTTGATCTGAAATTTCAGAGTCCAAATGTGCCTACAATGTTTCCCTGTTACCTTGCTTTATTGGAAAGCTCTCTTTGCAATTGTTATCCAGAAATTTCTTGTCTTCCACAGTTATGCACTGTAGAAGCTTATGTTCTGTAATTTTATATGCCATAAGCAATTATCAGAGCACACAGCTTCAGTGTAAGTGTAGTAAAAGAAGAATGCCAAGTATTTTCTGTATTAGCTGAATTGGCAAAATGGCATTGCCTAAGGAATACATATCCTTGTGTTGATCCTATGGATTACCATATTAATTTCAGGAAAACTCTACCGAAACATTATGGGATCCACAAACCAATATTATCGATTCCATAAGGCAAATGGTGGACATTAATATAATTTATTTTCTTACCTAAAGCAGAAAGGTGCTATTATATATTAGAAATCAAGTTGAATTTGATACAGTGATTCAGATATAGAAACAACTATTCATTGTGCTAGGTGACTGTTATCACCTGGAATATGCACCTCGCTGAATCTCGAATCCAGCTATTTTGTGAAACATGGGATGACCTCTCGAGTTATGGGACTCGTGAAACTCAAGGTCAACTCCTGATTAAAGGGCGGCTTCCCTTTGGTAAATCACCTAAAAACTAACTCTAACTAAAGAACCTTACTGGGAAAAGAGATGAGAAAGATCTGATAATCTAAATCTAAAACAGAAAATGAAGGTGATACACCGAATAGAGCAGATTTCTCCTTCCTTTCAGCAACACAACTTATGAATCTTAATCTAAAGCTTCACACAGTAATTTGCAACAAGTAATTTAGAGGTAAACTTAGAACAGCAGTGATTGAGGAGTCAGAGAATTCACAATAATATCTGCTTTTCTTTCATACATAGAGAAAATTGAAACAAATAGAGGCAAACATACTGATTTTTGATTCACTGAAGGCTGCTACAATGACTGTTGTCTGGAAAAGCAGTAAAATATTACATCACAAGCATACAACCAACCATTATTTCATAGTGAAACAAGGTTGAAGATGCAGTCAATGAAGAAAATTACAGAAGTACCGATCTGATTTTGACTGAAAAAATTAAAGGACTCAATGTCACTTTGTCACAATAAACTTCTTCAATGCTTTGCAACAAACATAGGCCTCTTATTTATAGATTTTGAGAGCCTAAAATCAAAAAGTCATGTTGACTTCAGATATTTTTCCTATGAGTTGTCATCCTTATCCTTTATGGATGAGATTTACCTGTTTGCTTTATGAGTTGTCAATCTTATCCTCTGTGGATAAGATTCACCTTTTTGCTTTATGAGTTGTCATCTTTATCCTTTGTGGATAAGATATTTTGCAATCCTTATCCTTTGACTTTAACTTTCTTGAAGTTAGTGAACTCCTTTATTATTTTTGCATGCTTTGTTGATTTCGCAAAAATGATTTCTCTCTCCTCTCTCTTCACATTTTTTTTTTGCTCTGATTTTTCAAAAATATCAGGTAACAGTGACCTTCCCTTACAGAACATAACTTTCCAGATACTCCAATATGATTGGACTGAATCTGCATTGGTCCACACAGATGATTACATCAATTTGTGGTCTACCAGTAAGATAGTGTACTCAGTACAACAATGACCCAGGCAGTTGTGCCCCCATCTCAAATTTGTTTGCGTTTATACATGGTTTGGTCGATGCAGCAAAGCAATAAGATTTCAATGAATCCTTGACCTTGTAGCAGTAAGACAAGGTGGTTGGTGTCTCAGCTAAAAGAGAAAATTCTGTAATATGGAGAAGTTTGTAATTTGTAAAGGTTAATGAGAGGCTGGTCTCCCCCTATCTAATTAATGGGCCTGTATACCTAGTTTAAAAGAGCTGCATTATCGTCTTGTGTAGAGAAAGAGCAATAAGCAAAAAAAGAAAAAATAACATTTTCAAAGTCATAATGCATTTTCACAGCATAAACTGCAAATGGGAAGTTACATCACTCCTTAAATGCTTTAGGAAGGTTGAGGATGCAGCAAATTCAGAAGGACCAAAATTGGAAACAGAATAAGCCAGGAAAGAAAAATGGAATATCATCAAAAATTAAAATTATAAGGTTTCACAGAAGACATTGCATAAGGAAAGGTGTGCCTCTCCTAAAATGCTTTAGGAAGTGTGAGGATATAATAAAATGCAACAAAGCCAAAATCGAGAGCACACAATCTGCTCTCTTACAATGACAAGCATATATAGCTAACTGCACTTGAAGTAAAATATGACTCAGAGATGCTTTCCTTCACAAGAGATCTCTCTCGAGCATTTCATATGTGAGACTCTTTATAGAGTCTAAAATTTTGGACTGAGTGCCATGAGTTAGATCAGGATCCTTGTTTCGGACGTGACTACAATGCTCCTGTGGCCTTTCTTTTTGGGGGCGGGGAAGATGAGGAGGATATTTAGAAGTTAAAGTATAATAAATCATACAAGAATCCTGACCTAACTCATGGCATTTGACCTGAAATTTCAGAGTCTGAAGAATCTCCTAATACCAGTATTGAATTTGAAATAAAATTATAGTTGAGGATATGATAATGTATAGTCTCCAAGCCCATACTGAAATGCAAAAGCTCTTTTATTTTCTGGTATCACTAGGTGTATATGCAATGTTAGCCCTGATGGATGCTACGTCTGTTAATGGATCAGGGTCATTTTGATTTATTATAGGCTTTTGCTTTTGGCCTGTGTTAATTGGAATCCAAGTTGATTCTCAAGTTATGTAAAATAATTGAATTCCAGTAGAGTTATATTTGATTAGCAAAGTAGCTTATTTGTAAACTTACAAATTGATTCTCAAGTTATGTAAAATAGTTGAATTCCAGTAGAGTTATATTTGATTAGCAAAGTAGCTTATTTGTAAACTTACAAATTGATTCTCAAGTTATGTAAAATAATTGAATTCCAGTAGAGTTATATTTGATTAGCAAAGTAGCTTATTTGTAAACTTACAAACATTATCTGGCACAAGGTATCTGGACTTTGTCAGGTAAAGACACACTGCTAGCACTGTTCTTCTCATGTTTCAGGTGAACAGATGTGTATGCTAAGGTCAGGGGCATGGACACAGATCTTTACTAACTTCTCTAAATTCTGATCCCTGCTGATTTTTTTTCTATTGTACTGCTGGGCTTTGATACAAGCAGCTAGCTTTATTTTCTCCTAGAAACAAAGTTCAGTATTTGCTCACTAGTTTTCCATAAAGAAAAGGAAGGTGTTTACATAAAGTGCGGTGCCTGAATGCCCTAAAAACAAAGAATATTTTCACCTGCAACTCATGATGAGCTGTATTGATATGATGATACTCTAGTTACTTGAATTCACCCTTTGAGAGAGCGAAGTAGACCTATACTCTAATTTGAGGACACATATTATTACTGATGCAAATGGCATTATAATGAATGCACGTGATACTCATATGCAACCAATAATACACCACATAAATTGTTAAAGTGTAGTTATGTGCAATAAGAGATGCATTGAGCCCTGCGGAGTACATGTCCTTACTCTAGAATATTTGTGCTTGAAGCTCTTTGGATTATGATGTTTTCTTGTAGAGATCATGGCAGTGAGACTCAGGTTGGCTTGGCTAAGATTCTTTAGTATGAACTGAGACCATGGCCAGCTGAGTCTATTTAACTTGGAGAACTGCACTCAGCAGAGATTTCTTGAGACTTGATGACATTTGGTGAGTTGTCCAAGAGACTCATTTATCTAAGAAAACATTGTGTGAAATTGGAAAATAATATGGCAATTGAAAAAAGTGATATAATTGTATTTTTTGTGGTAATCTTTTTTCAACCTGAGAAAAAAGAAGTCTAGTAATATAGGGATTAATTCTGTGGGAATGACATATAATATAACATGTAGACTTAGCCTGCCATCTGAATTTTTTGAATCTGCAATGCAAGATGCCAAGAAATTGCAGAGAGTGTGTGGTCTGCACAAAAGATCTACTTTTATCTGTACAACATGTATTTCATTTCAAGAATAACTGAATAAGTTTAACAGAATACATGGAACTTAACTATTAACTTGTTCAGAATTGACATTCTGGGATGTAACAAAAGTCATAGATACATAGCACTTGTCTTATTCTTGGCTTCTGTGGCCTAAATTGGAGCTTCTAAAATTTTCAGTAATTCTAGTCAGATTGTCAAATACCTTATCTTTGAGGGTGCAGTAGTCCTGTCAAAAATCCTCTAGGCATTGATTAGTTTGCTGAGTTGAAGGTGTAGATGCTTTTCTGTTGCCAGATCAATGGTAATTTATTGGTAAATCTTTCAACATGTTAAGCATGTGATTCTCAAGCCTGATCCTAAAATCTGGTATATTATGCTGCTTTACTACCAAGTGATCCTAGGGCATTTTTGTAAAAATTCCAGTGTCCATGAGATGCCACATGTTCAAAAGACATGTTACAAATTTACTAAAATCTTGGTGCTGTGAGTTATGGCAGGTGATTATTCTTTTAGTTTCATTCCCTCTCTTCTTATGCCATTAATTCATTGTGTTTGATATTTCTCTGAACTCTTTAGTTTACACTCATCAGAGCCGCGTTGACATACATCTAACCAGAACAATTAAGCATAGAAGAAAGGTACAGATAAAATGAAAGATTCTTGTTGAACGAGACAAAATCTTTAATATAAAAAACTATCATTGGGATTGTAATAATTGGATATTGGAAAATTGTTAAACGTGCAATTATTCCCTCAGAGCTTGTGGGTGTGGCCTGTGTTCCTCTATGAAATGAACTGAAGTACACTTAGACAGAAAATTTGGTAGCATGTTATATGTATTCTTGCCTCATCTGGATCAAGGTATATGTACAGATCTGTTGATCAATTAGTTTCTCACTTTCAATACATGTGATCATGCAGATATGAGTTGTAAGAGGTAATATGTCTAGCGAGAAGATTTATAGATGACGCTTAGGTCAAGATAGATTGGGCCAGTGAGAAAGTAACTACATTATGGTCATGGAATCATGTCCAATAAGCATTGCAAAGATTGTTTGGATATCCATTTTAACTTTAAAATTAACTGGTTCTCTTTTAATTGTTTCAAAGGTAAAAGGTAAAGGGAACGATAGTTTTTGAGGAGCCACAATCTAATTTAAATAATGAAGGGATTGACAGTAGGAATTATATATGCAAAGGTAACAGTATCAAAGCTGCAAGGGTTCATTCCTTTGGGCATTGTTTTTATAATTCCTTTTCCTGTAGATGACATTGCTTGATTATAACTGTGATCAAGCATAGCTTATGAAGTTTTGTAAATATTTTACTAAGTTATTTTTACGATGTGATTCAAATAATGTTTTTTCCTTCAGAGTTCATTAATTTCTCTCTTTCCACAAGTTCCAACATATGTAAGCAGGTGTGAGTAGAATTTCTTCTAGAATCCGTAGCAAATTCTTGAATATCTCTTTCCACAAGTTTCAACATTTGTGAACAGGCAGGATAACCAGAATTTTATTAAAAATGAAGGACTGGTAAGTTGCATTGGACAAATGAGTAAGCATGTTGAACATTCGATTGTATTGAACATGATCAATTTTGAGCCTTGGATATAAATTGTGGCATACAATGCAAGAGGACATGAAAAGATTATGTAGATCTTCTGAAGATGATTAACACAATTGGCCATTGGGTATTAGGAGGGAAGAGACCAAACAATTTTTTGCAAAGCATGCAGTGTAAGAAGCTTACATAGCACATTGTGTAGCCAATCATGAAAAGATAGATGTTATGGGCTATGCTTATGTTTGCCGAAACCTTATTCGTTGCCAGATTCTCTTATTGATTCAACTTAGTATAACTTTGTTTAACAGAATAATTTTCAGAACTAGAGCTTGCACAGTTTATGGCATTTGGTCTGATAATATGAAGTTCTTCAAGTTGTAAATTCTGCAGTAAGAGTTAGTTTGTCATAATCTAAGATCAAAGCTGTCTGAATGTCCTTCCATTTCTATTCCTTCTTATAACATCCCAACAGAGTGTTCCTTGGTAACCCAGAAATTATGAATTTTCCCATATCCCTAGTCTACAAAATATGTTTGAGTAAGTGCAAGCATTTCTTAATTCTGAATTATTACCTTCCGAATCCATATGTCCTTCCAAAATTTGGCCAATTGCTCTCATTTTATTTCCTGGAAAGGCGTGACATATAAGTTGTGAATAGTGTAGTTCCTGTGGGCAGGTTCTGCACTTAAAATGTTGAGGCAGTTTTTTCAACATACCAAAAGTGATTTGATGTGGAAATATAAGTGGGGTGACTCTTGGACTTATATAGTCGATAAATGAAGCTGATATCTAAGTTGTACTCTAATTTGAAAAAATAAAAAAATCCATGATAATTTCTCTTGTAGTATTGTTTTAAATTTCTCAGTTTAATAGTAACACAGCACTGAAAAGCAGGATTCAACATGTGGTAACGTATTTAAATGACTTCCTTGGGCTTTTAAAATTTAAAGTCATCCAATCGCTTCTTGATCTCACCAATGGTCAATGTCATGGGGGTAGTTTTAGATTGTTTATTAGACCTTTTTAATGTGTATTAAAAATGATCTAATGATGTGATTTTGAAAAAGCTAGCTGCCAACAAGAATTGATTGAGAAGTTATTCCTGGTGTTGTTTACTCTACATGAGACATCGATGAAAACAATTAAATGTGGAAAGAGATTGATGATATGTTTGCCTCACCTAGGGAATCAAGATTCAGCAGTACACGCTCTCCAATTGTGTGTTGCTTATTGTCTTTGATTAGATAAGTAGCATTTACGGTGCGCTGGACCCAAACACAAAAGGCCCAACAGGGCAGAAAGTCAGCAAAAAATAAACAGGGTCAAAGGCCTCAGGCCAGAGATAACAAACCGACAGCTAACCATCAGCAGAACAAAGTTTTTTTTAAAACATAAAAACAAAGAAACAAAAGGAGCACCAAATTACATAGCAAGCTTCTCCCTGTCCTCCTTGAGGAAATTAAAGATGTCCCAGCTATGAGAGCTTGTACTAGCACCTTTAGAATTTTCATGACTTTTGATTTCATCCTATAACACAAAACCGAGGGTGGCCGCCGAGTGGCGGATCACCTTCAAAGTGAAGTAGGAAAGACCACTCAGCTTTCTTTCCAAGCCATCCACTTGAGCCATCAGAGCAGTAACATCCTCAGCCGTCTTCATACACTTAGAGCAAGTGTCCATTTTGGGTTCCTTAGCAGGGGTGGTGTCCAGGTCCTTCGAATCCGACAACATAGCATTAAGTTCCATGAACAAGCTAGTTCCTTCTGTCTCCATATCTGCATCCTCATCTTTCTCCTCCTTATTGCAGTAGTCATCCTTCTTATTGCCCTCCTCAGTCGAATCACTAGAAATATCATCCACAGTGAGGTTGGGGTAGGACGGTCTGCCAGTCTGTGAGACCTCCGGACACTAAGGTTAGGACTATTAGCTTCCTTAGTTAAATCCGACTACCTTTTGCTCTCTTCCTTTTCAATAGCCTTAGTGTTGTCCTCTTCCTCGTCTTCAGAATTAGCCTCTTCAACATAGAATTTGACCGGGGGCTTTTTCTTCTTCTTGCAGATGTGGTTTTAAGGTTGAGTGCTAGCCCTTTTTCTGGAACCTTTACAAGGGCTTTATTGTACATCTTAATTGATGTTGTTTATTTATTTGGTATTTTACTTTGTAGGCATATAGAAATCAATTTAGTGATCCCATATACTAATATCAACATAATTCATTATGGAGCAATGCAGATGGAGATTTGGAGTCAACAGCTTCGGGAAAGGTTACAAGTTCATCCTCAGGAACTGTTTTGCCATTTGTTGGTATTGCGTGTTTGGGAGCCATTTTATTTGGTTACCATCTTGGGTATGTTGTGACTATGATGCAAAAATTAAAAGTGCACAAGTTTATATATAGTTATACAGATATGTCGAAAGTGGAGTCATGAGAATATTTTTTAAATGCTCTAGTGCTTTGGTATTGTGTAGAAGAAGTGGGATACTTTATTTAGGGGTTAGTTCTATGATTCTGTTAAAACAGATTAATTGTTCTAACACTCTATTTACGAAAAATGCATTATCCTGCAATTCAGGTAAAATCTGAGTTTTTATGATGTTAGTTTCTTGTGGATTACAGTGTAGTTAATGGAGCACTTGAATATCTTGCAAAGGATCTTGGATTTGCCGAAAATACTGTTCTACAAGGTATGTGTGTCCATGTTTCTTTGTTCTGGTTCTTCAAGATAGAATACATAATTGTGAAGTATGATGTGAAACTGTTTGTGAATATCTTAATAAAGAAAAACAACTATATTTCCATTTAATCATGTGTGTTTTTGAATATCACAAGTGGAGAATCATATTAATCTGACTGTTGCTAATTTATACAAACCCATTGTTAGTTTCTACTGAAATAAGTGTAATTTTCTAGGTTGGGTGGTCAGCACAACACTTGCAGGTGCTACTGTTGGATCGTTTACAGGAGGTGCATTGGCTGATAAATTTGGCCGAAAGAGAACATTCCAACTTGATGCCATACCTCTCATAATTGGTGCTTTCTTAAGGTTTGCCATAGTTAATTTTGTGTTACTTTTTGTTTACTTTTAGTTTGTTAATGAACTTGTTGGAATTCGAAGGTGAGAAAATGGATGCCCTTGCTTACATGAGCCAAAATACATGTTATTCAGTGCCACAGCTCAAAATGTACAAGCAATGATTATTGGGCGTTTGCTTGTTGGAATTGGTATTGGCATCTCCTCCTCTTTGGTTCCACTTTATGTTTCGGAGGTATGGTTTATCAAAACTAGAGATTTATATAAATTGTTGGATGTTGTGAAATCTCTCCCAGTCAATGACTGCATGGTTGACACCATCTATTATTTGATAACTTATTTGCAGATATCACCTACTGAGATCCGTGGTGCACTTGGATCTGTTAATCAACTTTTCATCTGTATTGGTATATTGCTTGCTTTAGTGGCTGGATTACCCTTGGCTGGAAACCCAATATGGTACTCGTCTTATTTTATGCATGAAAATATTATTTTACATTTTTTGTTTCTGTGTTTATTTAAGGGATTCGATTTTTGTATAAATTTTATTGGTTTGTGTTGAAAATCAGGTGGCGGACCATGTTCACTGTTGCTACTGTGCCGGCATTTCTTATGGCAGTGGGAATGATATTTGCCCCTGAAAGTCCTCGCTGGCTCTTCAAGGTCTGATGTTTCTTGGAGGATCTGTTAATGCTTTAATTCTTTTTTTGATGAGCTTTTTTCTGAAAATTAGTCTACAACCATTGGTTTTCAACTTCACAGCAAGGCAAAATAGCTCAGGCTGAATCTGCAATCAAGACCCTTTGGGGCAAAGGAAAGGTTGAAGAAGTCATGGCTGACTTGAGAGCAGGCAGCACAGGTTCTGTAGAGGAGGATGCTGGGTGGTTTGACCTCTTTAGTAAACGCTACTGGAAAGGTATAGGTTTATATACTAGCCTGCATATATTTTGAGACAAATCTGTAATAAATCTAGTATTTGGAGTGAAAACCGAAAAAAGATATTGCTTTGGCTGTGTTATTTTGTTACCCACTATATTTTGCAAAGCAACAATATTTGATTCTTTGATAAGGAAATTACCAGACTAGTTTTTCTGCAACCCCGAATTCTGAAGGCAAACGACTGTCTGGTTAATCTTATTTCATTTTTGGACTTCAGTTGTCAGTGTTGGAGCAGCACTCTTTTTATTTCAGCAACTGGCTGGTATAAATGCAGTTGTGTACTATTCCACAGCAGTGTTCCGGAGTGCAGGCATTGCCTCTGATGTTGCTGCAAGTGCTCTTGTGGGTGCTTCAAATGTCCTCGGTTAGTTTGGATCTCCAAAGTGCTGCTTTGCTTAATGAAATTTTTATGCTGTCTGTGAAATATAATGGATCTAATTTTGAATTGAACTACGCTTTGGATGTTTCAGGTACAGCTGTTGCCTCTTCCTTAATGGACAAGCAGGGAAGAAAGAGCTTGCTTATGATAAGTTTTACTGGAATGGTAAATCTTATGCCACATCATATATTTTTCTATGCTGAAAATTTATTTTTCATGACATATGCAATGCCATTTTTCCCTTTTTAGTTTTTCCTTCTACTGAGAGAATTCCTTCCGTTAAATTTTATGCAGAGAGAAGCAAGCAAAACTGTATATATAATATTTTTAGTATCTTCTCTACCTTATTGAAATGTTCTAAAAAAAACTTCTTAATGAACAATCTTAAACTCTTGTAAAAAACAACCAAAAATAGGGAACTATTCTGATCTTTATGTGAGTTGTTGCTCCATGAGTGAGTTGAATATATTAAGGCTCATCAGGGCAGCTTCTGTGGGATTACTTTTTTTTTTTTTAAATTAATATATTTTATAAATATATAATCTACCTTTTTTCGATCTTTATAATTGTGGCAGACCATTTGTTTCAGTATTTGAGGTTCACTGTATATAAAGTTGTTACCTTGCTTTCATGCAATTGCAATCTCTTTTTCCTGGCACTTCTTTCTAGATGAGAGTTTTGGGGAATGGGTCTGCTACATGTGCCACAAACAAATTTGATGATATGTGATTGACTGCTGAGGGATTTCAACCCTGGAAATTCCAGTAAAACATAATACTCTACCGATGTGCGGTATATGCAATATGCAAAACAAGTGCTTGACTTTGCTTAATGAGCTATTGAAGTTGAAATTTTTTTGTGGGTTTACATGTTATTAGTAGTTTACTGAAAAAATCAGTCACTTAATAAATATTTAAGCCACTTTAGGGCTACCCTCCCTTTTAAGGTTTCTCAAGCATTTCATGTTTTTTTACTTTTAAATTTTTAATGATCTAGGGCCTTGCTTATCCTGTTTTTACTCCTATTATTGTTTTTCCTCTGAGTCCTATTCACCTAGTTTTTATTATCTTTGAAAATTAACAAAATTTCAATCTGTTAATTTCTTCTTCCCAGTCTAAAACATATATTATGTTTGAAGGTGCATGGTACTCTTCGTTTTGTGAGCTAACTTTTGAGTTCTCTTTTATCAGGATCTAAGATTGATACTTCAGTTTTCCTGCTCCTTAGTGTATTTTACTGTCTTTTTGTATGGAATATGTTTGGTCACTTAATTGTTAATTTGACTCCATTGTTTTATTTAGGGACAACTTTGTCTTGTGGAAACTCAAGATTATAGGGTGTAGTTAAATATGTGAAATCTGTAAACCCTTAGTCAATTACTGATAATCATCTTCGCTAACAGACCATATCTTAATTATAACTGGAAATCAATACTAAACTATTGAATTTTAATGACCATCTAGTGAAAATCAACTTATGTAAACTGGAGATAAAATATTCATACGCACAATCATCACTCTCTTAAAGTACAGTAGTGATAGAAAGAAGGATACCAAACAAGTATAGAGCAGCTTATACACTCTCAATGAACATTTATTGTGAAGAAAAAAAATCATCAGATATTAAAAACACAACATATTAACAAGACAATGCTTTACTGAAATGGAGTACCATGATGCATATAATGCATCATGTAATGGAGCACAGAACTGTCTCAGTTTTGCTCTATAAACATCTACTTCCTGCACTCACAACTGCATAAACATAATCAACACAAATTTTCACTGATTTTCTTGATTCTGAATGTTTTTTAATTTCAACGTTTAGACTTCTATGAAGATGCCTTGGTTTATGAGCCCACATAGCTTTGGAAAGCGTGCCGAAAAAGAGGAAGAGGCAATTCCAGGAACACAATGGTATTTCATGTATTCAGGGCCCAATTGAACATATTTTATGCTGGTTTTTGATGGATGTTTGGGCCAGGGTGTCTAGGGGACTTGGCTCATAATGTGATCAGCTTCTTTGAAGAGGAGGAATTAACATTCAGAGGGAGTTTGACAAATCAACAGAGGCAACCTTGGACGAGGAGGTCAGGAGGTTGATGCAAGTACTTGGAGCTTTAGAGGGAGCCACATCATCATGAAGATATGTTGTAATGTATATTTTTCTGTGACGGAGAAGTATGAGGTGAAAGCCCTTGTAGTGTATATTTCTTTGTGACAAAGAAGTATGAGGTGAAATCCCTTGTAGTGTATATTTCTCTGTGATAGAGAAGTATGAGGTGAAAGCCCTTGTAGTGTATATTTCTCTGAGACGGAGAAATATGAGGTGCGAGCCCTTGTTCATCTCTGAGACTGAGATGAGACATCATGTTGAGAGACTCCATGACGACATCATGTTGAGAGACTCCATGATGGACTCTTTGTACTTATGTTTTTTCCACACATGGGAGTAGCCATGCTGGACGTCATGTTGAGAGACTCCATGATGACATCACATTGAGAGACTTCGTGATGGACACTTGTACGTGTGTTTCTTTCCACACATGGGAGTAGCCATGGTGGACTTCATGTTGAGAGTCTCCATGACGACATAATGTTGAGAGACTCCGTGATGAACCTTTGAGCTTTCCACAAATGGGTGTAGCCATTGTGGGCGTCATGTTGAGAGACTCCATGATGAAGATATCTGGAAAATACCTCCCTAGCTAAGAGGGAGTGTTAGTGTTTGTAGCTTAGGGAGATATTTTCTCCTAAGTTAATAGAATAAATAATTTATAAGGCAAGTCGGCCTTAATCACAAAACATATTTTATATTTGCTATTTATCAAAAGGGCCGACCTAGGTGAAGAGTCGCCTTGCTTGTGAAGAGTCTCCTTGCATTGTATATATAGAAGGAGATGTTCATCCATTTAATCAATCAATTCAATAACTTCAAGTTTGCACCTTAGCAGCAGATCGAACTACTCAAGGAGGATCATATTCTTTTGTAACTTTGCATCAAGGAGTGATGCTATCATTCTTTGTATTAATTCACCCTTGAGAAGGGTCTGATTGTAAAGCAGATTTCTGCTCTTATTTTGCACTTTTTGATATATGAGAGATATATTGTTGCTGGGTTTTTCTCCCTTGAGTAGGAGGGTTTTCCCAAGATAAATTTTGTGTTCTTTGCTCACTGTGTTGCATTTTCTGCTTATTCATTTCTGATCCTAAAACTAACTTGTAAAACAAGCGATTTTGGGCTGTTATGCTCTATCTTGGATAGTGGGACTCCTTGAGACTCAAAATTGACATAAAGGATGACAAAAGATCCTCAAAAATGACCACATCCAAGTTGACATTGTTGGCTATATTCCAACCCCCAAAAACATAAATTCAATTCACAAGACTCACAACTAATGCCAATCGATAGGGTTAGACACAAAACATGCTGTAGCATCCTCTTTTTAAGAGCTATAAAACAATTTGAACCAATCATTTTGTATCATGTTAGGGTTCAATTTGCCATGTCTAAAAACTATGGAAAGCATATTAATCATTTTTAACCAAATCATACTGTGAAGGAGGGGATTCGTTGCTCCCAAGTCCCAAGACAAAAAGAGTTTAAAGGGAGTGAATTGCCCTCGATCACCTCAATGACAAAGGTCAAAAGATGGGATGGCAAATGAAGGAAAGGCTAATTTATGTTTTTGGGTTTTCGGGATAGGCGACTTTAGGAATCAAGGGAACAAATCTCAGAGATTTCGGGAAACAGACTAATTGGCTTTCGGCCAAAGGATGGCAACGCGGGTCAAGGACGATAGGTGGCGCACTAGCATCTTGTATGGGTAGAGAGTAACATCCGTGAGCAAAAATGCTCAGGGCTTGCTAACAACCCGAAAGCTAGAATTCGACAGTTTAATAGGAAATAACAGAATGCAAGAATGCGTAAAAAGATAAGCAAGTACAACAAGAATACTTTAAATGAAAGATAGACTAACTAGAAACGAAATGGCTAGTAGAAAGAAAGAGATATCCAACCCACGGTAGGTCCAACCTCCTCCAAGCTCCACATGAATGAGATCCTACACATACGGAAACGAGAAAATATTGGGGTTGCTTTTTGGGGCTTGCCTCAGTCAAACCCTCGCTTTGGTGTTTCCACCTCCATGGATAGCCAGATAGACCATAATAGAGAAATAAAGATAAAGAAGTAATAGACAAGATGTATAGAAAGTAGAGACAATCAATATGCTAACTATAAAGACGATAGTGCAATGAAATAACAAAGCGTCGCTTTGGTGTTTCCACCTCCACGGACAGCCAGATAGACCACAATAGGGAAATAAAGATAAAGAAGTAATAGACAAGATGTATAGAAAGCAGAGACAATCGATATGCTAACTATAAAGACGATAGTGCAATGAAATAACAAAGCGTTACCCTCCCTTCTACAAGCTTGAAGAAGTTGAGAGGAAGGACAACAACTTCTCGAGCACAAGATGAATGTGCAGGAGTGATGTAGAGCTTGAAACCTGCAAAAAATGGTGTAGAGAGAATGGAAGCAAGAATGAAGTGGAAGAACCGAGAGTGAGGTGAGTAGAGTTGCAAGAATGAAGATTAGAATGAGAAGTGAGTTGAATGGAATGAGAATATGAGTTCAAAATGGATGTTTGGAGGCAAAAGAGCCGTTTTTGTGCGGGTTTGTAGTCATAAGGGGTTTTACACTTCGTAGGTGACAGGAAATGTAACGTCCCAACGTCCACTAACCTGGGAGTCTGTTAGGGATGTATACGCGACACAAAACCGTCCTAGTCAAATTTCCCTCTATCGACAAAAAATGACAAGGTACGAAAGGGACAAAAGGCTTAGAGTGGTAGGATTTAGCATTATCGATTTTATAAGGCTAAGGTATGGGTATGTTATGGGAAATTGCACTATGGTGCAATTTTACGCCATAACACATACTACTATTCATAAGCAAATGTGTCGCTTCACCCAATATGACATAGGCATACATGAACAATGTTAACACCTATCCATAGGGCTGAAAGTTCAACATCATGTTCATGTATGATTAGATTCTAACTTAATTACAATAGCAAACATATACCATAACATAAGCAACAAGTATCATTTCAACTTCCAATGCAAACTATGCCTACACATTTTAGAATTAGGATTTTTCACATCATAATAAATCCCTCATAAGTTGAAATACAAAACCAACTCAAATGAAGACATATACATAATACAATGTAATGATCTACATGCCAAATATGGATGGTTCAATGCCCAAAGGATAAAGTTCAATAATATACAATTAATCACTTAAATCAAGTATCACATGATCCTACTTTACAACTTTTCCAAGAGACCAAAAATGGAAAGCTATAACTATCAAAATGCCACAAGGGCCCAACATGCCCTTCAACAACCATCTCCAAGATTCAACCAAGTCCCAATGGTGATCAACACCACCAAACCATGTGGGGCCTCAATGCCCACCCCAATGAACTAGGAGGCCATTGACTAGGTAGTCCAACAACACACATGCAAAACAAAGTGGTTGAAGAATCACAAATGCTAATCACATCTCATACGTGAGGCATCCAATAAGCATACACATTTCAATCATGACATCAACTAGTGATATACAATGGGAATGGTGATAACCACCTATTGCAAACAATGAAAATGACAATAGCCACCAATTGCTAACGAAGGAAATGGCAATAACAACCAATTACGACAAAGGAATGGTGACATTCACAAGCCCACACATAGGTTTCAAGTGCACAAGTCAAATACAATGATTTGATGCAACAAAGGAAGAGATTGTGAGGTATAGAACAAGAGAGTGTCATCATGATGGTGTTGAGAAGTATGCCCCCATCTACAATGGGAGATCCTCAACAAAATTCCAACAATCATGGAAAGATTGCAATAATTCTCTTCAACATCATGCAACAAATCCAAAATAGGAATTTGGTTTTAGAAGTGGATCACATTTGAATTATGTTCATTTTTATTTGATGCCCAATCAGTTTTATCTTTTTTGATTTTGTCCTCTCATCTATTGCATCCATTGATTTGCATTTCAATTTGGGAGGGCGTGAGAGTCCACTCTACTCCTAACTTTGGGGCCCATTCCTAACCCCAAAAGACCAAAAACGATCAAATTAGTAATGGCATGGAAAACAAGGTAGAAACAACAATACCTGTTGCCAAATCAAAGGCAAACTTGTTTCTATGGGAGAATCATTCTTCCTAACAATCATCAACATGGTCTAAATTTCAGATTTAACATTTTCAAAAAATATCAAGAACCATGCAAACTTTAAATTCACCATTGATGAACCTTAGTTTTTCTCAAATTTTAAAATGTGAAATTACTAAACCAAAAGATATAGTCAAGAATACAACATTGAAGAGATCATTCGTCTAAAATCACATGATATTTAGAAAATCTTGCCATAGTTTCGGCATAAAAAGCATTTTCCAAAAATACTAAAAACCTACAATTTTAAATTTGCACAACAAACTAATTTATAGGTTATATTGCAAATCTATCCCTATGCAAAGAAAGCCATATGCAATCCACCAAATTTGGAGCATGGAAAAACATGAAATACATTCAAGCAATTGCATCTGTATCGAAAAGGAAAATACTTTCAATCTAGCAATCTCTCAACAATGGAGGTTGCCTCTTTGAAAGCAATGCACAACAAAACCTTGGCAATCCTTGTCAAGATCCAATCCAAGCTCCAAAACCACAAGCAAATTTTCTAAGCTCTTCTTTTGAAAACAAGAGCTCACACAATGAAGGAGAAAAATGAACAAAAAATAAGTGTTTGTAAATACCCTAAACCCCAACCAACCAACCTTGTTGAGAAGTTAGTTGAATGAAAACATTCCGGATTGAAAGTTGGGCAGTGAAAGATCGTCGATATTAAATCTTGTTGGAAGGAAGCCTATCTTTATTATTTAGTTATTTAGTTAGTTAGTTAGTTCATTCTTGTTGTTGGTAGGCCCCAATTCATTTCATGCCCTTTTCATATTCAAACTAATTAATTTTCGAAGTAGATATTTTTGTATAAAAGGCACTTTCATTTCAAATGACTAATGCAAAACATTTCCAACAATTCTATTTAATCTTTTAATTTCTTGAAAAATATGCAATTAAATCTACTTGCTTAGCACCTTATTCCAAGGTGAATATTCCCAATCTATCCCTACACAAAAAAAGCCATATGCAATCCAACTAATGTGGAGCATGGCAAAACATGAAATCATGTAAACAATTGCATATATATCAAAAAGGAAAATGTCTTAAATCTAGCAAGCTCTCAACGATGGAGCTTGTCTCTTTGAAACCAATGCACAACAAACTCTTGGCAATCCTCTTCAAGATCCAATCCAAGCTCCAAAACCACAAGCAAAGTTTTTAAGCAATTCTTTTGAAAACAAGAACTCACACAATGGAAGAGAGAAAATGAACAAAAAACAAGTGTTTGAAAATACTCCTTTCTTTTCCTTTTGTTTCAAACCCCTGAGCCCCCAATCCAACTTTTTTCCCTTTTCAAATTCAAACTAGTTAATTTTCAAAGTAGATATTTTTGCATGAAAGGCATTTTCATTTCAAATGATTGATGCATAACATTTCCACCAATTCTATTTAATCTATTAATTTCTTTAAAAAAAGCAATTAAAATTATTTGCATATCACCTTACTTTTAGGCAAATATAATTAAAATTTTATAAAACACGTTTCAACTCAACAGGATTTTAGTTATTCTGCAATCATTTTGCAAGCATTATGAATACTAAACAAATGCAAACCACATAAACGAGACTCGGCAGGACTCGGCGAGTCCCGAGTCGAGTCCACTTGGCCGAGTTTTGGGGGTTCAGACTCAGACTTGGTCGAGTCCTGCCTAGTCCTGGTAGACTTGCTGAGTCTAGGCGAGTCCCATCAGCAGGACCCCACCATGTATCGCGATAGGGAGTGCACCTAGGGCGTTTCCTCGGGACCCTTGCAAGGGGCATTGCCCCTTGACCTCGTTAGGGGCGCTGCCCCTAAATCGTCGCAAGGGGCGTTGCCCTTTCACCTCATTGAGGGCGTTGCCCCTTGACCCCGTTGGGGGCGCTACCCCAAATCCCCGCGAGGGGCGTTGCCCCTCGACCCCACTAGGGGCACTGCCCCTAGACCCCCGCAAAGGGCATTGCCTCTCAACCCCATTGGGGCAGTTGCCCTGAAACTTGAGATTATGGCTGCTGCATCATCCAGGATCTATCTTAGACACATTCGTAGGAAGGATGCAGGCTCCTTTGAGCCATAGACTTCTAGTTATGTGATTGATGTATACTTGTGTTAGTGACGAGGACCTTGATTGGGTTGACCAGAAAGATAATTAGGCTGAGGCTGTAGCCATGGCAGAGGAGGAGGCTAGAGCACGAGCAAACACAACCACAACTGATGTTGGTGAGGGTGGCATGGAGTCACAAGAAGAGACTATGGCTGCAACTGCTACATCATCTAGGACCCACCTTAGACACCTTCATAGGAAGGATGCAGGCTCCTTTGAGCCATAGAATTGTAGTTATTGTTTTGATGTTTCGTATTTGTTTGGAACATTTGATGTCATGGATTTCATATTCCATGAGTTTTGTATACATTTGACTATATTTATATATCTAAGTGTGCTATTTCCTTCAGCAGCTCAGCTACAATTTGCATACTTTATACTTATGTGATCGATGTATACTTGTGTATGTGATCAAATTTGCTTCTATTTAACGATGTTATTGTGTCTTTAAGGTTTATTTAATAAAGGGTGCTTGAAACAAGTTTTAAATCCTTAAAAATCTCTAAATTTCTAGGGTTTTTTCATTTTGCTGAGTTTGGGTGCCAAGTCCCAAGTCGAGTCACCCTAGCTGAGTCCGAGCCGAGTAACTATGATGCAAACACAAGAAGAGCTAATTAGCCTATGCAAAACACTCATACACATTTTATGAATTTTCACAACACGGGAATCTAAAATTGACATCAATATCTAAGATATTTGAGGGATGTGGTTGAGTTTCTTGAGGGTCGTAGAGATGTCTTGGCATCCCCTCAACATCCATACAGGGGGAGATGCCCTGGAAATGCCCCCTCACTTAGGGAGATGTCCCAAAGAGTTCTCTTCCTTGATGGTGGCAGTGGGGGTATGGTGGAGGAATGTTTTCCTAGAGTCTTTATGTCTCAGGGATGCCCCCATCTTGCTGTCTCAGGGGTTTTCCTAGAAATGCAAGATAATTGTACCAGAAATGTGATACAGATCTATCGGATTTATTGTCTTCTCATTATACTTTATCATGGTAAAACAATCAAGAGAACATTTCTAATCACTAGTTCAAAATGATCTCTTTTCCCTGTTTCCTTCTCAAACTTGTGGACTCATTATTTTCACATACAACAGTCCATTTAATAACACAGTGTGAGTGGCAAGTTTATGTACTTGATAATCTTAGAGTTTGGAAGATGCCCAGATAAACATGGGCTTAAAAACATTCTATCAACTAGCTGAGTATCAATTGTAGAACAATCTGGAAACTACATGATCAATGAATATGACTGGTTTCTGACTAACAATTATCTCTTACATAATTTTATAGTAGGTTGAGAGGTCTACTACTGCGTGAAAAGGTTTAGTTACGATCCAATGCGAATTTGAGCACTGTTTACCTCTTTAGGGTCCTATAATTTCCTGGTGGATGGATATGTCTACTACTACATGAAAAGGTTTAGTCATGCACCGATGTCAATTTGAGCACTGTTTTTTTCTCTTAGGTTCCTGCTATCGACTAGCTAAATTGTACAAGGTGACAGGAAGCAATATTTTTGATATTTACAATATTTTGACAGTTGCATACTCACATGACAGATAGCATATCAGTTTCATTTTCTCACAAAGGACACAGAAGTCATTGCTTCAATTTGGCCTCTTGTGGGGTATTTTTATGCAGACACATAAATGAGCTTTGAACATCCTGCTTGTTGTGCCAGCATGAATACTTTTTATAAGAGTTGCAAGAGTTTTGTTTATGTTCACGTGATCCATTAACTTACAGTAATGAGAGTCACAAAACATCCTTGGCAACATTAGCACAATGTTGCTGTGGTACATAGATGCTCAAGGTTGAATAACAAGTTCTCCTAGAGTTACTACTTGATCTTGCAAGTTTTCTTACAAGTAGCTTTTTGTAGTGGATCATTAGAGAGAGTTGAGCTGAGGAATAGGTTGCATAAATGTTGGATAAAACATGTGAATGGTACTTTGGGAATGTGCTATATTATTTTTTGTGTAGGGCATAGAGTGAAGAGTGTTATCATTGTGGGTGACTCATTTACAGAACATTGTCGAGTGGTTTTATTGAATTTGTTGACTTGTTAGTGATGATCAGGGTGACATTAATCCTTGAAATGACTCTGGAACTCAATATGTTGTCTGATTATTGAGGTTTGACTTGATGTGGTTGGGCTTGGAAAATTACATCTTTCTCCCAAAATTTATTTTTTACCAAGGATTATGACGCTAATATCAAGCAAGACAACTGCAGATGTGACTTCATTGACGAGATTTCACATGCAACCATCAAATAAATTATGAGTTTTTTGTATATCTCATTTGTTGATCCATTCTTTATTATTTTCACTTTAACTTGACATGCAAAATGAAAGGTGTGATTTGGTATATTTATTGTCAAAGAATATTTTTCTCATTGAATGTAATGTAAGAGACCACCCTTACCATTGCATACAGTTGCAAGTAGTCTACCAACATAGTTGAATGCTTATCTAAGAATGTCCTTAAACTTGATCGATATAATGATAAGTTTATCTTCCTCTACTTGATTATAGCATAAAGACTCTTTTCTAGAATAGAGCATTCAAGGAGAATTTTGAGTCCTTAAACTTGATCAATATAACGATAAGTTTATTTGCCTCTTTTTGATTATGTCATAAATATTCTTTTTAGAATAGAGCATTCAAGGAGAATTTGAGGGCAATCTTATTTTCTTTGCCAAATCGAATGGTTAAGAATGTTTTTAACTACAAGTAATGATTTAAGGCTGGACTAAGTTAGCCTAGCTGGAAAATAATGTGACCCTCACAAGATGTCTCTTGGAACCTCTCTTATAACATTAATGGTTGATAATCCTCATAATCCTCTAAGAGTATAGGGGAGACTGGTATTACATGTCCTTAAGAATTTTGTGGATTGTGGATGTAGAGATATAATTCTCTCACCATTAAAGAAAAACAATCTTGTTGTCCCTATTCCAAAGGAGGAGGATGGAGATACTTTGCTAGCTGATCACTGTCACAAATCTATTGCTAACTGTGCAGGTAGCTTCCAAAGGACCCTTAACATATCTTACTTTTGGAATAATTTGGAACAAGGTAATCATTCTGGTATTCTTCACAATTCCTCGCAAAGTCATCTGAACGAGGAACTGGGAAAACTTCTAGAATCTTTATACAAACAATATTATCTCTCTAATCTCATGGCAGATGGGACACGTGACATTGAAGTTCTCTGCATCCATATCCTAGAATCTTTATACAAACAATATATCTCTCTGTAATCTCATGGCAGATGGGACACATGACATTGAAGTTCTCTGCCTCCATATCCTAGACAGAGAAGGCAACACATTCTATCATCTCATGAAATATGGAGGTCAGCTTTGATCCAAAAATCATGACAACATGCCAGCAATTGATCAAGGGGAATGCTCTGTAGGCTAAATTGTCTAAGAGGAATTTTGGGACCTTGAGCACAATGAAACTGAATATAGACATGATAGATGATAGTGCCAACAATAATCTACAAGTAATAAACAACATAAAAGGTCATGTAGGGTCTGAGAAGCTGTGGGAGAGTTTCAAGAGACCTGAATATATTGCAGATATATATCTTCCCTGAAGACATTATTAGTGCTTTCCTTATGTGGAATCATATGAGGAGAGGCATTTACAGATTATTTAAAGTGATGGGAGGGTCTGGAAGGTTGGCTAGTATATATAGTAAGTCTTGTGGCAATCATCCCAATGATCAATAAGAGATGAAGAATCCCATGATGTAGTATCCACACATTTTTGAGCATGAACAATTGTAGGATCAGAAAGTGCTAAAAGTGAAAAGCCCTCAACCTCTTGATGTTGACTCGAAGATGTAGGAGGAGAAGCTTCTATAAGAGTCACAGAAGTTGAAGAATCAATTGTTGTCTCTAGAGGAGGAGGAGAAGAATTGATGGCCCTTTTATGCTCAATACTTTCCCAATAATTTAGCACTTATAATTTATCTTCATCATATGGAATATTATCACAATCATCTAGGGGATTGAATGACGAAGAGAGGATCGTTTGGATCTCCATACATCTCCCAATTTTTTTTATCTAAAATAGAAAGAGGGGTATCAAAATTTTCAGAGGATAGTCATTATGTTGGTGTCTACACTAAGACACATTTTTCCAACAATATGACAAGTCTTGAGATACTACTCTTTGTTCTCCCAATCATTTGGTGTTTGAGGAACCACTTCATAGAAGTAGGGCAAGAGGTTAAGCCATTTGAAATGTTTCATCATACTAGCTCGCCAAGCATATAGTTCCCTTTTTTTCAAATCAATAATTGAAGGATGATTTGATATATCCATGATATTATCCTCAAAGTAGACTATTCCAGCAAAAGAAAATGTAGAACTATAGACACCCCCCCAAATCACCCAATCGTAGAATCCCCCAAGAATATGATTTGGCACTTCATACTTAGTGCGGTTACAATTTCCACTTGCAAGAAAAAGCTAAATGGTCTTTGATCTCAATGCACTACAAATCCTCAAAAAATGAGCTTATGCTACAAGTACAATTTTGGCACAATACCAAAGAGAAATAAATAGCACTAATGCGTAGTACAAGAAAAATCATGCACTTTCAAAACAAGAATCACCTTGATCCAAGATCATATGTGAAAGTTATGGGCCTTTGAAGTTTTCAAAATGAGAATGACATAGTGTCACCCGTGAGAATCTGAAAATTTTGAAAAATCCGTACATCAAAATAAAAAACCAATTGGTGCAATGCATAGAGTGTGAAAAGTTAGCTCAAATGAAAAAAATTGCTCACAAAAAGGAGGTCTTGAGCCCAAGTTATGAGCGTTTGAAGTTGAACTACAAAATAAAAAACATTGGAGAGGGGGCAGATTGGAGGACCATTCTATTGATGGTCATTTGGCTGTCAAATCTAAGATAGTCTTCGATCGTAGTTGTTTGGTCATCAAATTTAAGACAATCTTTGATGACGGTCATTTTGACGTCAAATTTAATATAATCTTCGACGATGGTTGTTTGATTGTAAATTTAAGACAATCGTGTGAAAACGTTGCAATTTTTTTGTTGCCAAAAATGAAGTTTAATAATAATATATGAAAATAGGGGTTTTTGGGTCTTTTGAGTACAATGGCAAGGTTGGAATTGATCCAAAATGCTTTGAAATTATAGATCCCTATTGGATTTGGCAACGAACCTCCTTTTTCAAACCCTTGCAAATCTAACCTCCAATGTCCAACTAGGACGAAACAAAAGGCAAATCTGACTATCTTAGCTGCTTTGGACTCAATGGTAAGCAAAGAATGTCTCTAAGAAGCTCCGACAAAACTTACAACTAGCAAGTCAAAATGTGAACCCCCTTAGAAGTTAATATTTTCTCCACACTTTTCTGATTCTCTAGATCATCCAAGGATGCAAGAGAAGAGCATGCTTTGAAAAATAACAGCTCTACACTCCCAAGTTCCTAAAAATATTGTTAACCCACAACTCACACCTACTCTAATACCATGTAAGATTTGGTTGAATAGCCACCACAGGATGCAAATGAATGAAGGAAAGCAAAGCTAGAAATTAGAAATGAGAGAATAAACTATATTCAATTCAATGAGAATGCAAAACATACAATGAAAAAAATGAGATGGTGAGATGTTACAAAATGCCTTGCTTAAATAGGCAAGGTGAGAGATAGGATTAGACAATATCATGACGAGTGTCTTAATCCTATGACATGAGAACTAATATTAAATAACCTAGAAGTTAGAACAAAAGAAATTAATGACAAAAGATAAGATAAGATCTAATGACAACAAAGATATTTAGAAAAATTTCTAGGACTTAAGTAAACTCAACATGTGTGAAAAGGATTTAACTAGGAACAAGTTAGATGATGTGCCTTGTTCACACTACAAAGGGGGAAACCGAATAGGTAAAGCCCTTGTTCACACCGACAAAGTTTAATTTTTGTTCACCTAGGGCATGTGTAAACCTAACTTTCATTCCAAAACATCAAAAAATTATATATTGACTATTTGTTTATCCACGGTGAACACTAGTTACAAAAGTTATTTTTTGATGAATATAGGTTGGCCCAAGATTGAAGTTGGCAAAATACTATGTAGTTGAACCCTAATCCACAATATGAAATCTGTTCTTCACGTAAGGTGTGATGTAGAAAGGCCTTGATCTGAGGAATCTAGAAATGGATTGGGAGTTGTTGTGAATCCTTGCAAAATGTGTCATGTCCCCGTTATTTGATGGGGTCCTATTTCAAATAAAGGCAGCAAAATAGTGTTTGTTAACACCCAAATTTAATAATAAATAAATATTTAATTTAATATTAAATAGTAAATTTAAATTATTATAAATAATATTTAAATTTATATTGGCCGACCTCCTTTGAGGAAAGCGCTTATATTTCCTATTTATATTAGATTTGTGTTCATTGTGGGGCATCATGGAATTAGAGTTGTGAATTCGGGTTTGCAGAGACGTAGCCCTTTGCTAGCCACCAGGTGGGACGTAGCCCTCACCCCGACAATCATAGCTTTGTCCGAAGTTGCTTCATCGCTCCCCATCTCTCAGCCGATATCATAGGTTGAAGTCAAAACGAGCCAGAAGGGAGTGAAAGGAATCAAATAGTGTGGTCGAGCTTCATGCTCTGGCCACGACCACTCACCACATGGCCTCCTGGCTTCCATCGCGACTGTGGAGTTTTGGGCGGAGATTTGTGACGTGGAGTTTGAGGTCCTTGAGTTCGATATTTGACATCTTCTGTGACTCTTCTATGCAACATATCTTGGTGTTTGTGGCTGCGATCAAGTCTTTCACTGGCGTCATTGATGAGGATTGTTTGATCGACGTCATTCCCAGAATTGCGGGTGAACATCATATTGTTGGAACGGGTATGATATCCACAGCCGCTGATATTTGTGGGGAGTCGTTGTCATCTTCAGACCTGGGTGACATGTCTCATTGATATCTGTTTGCTGATCCGAGGGCCATCTGTCACGCTATTCATTGGAATTACTACATCCCGAGTGATCCATTATTACTCGATCATCATTGTATGCTTTGACATCTATATGTGTATGAATCGAATTGTGGATGCCCAGAATACTGAACGATCAATGCCAACACTGTTGATGTTATAGCAGTGGGAGATATCTTTCTCTCAAATTTAAAAATGATGGATAAATAATACCAAGGCAAGTCGGACTTGCTATATATAATAAATTTATGAAGAGTCACCGTGTTTCTTAAAAGAGGCCAACCCAAATGAAGAGTCACCTGGTTTTGTATAAATACAAGGTGATGATCATTCATTTGATTATCAAGTTCATTCATCATAATTCGCACTCCTAGAAGAAGTTCATACTTGAGCAGCAGATCATCATCTTGTAGCAGCAGATCATCATCTTGTAGCAGCAGATCATCATTTTGTAGCAGCAGACCGATTTCAAGGAGAAACATATTCATTTGTATCTTTGCATCTAGGAGAGGTGCTATTATTCATTGTATCAAATTCGGCATTGTGTTGGGGCCTGAGTTGTAAGCAGATTTCTGCTCTTATTCCTTCAATATATAAGAGATATATTTGCTGGGTTTTTCTCCCTTGAGTAGGAGGGTTTTCCCAGGGTATCTTGTTGTGTTCATTGTCTTATGTGTTGCATTTTCTGATTGCTTTCATTTCTGATCCTAAATCTAACAGGCACTTCTCTGATAATAAGCGAAGGAGTACTCTCTGTCTTATATTTCAGTATTGTCATTATTTCCTGTGTGATTGTATGCCCATTGCTGTCTGTGGATACACAAACTTATCAAGACAGTGTAGTGTTTTTGGAAATTCGAATTTGTCGATATTGGCTGGCGCTGTTCACTGTAATTTCAATCCAGACATCTAACAGTTTATTCTGAATCATCTTTTGTCACTTTCCTGTGGATTGCATATTGTTTCTGTGTACTGATTAAAGCTGAATGCAAATTAAGTCTTGCTTGTGCCTGAGTTTACAACCTTACATGTCTAAATCTGAGCGCAAGGGATAAATTGCTGTTGCATCTGAGCTGGGCTCATTACAAAATGCATTGTTGAAAAGGCCTTGGTCTGAGGAATCTAGAAATGGCTTAGGATTTGCTGTGAATCCAAGGGAAGCCTTGAGTATTTTATGCAAGATGACACTGTTGAGTTACTGTAATTATGTTGCGACAGTAACAAATTGTGTTATAAACAGTAAAGATTTGCCCTTTAAATGTGATGGAATTTGTAGAAAATTTGAGGACAAATTTAGTGATGGATTTGCCATAAAATAGATATTTTAGAAAATTTGTTGATGAATTCGTGCTATAAGATTTTCATTTGATGGGGCACAGCTTTCTTCTTCCCAATTTCTGTGCTTTTCCTTCTGCAGTTATGTGCTTGTCTTTCCCTCACTTGAATGCCATATCTTCATTAAAGAGCTTCACCAATCGATTTACACTCCTATAAACTCACTTATCTTCTATGGAACCATACATTCCCCTTCAACTCTGAATAATCCTGGTATGGATCCCGCGAGTTGTGCATAACCAGAGCTGAATAATTTATCAAGTATGCACATGACAATTCAAATAAATTAATTTATTGCACATTATAAAATGCTCGAAATAAATTTAACTGATAAGATATAATATGATAATAAATGCTGTTATGAAATGTCTAAAGATCCAAATAAGGCTGTGTGGATGGCTAGATTATAACATCTCTTGACATATTGGTCAACATGAAACTGTCACCATATAAGACAGTTTAATCTAAAAATGTCTTGCCAGACATACAGGAGGCACAATTAAAAATAATCATTGCTCCTATATTTCATTGTATGTGATAGTTCTATTATACCTATATTTTCAGTAATTATTGATTAATCTTGGAAGCTTTTTTATAGCACCCAATGAAAATAGAGAATTTCTTCATGTATTTTTTGCTATCTACAAGAAAGTTGCAAGTTTGAACGGGATAGTTCTATAGTTTATTTGCACTTGCTACTAACATGGAGTGCCCCTCTTACCATTTCAATCAAATCATCAAGCTTTTGTACAGAGACATCTTAACCATCCTTATTGTTTTTCTTCTTACAAGTACCATTTTGCGCATCGAGAAGAATTTTTTTTGCTACAAAACATGTAAATTTTAAGCAAAATATGTCTTGTTTTTTTTCTTCGGTCCTTTAGTCCCCCTCAACTAGTTATTAGCACAACAGGAAAATATTTGTGTGATTTACATGACATATTTAAGAAACTTTGATAGGAAGTTTCCTGAATTTTGAGTGTCATTTCTGGGGAGATGCATGAAGATAAGATGGTAGTTGAAATCTCCCGATATCTGGGGGTGTCTGCATGCATGTCTTTGAGATGGAAGATAAGTATCAGGGGTCAGGACATGAGTTTCTGGGTAACCATGGTATATCAAAGATATTTGAAGTAACACATAACTAATGGTTGGCATTGTCAGTTTCCAACCCTCAAGTCATGTCTGTATGCTACAAACCAGTCAATACATACAATAGTCCAACACATCCTTTAGTTATGGGGTCTAGTATAGGAGAATTATCAAATTACAAAGTAAGATAAATAAAATAGGCGAGTTTTCAGGACTACTTCATGAAATAGTGGGAGAATTGGTTTTTGTATAAGTGGCTAACAAAACAGGAGGTGGAGAATAGAGACAGCTATGTTTCAGGATGCTGCCCTTTGGCTGTAAAGGCTAGAAAACCACACAGAATTGGGAAAGTTGAGGCCTGTAAATCTAACAACATCTACCTGCAATTTTAGATATTGTTAAATCTCATCTTCACATCTTGTCTCTTTACTATTACTTCTCGTTTGTATGATTATTGCCTAATATTATTTTTTAGTTTGTTGTAAGCTGTGGATGATGTCTGAAACCTTACCCAGAGTTTCAAGCTTTGACTTAAATCAGCATTCAGCAGCTTACCTTAAATCAAGGTTCTTAGATTTTCCAGAAGAAATGTTTGTCACCTTCCCTCTCTGAGCACTAGTTGTAGAGATATAGGACCTAAAAGAGGACCAAAGGTGAATCAAAGTCATCAGAGGCTAAAGGAATAAGTACTGGTCCAGAATTTCAATCTGCAGTATATGGAATTCTGAATTCCAATTGTGCTTGTTTATTGCTGTGCTTCCTTGTGCCTGCATTTGTAATGGGCTATAGCCTACAAATTTTTCCGGAAGGGGTAAGCCAATTTGGCTTCTTTTAAGTCTAGGTTTGTAGTGGGATTGAAGTAAAAGTACAATTTTGATTTGTTTGGTAGTGCCACAATGGAAAAATCAGACAAAATACTGTGCCCTTTTGCATTCTCCATAAAACAGAAAGGCATGTCTGAAAGAATGGACTCTTGTCATGTGTTTAGTTGATAAATGTGCACCGTGTGTTGAACATTGATAATTACTGAAGCATGACATATAATCACAATTTATGAAATGAATACACTGTAGTTATGATTTTGCTATCCATATGTAGTCTGATGAATTTTTTGTCCAGGCTGCTTCAATGTTGCTGCTTTCTTTATCCCTATCCTGGAAAGTATTGTCACCATACTCTGGAACTCTTGCTGTTCTTGGGACGGTCTTGTAAGTATATCGGTTTTCTATTAATAGCAATACAAAAAGTGTTGCATTTCTTGAAACTATATATTTGAAACCATATATTCAAGAGTGATCACATTTATTACAAGATTTTGTTCTGAACATTCTACTGTTTACAGGTATGTTTTATCATTTTCATTGGGAGCTGGCCCTGTTCCAGCTCTACTTCTCCCAGAGATATTTGCATCACGCATTCGTGCAAAGGCCGTTGCCTTGTCTCTTGGAATGCATTGGGTAGGATTTTGCATTTCTCTCATTGCATAAAATGAAGTTGAAGTTCCTGTTTGTAATATCATTTGAAAGATTGGCTGACCACTTTAACTGCTTGTTTGCTATGGCAGGTTTCAAACTTCATTATAGGTCTGTATTTTCTGAGCGTGGTCAACAAATTTGGAATAAGTAAAGTTTATTTAGGATTTGCTTCTGTCTGCCTCCTTGCTGTTATCTATGTCATGAATAATGTGGTGGAAACTAAGGGCCGCTCCCTGGAGGAAATTGAGCGTGCTCTCTCTGCTGCGGCTTAGACAATTTATGGGAGGAAGAGTGGTACTCTTGTTAAGTTTGGTGGAAGTTGGAGATGGTTGCAGTGTTTTAACCTTGCCCGCAGATTGAATAATTTCAACAGGTGGAGGTGCTCATTTTGTAGAGTGATCTTTAGGAGGTTTGATTTGCCAGAATCACTGATGTAGTTAGGATTGCACCGAGTTTCAGGAATAAGGTCTTTTCTTCCAATTGTACCCCTGCATTTGGTGGAAACATGACTGATACAGTTCATATGCGGGAACCCTTGTTGGATCTAAAATCCATCCTTGTGCAAGAGTATTCAGATTACATTGGGTAATGGTGACTCTCAGATCGTAATTTGTATCCACTTTAAGCGACATAAAACCATGTTTTTGTAAAGATTATGAAGTTTAATATTTGCAAAATTGAACGTTTAATGCAAAATATGGTTGAATAGATCTTTTTCGGGAAATATGTTGTAGTAAGGTACTCTTTGTTACAAACAGCCAAAAAACTGGATGCATGGTCTTACAACTTTAACAAACTAAGGGTATGTATGGTTTTTCATCACCGTGTTGCATTCAAGGTATTAGGAAAAATAGTGATTGCATAAAAAGGTTTTTAAATATTCAGATGCCACAGACCAATTGTTGTTTACACTCACAGGAAGCAGATTTTGGGGTGCAAGCAAGATCCAGTATGAAACATTGTGTCACCGTTACCACCATAAATGCATGATTTTGAACTTGACAAGTAGCCTATCTAAGGTGTCTTAATACATGACATCGATGGAGTATCATACCGGTGGAGTCTTTTATATAATTGAGCAAATAATAAAATGCAAAACGTTTGAACGATGCCAAGATAGATAGTCCATTATACCATGATTTTTATATCAATTGGGTGATTGTCACAATAGAAATAACTTTTCGTCGAATATAATAAGTTTCAAGTAGTGGGAGTATTTATCTTTGTAGTATAATTTAAGGATAAGTTCAATAATAATCTGAAATAACAGATTTTAAGACATTAGATTTCCAGTCTATGTTCAACGAGTGTTTTTTTTTGTAGATTTTACTCTGTATAGTTTATTTTTTAACGTTTCGGATCACACACTGTGATCCATCATCAATACAAAGAGAATCATCAAGATGAAGAGAGCTCTTTTCTCTTCATCTTGATGATGTATTATAGAGTGTGATCTGAAACGTTGATGCAAATAAACTATACACAGTAAAATCCAGCAAAAAAAAAAACTCATAACAGATTTTTGCAAGCTGTATGTATCACAATTTAATTAGGTTAGTGAAGACTATAATTGTTAGTGTTGACATGGATCCAAGTTTGGTTTGTACCAAAGGCAGTAATGATTACTAATAATTGAAGTTGAGTTGATTGCTTAGAAGAAATGTTTGTTAAATATTGATGAGCAAAGAGCCTTAGAAGATTGATTGATTGATTTTGAGTTTGATATTAAAACCATGGTAGATTAAGTTTATTTTTATAATAAATATTTGTTAATGACTTGTTTAAAGAATATAAAAAATTATAGTAAAATTAAAAACAAATTCAATTAAGATTTTTTTAAAAAGATAAAATTATCTATTCAAATAAGAAATAAAATAAAACAATTTTAAAGTAAAAAAACCTCCCCTCCAAATAAAGCTACTAGTAAAAAATTGACAAACCACAATATATATTTTTCTATCTTTCTATATATACACAACCTAATGTAAAAGATTCTAAATTAATAACTTAAAAGAGTAAAACTTATGTAAATGTGAGTTATTCAATCATTTTTAAAATGATTTATATAAAAAAAAAATTCACAATATATATTTTTCCATCTTTATATATATACACAACCTAATGTAAAAGATTCTAAATTAATAACTTAAAAGAGTAAAACTTATGTAAATGTAAGTTATTCAGGCATTTTTAAAATGAAAATTTTAAAAAATAAATTAATAGAATCCTCTTCAATTCAAAATTACAATTAAAAAAAAAATTAAACATGAAATTGCAGTAATTACAAAAATCATTTCTATTATATTATGTGAAAAAAACTTAATATTAATAATTCTAATATAAAGATATTATCAAATTTTAATTAATAATAATTATATTATATTTTTAATAAATTAAAATACTATATTATTATAATGATTAAAATAATATCATAAAATGATAATAAAGAGGTAATTATTATTAAAACTTAAAATTTGAATAAAGTATTATTTTAAAAATATGATGATAAACATCAAATATATGATCAAAGACAAAAATATAAGTAGATTTTTAAAATATGAAAATGATATTAATATAGTTTTAATATTAAATTATGATAAATTTTTAATAATAATTAATAATATAAATTAGAATTTCAATTAAAATTATAAAAATAAAATTGTAACATTAGATTATAAAAATATTAAAAATCTTAATAATTTATAATAGCTTATAAATAGGATATTGAAAGTTGTCAGTAGTGTGGTGATTTAAATGTGGAAATGGTGTTCTTGTCACAAAGGTTGAAATCTTGTTACAATATAAAATTTAAAAAACTAATTCAATTGATAAATAATGATATTATAAATATAAATATTATTTAAGTGTGCATATAGCATGGCTTCTTTGTAATGATATTTTACAGTTTACAACTAATGAGAATAAGGCCTATATTACAATAAATCAAATTCTTAATAATTTTAGATATAGTAAAATTGTTAGAAAAACTCAATAGAGAATTTTGCATAGTTGTTGAGAGTCTCAAATTCATTGACTCTAGGTTTCAGTTCGTTGTCATTATTTTCAATTAGTTAATAATAACCTCGAGTTAGTTATCAATCAGCTACAATTAATTGTCAAATTGTTTAGTAGAATTATAAGATGATTGTTGAAGTTTTTGTATCTATAAATATGTAAATATGTTAATGAACAAAGTATTCAGTGTGTTTGTTGTTATGTTCTATAAATTTTGTTGTGGTATCCAAGCAGTCATGCTCCTTTATTTTATCCATGTTGTGTTAAAGTCATCCCTATATTCCTTTGATCAACCTTACTCCCTATGTTCTGTTGAAGGAAATTTGAGTAGCAATGAGCATTGCATTTTATCAATTGAGGAGAAAGTTGTATTAGGATCATAGATCCATGTGAAGATACTTGACTTGTTAAAGTCTGTTTGGCATGTGTTTGAGGAGACCCTCCATGTTGCCAAGAAAGATTGTTGGAGAAAAGATTCCCAATGTCGCTTCAGAGCTGTCAACAATGAGCATTGATAGTTTGTTATAGTGAAGGGATGAAGGGATTGTGAAGAAGATAATAAAGAAAGTTGTTGCCAAGAAATAGATCCCAACTTAAAAAGGTATCCACTACCAAAGGAAGCATTGTTTTTGTGTGAGCTACTATTCTCACCAAATATCGTCAAAGATTTGAACTCGGTATCTATGTGCTCCAGCGAATGAGCAAGACCAAAGTTCCCCAACTGAGCATTGAAGAAGGAATCAAGTGTCTCTATTTTGAAGATATCTTTGTTTCTAAGTGGTGGATAAAAAAACGAAAGAGGAAGCAAGGTGGTTTAGAGAAGCCTGTTGTTGCAATGCCTGTTGGGGTTGTGAAGAAGCCACCCAACATCAAACATAGTGCAATCTATCAAGTAGGCCACCTTGCAAAGAGAAGCAGTTGAAGTTGAGAGAAAGGTGTAAGAAATTGTTTTTTTTTTTGGAAAACCTCACCGATTCATATCTAACTTAATTAAATAAGTTAGATGGCTTCAATTATGTTAATTGGAAGTTCAAGATACAGACTCTAATGGAAGGATACAATGTTTGGACCATTGTAAATGGTATTAAGGCTAAACGTGTTATGCATCAAGTTGTTCAATATTGGGACAAAAGAGAATACAAATGTAAGATTCTCTTACACATGTTAGTGAAGGATTCAGTTATCCCTCACATATAAGATATCACTACGTCTAATGGAACGTGGACAATTTTGAAAGGTTTGTATGAGATTACAAACATTGATAAAAAAAATATTTCTAAAAGGAAAATTACTTTCAATTAAAATGGAAGAAAATGAAAGTATTAGTGATTATTTGTCTAGAGTTAAGGAGTTAAGGGGTAAATTAGTTGACATTGGTGACAAAGTTTCAAGTAGTGAATTAGTCACTATTACTTTGAATGACATGGTGAGTGACTACCAAATTTTCATTACTAGTTTGGTTGCAAGGGCAAATGCACATTCTTTTGAAAATTTAGTAGGTATCCTTCTACAAGAAGGGGAAAGGAGGAAACATGTGGAGAGTAGACTCCAAACTATATATTCAACTTTGATGGCCAAGGACAAGAAGCTATCCAAAGGAAATAAATGAGAAAATAACAGAGGAGGTAAATTTGATAATAAAAGGTATTAAGATGGGACATCATCTAAATCAAATTCCAATGTAAAGAAAAATGGAAATTGTAACTATTGTGGAAAATTTGGATATTATGCATATGAATGTCAAAAAAAACTTAATGAGTCCAAAAATAATAAATATAAAAGTTTATTTCATATGTTTCTCTTTCTATTCAAATAAATGATTGTAATGCTTGGTTTATAGATTCAAAAGCATCAATTCATTTGTCATGTCATAGAGGTTAGTTTACGGATTTTCATGAGAAAAATGATGGTAGTAAGATCTATTTAGGAGATGATAGATCTCACATGTGACATAAAAGGTTATGGTGATATAAGTGTGCAATTGCCTAATGGAAATGTAAAATAACTTGCAAATACAATGTATGTTCCAAGAATTAAGAAGAATCTAATATTAGTTTCAATCATTATTGATCAATGATTCAAAGTTGATTTCTTGAATACAGGCTGCCAAGTAAAGGATATGAAAGATCACTACAATGTGATTGTTGAAGGAATCAATACTAGAGGTTTGTATATGTTGATTGTCTAGAATATTGAGAGGGGGAGGGGGAGGAGGGGGGTGAATTAATATTCCATAAAACCACTTAGATGTAAACCACCCAATTATTAAAGCACATAAAACAACAAACCAAAATGAAGACATTGAAATGAACATCACACCACAAAACACATCAACACCATATTTTTACGTGGAAAACCAAAAATGGGAAAAACCATGGTGAGGATTAGCTCACAATATAATATATCCGGATATAGAATATTATAGGGCTCACTGCCAAGACTCACTGTCCTTAGAAGGCTTACAACCAGAATATACAATGAAGTGGCTAACCACCAAGATACAAAAGATATGGCTCACTGCCAATAGCATGAACTAATGGAATGCACCTTCTGTGCGTTGTGTTCAGTTCCAATGAGGCTCCGAATGTGAAATACTGCTTTACATAGAAATCGCTAAACAAATCTGCTCTAATCCTTGTTTCCTTGCACACAACTGATAAATCATTTAAGCTCACACATTCTTAATATCCTTCATCCCATACACATCCTTTTTCCTTTTCACACACTCCCTCTCACACACCCTCTTTCAACTCCAAAAAGTCTTATGTATATATACAAGTATATTTCATACATCAATTAGGTTGGCCTAATTGGATGTAAGCAAACCAATCAAAAATAACTCTTGTTGGAACCATATAAGATTTTAAAAATCTTTATCCATATGGTGTATCATATCAAGTCGACGTAGATCTATAAGGGATCCAACTAACATCTGCAAAGTATAATTACTCTTGACACAAGTCATATACTAGGTCGGTCAAGAATAAGTTAATAAGTCTATTCATTCTCATTTGAAATGTTCCAAAGAATGCAACAAGAGCAGTTTCTTGAGCATCTGAACCACCAAGATTTGCCATGCAAATCCTAATATGATGAGCTATTGGTTCTAAGTTTTTCCAATCTATCCTTCCAATTACCGGTAACTCTTTCATAAAGTAAAAGAGTAAACAAACTATTAAGGTACCATACTGAAATGTGCTTTTCTTTCTCTTCTTGATTTCTTTTAAGTTCTTCAACAGATGCAATCGAAGTAGCTCACAAAGGTCACAATATGTTCCATTCCTATCCATATCAAGATCAATGTAAATGACAATAGTAGAAAGTGTGTGGTCATTGCTTGGTAAGAAAATTGTGTCCAAAAACCATTGCAGCATACCAAATGATCGAATCCTCAATTGTACTCAAAATGAGTTCTTCTCCTTCTAGGGTCGCACAATTCATCTCAATTATCTCTTGTTCATTAATAGTCTTTCGTCTGGGAATTGGTCTGGAGGAACACAAACCAGTTACATCTCTTATAGCTTCTCTGGTTATCAGGTGTGCTTTATCAATCTAGATAGATTCATCATGAATCCTGCTTAAAGCCATTCAAATGTATTTCTTGTCGAATTCAAGCAATGGGAATTTCTGCCATACATCCAACTTCTTTTCAACTAGGATTTTATATGCATCAAGATTTTCTTCCAACTCATTCTTCCATAAAATACTTAAACGAACCGTTGAAATTTTCTCAATTTTACCATAAAAGTATGCATAAATGTCTTTAGTAGGTAATACTCTAGGAGGAATGCTAGAAAATGCGCCAATGTATTCTTCCGACAGATTTTTCAGAGAATACTTCCTTAATTTGAGTTGCAATTTATCTGAAATATTCACAACCTTTGAATTATCCATGACATAAAATTGAAAGATTGTTTAAGGAGAATACCTTTGTAATCGTCAACGAAGAATAGGATTAGATGTTTAACTTCTGGAGCATGCTTTGAATCCACTTCAACTTCCTCTTTCTTCACCAAATCCTGAAACTCTGTTGTATGGAATTGCTCTGGTTTCTTCAAGCTTCTTCCACATTCTTCTCCTTTTCCACAAATGCCTTTTGTTGAATGCAATTTCCTTGATACTTCTGTCATTCTGAATGCTTCTATAATAAATGCTTCAAATTGCAAGTAGATCACCTCAAAATTCGTGTACACTTCCATCTTTTCAAATTCTACGAACTTTATTCTTCACACATGTGTCTAAAAATTCCTTTCACATGAAATATTAAGTTCATAACCTTATTAAATGCACTTTTGTCATGATATGACATCATATATCGATGAGGGGTTTATTAAATTTTTTGATTATTGCTCCCCCTTAAGTATTACCCGACTCAAAATTTGACAGGCATATCTGCACCAAAGGATGACACATATAGAACTGATGATTCTGATTCAACTTGCTTAAATTCTCCTTACTTTTTCCAAATTATTTTCATTTCCTTTCTTACTTCTTTCGGATCTATGATTGGTTCTTGTATCTTTTCCGGATAGTTATTTTGTATCCTTTTGTTTTTGTAGTCTCTAGCAAAATATTTCGGATTACTGCAGTCATGACAAACAACATTCTTCCACCTAGATTTTCTTTTATTCAATCTATATTTGCACTAATTAGCCTTGTGTCCAAATAAGTTACAATGATAATAGTAGCCATTAAATGATAAAAATTCCTTGTTCAACTTATGACTTCTACATTCCATAAACTTATGTCCAATCTTCTTGCACTCAAAATATTTATCGGAGAATGATAAAGTATCATTCATTCTACTTTTGCAGTCTTTTTCCCTATGTCTAGATTTATTGCAAAAATAACATACACCATTAAAGAGTAAATACCTTTGAGCATTAGGTTGTCTGCTGGGAGTCCTTTCGGTACAACTTCTATGATTCTTGAGTTGTCCATCATTGCACTAAATCTTTATGTCTAGAGGTTGATTTGCCTTTAAATTTTGTCCTTCAAACCCTAAACCAGTTTTATCCATTGCAGGTCTCTGAGAAATAATCAACTCATCAAGCATTGCAGTGCTTGCCTTGAATTTATCCTCATGTCTTTTTTCCTTTTCTAGATCTGATTTCAGAATTTCCACTTCTTTCTCAAGCTTTGTACATTCACCCACCTTTATCTGAATTTTAGTTTTCTGATAGTCTTCAATTTTTCTCTTTTCTTCCAATTGTTCTAGTAGTCTAGTGATATCATCATATGCCCTTTTTAGTTGATCACTAATTTCTCCACATCTTTCTCTCAAATCCTTAATACACTCATTTTCTTCCTTCAAGGCCTGTCCTTCAGATCTTCATTTTCTTCTGTATGCTCAATAGAGATTTCTTTTAGAGGAATAATAAAATTTTCATCTTCCATATATTCAAATTTTGGGACCTTCCTCAAGTTGTTAGAATTCTTCAAAGGAACCAGGCTTTGATACCAATTGTTGATTGTCCAAAATACTGAGGGGGGTGAATCAGTATTCCATAAAACCATTTAGATGTAAACCACCCAATTATTAAAGCACATATGACAAAAAACCAGAATGAAGACATTGAAATGAACATCACACCAAATTTTTACGTGGAAAAACCAAAATAGGAAAAACCACGGTGAGGATTAGCTCACAATATAATATATCCGAATATAGAATATTACAGGGCTCATTGCCAGGACTCACTATCCTTAGAAGGCTCACAACTAGAATATATAATGAAATGGCTAACCACCAAGATACAAAAGATATGGCTCATTTCCAATAGTATGGACTAATGGAATGCACCTTCTGCGTGTTGTGTTTAGTTCCAATGAGGCTTTGAATGTGACATAATGCTCTGCATAACAGTTGCTAAACAAATATGCTCCGATCCTTGTTTCCTTGCACACAACTAATAAATCATTTAAGCTCGCACATTCTTAATATCCTTCATCCCATACACATCCTTTTTCCTTTTTGTATACTCCCTCTCACACACCCCCTTTCAACTCCAAAAATTCTTATGTATATATACAAGTATATTTCATACATCAATTAAGTCAACCTAATTGAATGTAAGCAAACCAATCAAAAATAACTCTTGTCGGCACCATATAAGATTTAAAACATCTTTATCCATGTGGTGTATCATATCAAGTCAACGTAGATATATAAGGGATCCAACTAACATCTGCAATGTATAATTATTCTTCTTAACACCAGTCATATATTAGGTCAGCCAAGAATAAGACCTAATCACAAAAAATCCAAATCAACACACACTTCTCAAGATAAACACTTTTTGGATCCGATATTACTTCAGTTTTTCATTACATTAACATCAAGGAGATCATCATTATAACCACAACATCAGAATATTCTTTCTAAGAAAATGCAAAGTCTCCCACACTGGCATGCTAAACAAAGAGACAACTGTAGTGTACAGGGTTAAACTCTGTCATTGATAAATTTTTGTACGCAACACAAAACTTCTCAAGATCCTAGATATAGCCTTTTGAATGAGTCATAATAATGAGATTAAGAGAGTAGAGTCATATCTCATCTTGTGGTGAATTCTGAACTCAAAAACCAACGTACTGGCTCAATAGTAGAGAACAATTTGGTAGAAATCAACTTCCAGTATACCAAATATGTTTCCCACAATGTTTCCATAATGTTGACATCAATGACAACATTGGAACAATCAACACATCCTATATACACTTCATGCTCATGTTGCAAGGTTCCCATATTTCCAACAATATAAACTTGATGTCAAAGTATAAATTCATCAAGTAATGGATTCTACATGTGTATCAATTGAAGAAATATAGAACAAGAGGTATTGTCATTTAAATCTTAGAGATCTTATTTCTCTATAAAAAAAGAGACGGTCCAAGGTCTTCCAATATTTAAGAATGAAAATATTAATTATGATTGTTGTGCATTAGGTAAACAACATAGGAATGAATTTCCAATATGGACAAATCAAAGGAAAACAAATATTCTTGAATTAGTACATACAAATGCATGCAGTCCCATGTAAACCAAGTCACTTTGAGGAGCCTATTACTTTCTTCTATTTGTTTATGATAACACTAGATATACTTGGGTATATTTCTTAAGAAATAAGAGTGAAGTGTTTGAATGCTTCGAACAATTTAAAACTATGGAAAAATAAACAACTCACAATATTAAGATTCTTAGATTAGATCAAGGGGTGAAAAACACTTTAGAAAATTTTGTGAAATATTATAAAGCTAATGGCATTATAAAGAAATATATAGTTCCTCATAGTTCATAACAAAATGGTGTGGATGAGAGGAAAAATAAAACTATAGTTGAGTGTTCTAGGCTCAAAGGAAAGAATCTCCCTGGAACGAATAAAAATAGGTTTTGGATGAATATGAAAGGGGAAAAATGATGATATGATGGACCTATTTCTCACTATTTCATTAGGAAATGAGATCCACACAAAGAATTGACTTACAACCCTTAGGTGAGTCAACTCAATGAGGGAATCTACTGATTTCCTTATGATTGAGGATGAGGGTACCAACTTGAACAACACTTTTGGGAGAAAAATTAAAAAATAGAAAATCTACTCAATTATGCTCATTAAACTTGAAACAACAATTTAAAGCTCAATACTAATAGAAACAAAAAATTTCCTGTAGATCTGAGAAGGGGAGTACACTGTGTACCATTCACCAAAAGGTAGTTTCGAGAGGCTATCTGGGACTCATTCACCCATGGGCGAATGGGTCTTTGCTCAGGGATTTCAAACAACTTTCAGGAGCCTTTGATGTCAATCTGTAGCTTTTGTTTGATATGGGTTTCAGTGTCAGAAAGTCGAAAATCAAATCTGTAGGTGTGTTTCTATGAATTGACGACAAATTTGACAACTTTTGCAACCTTGACAACTTTTCCAATCTTGCTCTTCAAAAGATCTCCAATCCTTCTTCAACCTAGGATTTGCAACACAAACACAAGAGGGAAAAATTGTTAGTTTTTGGTGAATTGAAATAATGAAATGTGAAAGGAATGATGAATGAACAATGCTATGTTGCAACTCACCAAACCATTGAATAAACCTTTGGAAATATGAAATCTTGATGTTGATCTTGCATGAAATGGCTTCAATGGATGTGGATCTTGATGCTTGAAATATGATTTGAATGCTTTGACTTGATCTTTGAAACCTACATCATAATTTTAGCTCCAAAAAAATGCATGATGCAAGAAGACTTTGACATGATGCTTGAGATATTGATTGCTGCAATAAATCAAAAATAAATATGCCTTTGAAAGCCCTTGATCATAAATTTTTCTATACTTTTGCTCACTTCAAAATGCAAGGAAAATCTTAGTAAAATAACCTTGTATTTATAAGTATGTATCCTTAATTTCTTGAAAATTAAACATTACAAGACATCAAAATTTGAATTTAGGATCATAAAAATACCGCCAAAAACATAATTTAAATTTAGGTTCAAAATCCTAGGGAGGACCCATTCACCCATGGGCGAATGGGTCCCATGCACCTATTCCTGGAACACACATTGCTCAAGGTAAAGTGTTATGTATTAGCATTAATTATTATCGGGTTTACCCTTCGGAAAATGTAATTTATTAGGCTTGTAGATGTAAAATAGGGCTTATTAAGGCATAATTAAGTCCATTTTAATTGAGAGGGCCCAAACAAAGTGTGAAAATGTAAAGGAGTACATTTTTCTACACTACACCCTAATAATTTATGGGCTAAAATAGTTAGTACATTTGTTTATTTGCTGAATAGAAGACCAACCAAGTATCTATGAAATAAAAATACTTATGAGGCCCATTTATTAGTACTAAAACTATTGTTAGGCATTTGAGAATTTTTGGAAGTAAGGCATTTTTTCATATTCCAAAAGAAAATAGGAGGCAACTTGATGCTATGTCAATCAAATGTATATTAATTAGTTATTGTGTTGATAATAAGGCCTAAAAAATGTATAATTCTACTACTCATAAATTGTTTGCTAGTAGAGATGTAATAATTCATGAATTTGCATATGATGTTCAAGAGGAAGAAAAGGAAGAAAACACTACTTCCTGGAAAATACTTGAAGAAGATAGTGAAAAATTTGATATTGCAAATTAACAAACTTGTGATCAAAGTGGGCTTGAAGCTACTCCATCCAACAATAAAGCATTAAGAAGATCTATGAGGCAAATCAAGACATCAACTAGATATAATGACTACTCTCTAATGGATTAAGTAATAAGTATAGATGAACACCAAAATTTTGAGGAAGCTAGGAATCATAAAGAATTGATGAATGCTATGCAAGAAGAATATGATTCAATTATGGATAATGAAACTTTGGAAAAATTGAATTACCAACAAATAAAATTCATATAGGCTCTAAATGGTTGTTTAAACTAAGTTTAATGTTGAAGGTATTATTGATAAATTCAAAGCTAGATTGGTTGCAAAAGTTTTTCACAAAAGAAAGAGATATATTATGAAGATGAATTTTCACTTTTTGCTAAAATGAATGCTATTAAACTCATGATTGCACTTGCTACTAATTTTAATTGGGATCTATGTCAAATGAATGTTAAGTCAAAATTTTTGAATAGTGATTTAAAAGAAAAAAAATATATCTTGTTCATCTTGAAGGCTTGTAAAGAAGGGAAAATAACATTTGGTATGCAGGTTAAAGAAAGCATTGAATAGCCTCAAACAAACACCAAGGTCATGGCATGATAAAATTGATAAATTCTTCTTTTAACAAGGGTATATCAAGAGTAAAAATGATCCAAATTTGTACATAAAGAAAGATGAGCATGAGAATGTTATTTTTATTTCATTGTATGTGGATGATTTAATCATAATAGGAAGTGCTATAGAGTTTATTGATGAAATCAAAAGAGATTTATCACAAGAATTTGAAATGAAAGATCTTGGCAAAATGCATTATTGTTCAAGAATTGAAGTATGGAGACAAGATGGTATGATTTTGATTACTCAAAGTATGCAAAGAAACTAATCCAAAGGTTTAATATGCAAGTGTAAAGCAATATTTACTTTATTAGAAAAAATGTTAATTTTTTAGTGATAATGGTACTATAGAAGTCAATGGGAATTTGTATAGACAAATGGTGGGAAGTTTAAACTACTTGAGCACTACAAGGCTTGAAATTGCATATTCAATTAGCATACTTAGCCAATTCATGGCTAAGCCTCTCGAGTCTCATTAGAAATCAACAAAGAGAGTCATTTGATGCCTACAATATGATCATAAATCAATAACTAGTTATGCATTCAACATAGGATTAGGTGTTGTTTCTTGGAGTAGTAAGAAGCAACCAACTATTTCCTTGTCATCTACTGAAGTTGTGTACAAAGTATTGTGCAGTACTACCTATGAAGTTATTTGGATAAAGGGAATTCTTGAAGATGTGGGACAAAATAAGGACCAATTCCAATCAAGTGTGACAATCAAAGTTCAATCAAATTGGAAAAAAATCTAGTTTATCATGCAAGATCAAAGCACATTGAAACTCGACATTGTTTTGTAAGAGAGAAGATTCAATCACAAGAGATAAAGCTGCAATATTGTAACAAAAATGACAATATGGCTGATGTATTCACTAAGATATTATGAGAGATGAAGTTTGTATCATATAGAGATATGCTAGGAGTTCATAAAAAAATTACAATTCCTTAAGGGGGAAAGTTAGAATAAGACAATAATTTTTTTTTGCATAGCTGTCAAGAATTTCGATTTGTTGCCTCTAAGTTCTAGTTCACTATCATTATTTTTCAGTTAGTTGTTAATAACCTCCAATTAGTCATCAAATTATTTAGCATAATTAAATCCACATAGTTAAATCTAGAAAAAATACTCTCTTATCATTATGGAGTGTGGAAATCTAATGTCTCTTATTGTCTATTGAAGTTTTTGTATCTATAAATATGTAAATCTATTAATGAATAAAGCATTGAGTGTGTTTGTTGTTCTATTGTATAAATTTTGATTGTACTAACCAAATGAAATTTTATATTCTTATTACTTAGTATTAGGTGAAGATGAACAATTTGAACAATCATCTTAAATAGTTATTTGGAGATTGATAAATTAATAGATAGTTTTAGGTTTACACCAAAATAAAATTTTCAATGATTTTTCAGTCCAAATTTTTGCCTTCCTATTGGAATTAGAGCATAAGGAAGTATATTTTTAATTTGCACCAAACAAAAGCTTGTTCAAGTTTGAGATCTTAAAGGTCTTAAGTTTTTGTTTTCCTATTTGTTATTGCAGATCTAGTCCTCCATCCCCTGGTATTGTTTTCTATTATTACCCATTTGCCATCTATCATCCCCCTATGCTGGTTTGTGGCTATTCATGATTGTTGTATAGTTATTATTGCCCCTACCTTGTGTTGTGGATCCATTATCAAACAATCCATCCACTTGAGGCAGATTTTTAGGGAAAACAACGTTCATTGATTGCCTTTCCTTTTTCACTAGCACATTTTCATTAAACAAGCAAGATCCCAACAATGTTTTGATCAAAGACATTTATTGATGTTGTTTGAAAAACATCTATTGTTGTCCATGTTGACAACCCTTCATGGTGACTTGCAAATATTCTTCATTTTTTAGTATGTACCAATATTATTATAAATAAAAAGGATAAACATAATATTTAGAAATTGTGTATAAAAATGGATTATATATATATGATCTTTTATAATATTTTATCCTACATATATACATATAAATTAATACTTATGAAAAAAAAAATTATATCGCTTTTGAAACATAACAAAATATGATTGAAAAAACAAATTTAAATAATTTAAAAGCATAACAATTTATAATAAAAATAAGAAAAAAACATTTTGAAAAGTAAAACAATAAAATAAAATAAAATTGGTAGACAACCTTGAAAAAGATGCATATTTTTAAGTTTTTCTTTTCAAATGCATACCAAAAACATCACAGAGAAACATAGAAAAAAAAGTTACAATTTAAGGAAAGTGCAACTCAAAGAAAACAAACTTTTTTACAAGTAGAAATGTGAAGGCGGATGTAGAAACATCTGTTTAGACGAAAAACAACATTTCACCCATTAAAATAGGAAATGGAATCTTACCGTAAGTGTTCGTGGTAACATAGGTGTGTACCTCAATGAAATTTATAATATGCTCTTTGAATATTTTCCATTGAGGAGTTTTTGTGATTATAAATAGGGTAAATTATTTTATTTACAATATAGTTTGAGAAATATTGTAATTTACAATAGTATTTTGTTTGAGGGGGTTGTACATAATCTTTTTGAGGCTGCATCTTATTTTTTAAGATTCATTTTTTTGCATTTTGTCATAGCAACTATTGACATCCATCTTGCTTTCCATTTCTGTCACTTTCATCTATACATCCTCCAACTGTGTTCTAACAAACTTAAGCAATTCCTTCTCACACTCAATTTTATCATATGTATCACTCTTCTCAACCTCTCTTTTATGCTTTTCTAGAGGAACAATGATTGTAAGGAAGCTAAGGTAGCGAAACAATTTCCTACACTAACCTTGAGAGAATAATAATGCAAAAAATTTGTAGATCTTTAACAGTTACAAAAAGTTAAACATAAATAAACACAAATATCATGTATACCACAATACAATGATTTACGTGGGGAAAACCCTTTTGGGAGAAAAACCCCACACTCCAAAAGCTGCCCAATATATTATTTAGAAATCAAAAGATTACAATATACTTCCAGAGCAAGCTTCTCACAGGAGTATCACCACCAAAGATTAAGAGACAACCCGACTGCTATTAGACTCTTAGAATACACCCTTGTCTACATATATCCCACCTGCTTATAACAAGCTTTTTAGAACCCTCTAGAATTAGGGTTTTACAAGGTCATTTTTCATTTGACGTGTTAACAAAAAACCCTTGACATGTCAGCACGAGAAAGCCTTGATGTGTCAATGGTAAAAAAACCTTAACGTGTCATTGGGAAAAAACCTTTACGTGTTAGTGAATTTTTTTTTGGGGCGTTTCCCTGAACCCCACGTCTTGTTACGAGTGTACACTATTTGCATGATCAGTTGCCACATACCAATGTGTCAGCAGGAGAAAGCCTTGATGTGTCAATGGTAAAAAAACCTTAACGTGTCAGTGGGAAAAAACCTTGACGTGTTAGTGAATTTTTTTTTTTGGGGCGTTGCCCTGAACCCCATGTCTTGTTACAAGTGTATAGTATTTGCATGATTAGTTGCCACATACCAACGTGTGAGCAGGAGAAAGCCTTGATGTGTCAATGGTAAAAAACCTTAATGTGTCAACGGGAAAAAACCTTGATGTGTTAGTGAATTTTTTTTTTGGGCGTTGCCCTGAACCCATCTTGTTACGAGTGTACAATATTTGCATGATCAGTTGCCACATACCAACATACATCCTATCAATAAATCATATATAATTGCAAGGTTGAGACACATTTTCCCAACGAATCTCCCACTTGTCGAACACCTTGCAAGGACAATGAAAGGGTGCCATCATCATCTCTAATTGCTAGGGGCCGAAAGGCCCATAGTCTTTGAACACCATCTGAACTTCTTTGTGCTCACAAGCTTACTTAAATAATCAAAAAAATTCATCAAAGTCTCTACCTTAACCAGCTTCACCCTACCATCTTCGACCATATCTCTAACAAAATGATACTGTACATCAATGTGTTTGGTCCTGGCATGAAACGTTGGGTTCTTGGCTAGACATATCGCACTCTGATTGCCCCAAAAAATTGTCACTGCATTTTATTTTATTCCAATATCTAAACACAATCTCTTAAGCCAAATGGCTTCTTTACAAGCATGATTAGTTACCATATACTCTTCTTCAGTAGTGGAAAATGAAACCACTGCCTATTGCTTACTCATCCAGCTAATTGCACCACCAAATAAAGTAAACACATAAGCACTGGTGGATCTTCTGCTATCAACATCACTTGCCTAGTCTGAATCCACCTAACCATGAATATCAAGGGAAATCTCACCTTTAGTCATATTACTATGATAACATAAGGAATAACCTGAGGTACTGCACAAATATCTAAAGACTCTTTTAACTACATCCCAATGAACTCTACCAAGATTAGACATATATCTGGAAAGAATTCCCATTGCTTGGGAAATGTATGGTCTAGTACAAACCATAGCATACATCAAACATCCAACTGCACTCTGGTAAGGAACTTTTCTCAAACATGAACACACAATCTAAAATAGATAACTTTGTTCCAACTGAAACAGGAGCACACAATGGTCTACAATCCTGCATATCAAACCTTTGTAAAATTGAGTTGACATACTTGCTTTGGCCAAGCCATAGCTTTATGTTCACTCTATCTCTTTTATTTTCCATCTCGAGAATGTGTTTAGCTGCACCAAGATATTTCATTTCAAAGTTAGTAGCAAGTTGAGATTTTATTTCTAAATCCATATCTTTCCCTCTATCAATAAATAACATATCATCAACATATAATGCAATAAACAAGAAACGATCACCATTAGTCTTATAATAAATACAACAATCTAATTTAGAACACATAAATCCCAACCTCAACACATATGTACCAAATTTCTGGTACCACATCCTAGGACTTTGTTTTAAGCCATACAAAGATTTCTTCAATTTGCAAACTGACTTACTTTTACCTTTCATCACGTAGTTCTCTGGCTATGTCATATAAATATCCTCCTCCAAGTCACCATGAAGGAAAGAAGTTTTCACATCCATTTGCTCAACCTCTAAATCATAAGTAGCAACAATAGAAAGAAAAAATCTAATGGATGTCATTTTTGCAATAGGAGAAAATATCTCACCATAATCAACACCCTCAACTTGAGAGTAACCCTTCACAACCAACCTTTCTTTGTACTTATCAATACCTCCATCTGAACCAATCTTTTTCTTGAACACCCATTTACAACTAATAGGTTTTCGTCCTTTAGGAAATGGTACAAGATCCCATGTATCATTCTTTTCCAAAGATGCCATTTCTTCATCCATAGCAATCTTCCAAGATTCTGCATCATTCATACCTAGTGCCTCTTCTATAGATATGGGTTCATCCATGTTAGTATTCAAAGCAAAAATACATCTCCAATCATTAGGTGAATACCTTTCAGGTGGTTGTCTGTTCCTTGTAGACTTACGAACAAGCTAAGTTGGAGGTTCTTCCTCCTCTTTTGAAGATTCAGAGTTGGATGAGCTCTCCTCAACTTCTTGTCTATCCATGGGCCTCGATTCAACTTTCTTAGGTGTAGAAGGAAATTGAATCACATCTTCCTATTTTCTTTGTTCTAGCTGCAATGTAATACAATAAGACTTAGTTTCTCTAAAAATAACACTTCTACTATGTATTACCTTATGTGTAACAAGATCCCAAAGCTTGTATCCTTTCACACCATAACTGTATCCGATGAAGATACATTTCACAACCTTGTTCTACAGCTTTGTTCGTTTCTCCTTTCGCACATGTGCATATGCCTCGCAACCAAAAACTCTAAGATATCTTAATGAAAGCTTGTGGCCCGACCATGCCTCTATAGGTGTTTTTATCAACAATAGTTGATGTAGGAGACCTACTAATTAGGTAACAAGCAGTGGCAACAACTTCAGCTCAAAACCTTTGTTCTAGAGTAGTACCACTCAATATACTCCTAGTCTTCTCCATCAGTGTCTTGTTCATTCTTTCTGCAGCTCCATTCTGTTGTGGAGAATACAAAGTTGTCTTCTGTCTATGAATACCACAATCTTTACAAAATCTATCAAAATCATTAGAGAAAAATTCACCACCTTTATCAATCCTCAAACATTTTATTTTCTTTCCAATTTGAAACTCGACCATTGCTTTAAATTCTTTAAATCGGTTGAAAACTTCATATTTACTCTTTAAAAAGTATACCCATGTCCTATTGTATCATCAATAAATGAAACATAATATGTGGATTTACCATTTGAAGGAACATCTACATGACCAAACACATCAGAATGAATAAGATCCAATACACCACAAGATTTATGAGAACTCGAGTAAAATTTAACGAGGTTTTGTTTTCCATAAATACAATGCCATAGAAATCAAATTCAAGATTACAATCAGATAAACCTTCAACAAGGTTTTTATTTTTCAAGGTCCTTAGACCCTTTTCTCCAATGTGGCCAAGTATCTAGTGCCATAACATAGTTTTCTCTATAGGTAATTTTGTTCTAGAAGAAAGAGCACCCTTGGGTACCCAAAAGCCGTGACCATCTGCTGAAGATGAAACCCTCACTTCTTCCACAGACTTTTTTCATAGAAGTACTATTGCACTCAATAGTGCATGCATCAAGCTTATACAATGTGCCCTATCTGACACCTCTATCAATCACCATAGCACCTCTAACCATCTTGCATCCTACATCAAAAAATACTAACTGCACACCTGCGTCTATTAGTTTGCTCATAGATAACAAATTTTGTGCTAAGCCAAGGATATACAACACCATTAATCTTTCTTATTCTACCATTTGGAAACCTAATTTTAAATTTACCACGACCAACAATTTATAAATGAGAATCATCACCCAAATACACCTTACCTCCATCGAATTCTTCATATTCAGAAAACCAATCTCTATTAAAGTTCATATGGAAAGATGCACCTAAGTCAATTAACCATGCATCATTACCTGCATGATTTTCCAAAGTTGCAATGAATGCATCACCATCTTCCTTCTCAGACTCAGAATCAGAATCGAATTTCTTCTTTTTCTTCTTCTTTTCTTCTTTGTAGTCCTTACAAACATGTCCAAGCTTACTGCAGTTCCAACAAATAACTTTGGACTTTCCAGGAGACTTAGATCTCCCCTTGGACTTGGATTTGTCATGCTTCTCGTTCTTCTTTCCTTTTTCCTTAGGTCTTCCATGAACATTCAAGACCTCCTTGGCACTGATGGATACCTTCCTCCTCATCTCTTTAGAAAGAAAAGAACCCATTGCATCTTCAGTCTTCAATATAACAAAAGTACTCCCAATAGCCATAACAAGAGGATCCCATGAATCAGGCAAAGAACAAAGCAAGATCTGATATTTCTCCTCCTCATCCATTTTGAAACCAAATGATGCCAACTGACCCACCAACATATTGAATGCTTCCAAGTGGTCTTTAATTCATCCACCCTCTTCCATTCTCAAGGAATACAATTTCTTCCTCAAAAAAATCTTGTTCACTAAAGATTTGGCTTGATTAATCTCACCAAGCTTCTTCGATAGTTTATGTGTAGAGGTCTCTTCATGGAAATTTATTAAAACAGACTCTACTAGTAATAATCTAATTAGAACCTTGGATTTACGATCCATAACATCATATTGAGCAACTTGAGTATGATCTATAGGCCTTGAAACATTCTCATCAACAACATCCCATAGATCTCGATCTATCAACAGATCCTCCATCTTCAGCTTCCATATTTCAAAATTATTTCCAAAAAAATTATACACCTCTATTCTCCCTAATGAACTTTCCATCTGAAAATTACTGCAACAAGATCACAAAGTATCTTCTACACAAGCTCCAATTCAAATTTGGATTAGTTCAAAAAACCCAACAACCCACAACTAAAACCAAAGGTGATCAATCTCTGATACCACTTGTAAGGAAGCTAAGGTAACAAAAAAACTTCCTACACTAACCTTGAGAGGAGAATAATGCAAAAAATTTAGAGATCTTTAATATTTACAAACACTTAAACATAAATAAACAAAAATATCATGCATACCACAACACAATGATTTACGTGGGGAAAACCCTTTCGGGAGAAAAACCCCACACTCCAAAAGCCACCCAATATATTATTCAGAAATCAAAAGATTACAATATACTTGCAGAGCAAGAATCTCAAAGGAGTATCACCACTAGAGATTAAGAGACAACCCGACCGCTATCAAACTCTCAGAATACACCCCCATCTACATACATCCCACTCGCTTATAACAAGCTTTTTGGAACCTTCTAGAATTAGGGTTTTACAAGGTCATTTTTTATTTGATGTGTTTACGGAAAAAACCTTGATGTGTCAACAAGAAAAATCCTTGACGTGTCGGTAGGAAAAAAACCTTGACATGTCAGAGGGAAAAAACCTTGACGTGTCAGCGAAAAAAAAATTTGGGGCATTACCCCAAACCCCACATCTTGTTACGAGTGTACAATATTTGCATGATTAGTTACCACATACCAACATACATCATATCAATAAATCGTATATAATTGCAAGGTTGAGACATATTTTCCCAACAATGATTAACTCTTCATCTTCCTTCAAGTTTCCTTCTTCATCCTCTTCCTCACCTTCATCTTCAGTCTCCTCCTTTCTATCTTCATCCTTCTCTAGTTCCTCATACAACTACTACTACTCTACATCATCATATTGCTCCTCCTATGCATCCTCACAATGTTTCTCCTCAACATCAACTTGAAAATACTCTTCCCACTCCTCAATAGGGTTGTCATCCTTAGAAATTTCCTTAGAATTACGATGGAGGAACTCATCATCCTCATAGACCTCCTCTTCCTTATCCAAAATTGAAAGAATTTTTTTCCTTTAGAAGCCAACAAAGTACTAGTAGTAGGGGATTTGGCTAACCTAGTAGACCTTTGACCCCCAAAATAGATCAAACTATTCTACTTCAGATTATCAATAGCTCTCAGCTCACCTTCAACATAAAAAATATCGATAGGTCCCCCCTCTTCCACAATAGAGCTAAATTTATTCTTCTTTCCTTTTCAAATCTTGACAAGAAGAGGGGCTTTCCTCTTGATAGGGGTAACAAATAGAGTATCCGAACTCTCTCTCCTTAAAAATTTTGGAAGAGGAAATCTGAGATATTTTCCTATAAGATTTTACATAACCTTTCTTTTTATTTGGGGTAATGATAAGAAGATCCCCCAACAGAGAAGGGATAGAGTTTTCACAAGGCCTAGAACACCCCTCCTTACTTTTGGTACCCTTCTTCCCCCCATATTTATTAATCAAGCTAGAGATCCCTTTCAAAAGTTTTGCAGAGGAAGGATGGGGCTCAATTTATTGAACCTTCACATTGCTTTTCCCAACAATAGGGTTTTTCTTAGGAGCCATCAAGATGTTGGATTTGTATAGAAGGTGTTAATATGTATATATATGGTCATCCTCCACCAATGTGGTATCTTAGAGTCTTTTGATGCACATGCTATTTATTAATTTCTAAGGAGAACAATAACAAGTTGGACCACAAGTTATAAATGCATCATTTAGTGGTATTCAAATTCCTCTAAAGATTATAGGTTGTATGATGAACATGTTAATACACTTATCATTAATAGGGATATATTATGTGAAACCGCAAAAAGAGACAACCAATGTTGATCAACAATTGAGTTGACTTGCAACTACAAACATCTTAGGTCAATCTTTCTTCCTCATCTAGAGAGGTGGCTTGGGTGGTGGTGTTAACACAGGTGTCCCCTCTTCTTTCACCTTGGTTTGATGACTTTGATAATGGTGTCTTGCAGGGATAACTTTAAGAAATCCCCTGGAAAAAGTTAAAAAATTGGTGCATCTTGCATTATTTTTGGAAAAAATATTGATTCTATTGATGATTTTTTTTTTTAAACATTAATTTTATTGGCGATTTTTTTAAAATTAGTAGAAATTTATAAAAAATATTGACGAATTATACTTGTATTCAAACTAATAATATAATATCATTGGTGAATTATGCTTGTATTCGAAAAATAAAATAATTTCATTGGTGAATTAAACTTGTATCCAAACCAATAAAATAATTTTGTTGGCAAATTAAAATTGTATTCAAACAAATAAAATAAGTTCACTAGTGAATTATATAAATACTTAAAACTATGAAATCAATTATATGAAAAATGTGTTGGTAAGTTTTTGAAAAATCATAATGTGAGGCAAAAATATGAAATGCTAAATGATAATGATTAAGTTACTTGGTGAATTTATAGCTTTAAATAAATTTACACATAAATTATTGGATGATTACAAATCAATGACATAACTTCTATTCTAGGATAAATTTCTAACCTAACCAAATTTGTACATAAAGTCTTTGAAATAGATACAAGTATAAGTCTATGGAAAGTTAAATAAATAAATAAATAATGTTGGTTTACCAACACTTAGAAGACTAATAAGTGAAATCACCTGCAGCGTATTGTTGGTACTTGTGTCTTATTGGTATTTTATGTAGTAACATTGTGTGTGTCTACTATCTTTTCATGAATTAAATATTGGAGGGCTAAGTGTTGGTGTCTTCAATGGATATCTATTTCATCTATTATGGTGAATTAAATGTTGAAGGGTTGAGTGTTAATGCCTTCTATAGAGCTTCCCCTAATTTCTAATTAATTGATGCAAATAGAATACATACGACTCAACAGACCTATAGATCCCATTCCAACTTAAGAAGTTCATTGTTCAAAAGGGGCTTCATTAAATTTTCACTGGGGAGTCATAAACTTGAGATGATGTTGGTACTCTATATGTAGTTGGGAATCCTAAAATTTCTTAATCGACTGAGTATAGGTAATTGAACAAGTGTAAATTATTCTAAAAACTTCCTAACTTAAATAACTCCTATTTAGAGAACAAAATAAGAAAATACTAGTTACTCTAAATGACCTTAGGAACTCTTATGGTACTTATCTTTTCATAGACCATAACTAGAAACTCTCTATGTTGTAGCATGTCCTAATTCGAACAATTACTTAATAGAATTCAACATAACGTAAAGCAAAAACTTCAATTTAGAAATCACAATATAGCATTCAAAGTAATATAAATTGGAAACTACAACTCAAAGACTATAATTCATAATCTAACTAATCATCTAAGCTAGCATGGATTTTGTAGTACCTCAAGCGGCCCTTGCTTGAGCTGTTGTAATCCAAAATTGTCTCCTTCAAATACAAACTCAAAAAATCATGCAACTGAAGTATCCTTATTTGTTGTAATCCAAACGTACACAACACTTTAGAATAGAGTATAGTAAATTTGATATCCAATCTAATTTCATGCAAAAATATACCTAGTAGGTCTCTCACAAGAGTATCCCCATGTATAGGGTTTGCGAGAGTCTTGTTATTCAAAAGATATAAATGGAATATGAGAAACTATTGACTCTTCCAAGAGCATAAGAAGAGGACTAGGTCTTGATTTAATAGAAAGATAACAACAAGTGGGAGCAAGAGTATAAAATTTTGATAAGGACTCTACACTAATTAAGATGACTATTATAACTAGATAGCATGCCTTTACTGGGCATTATTTAATAAAGTGCTATCCCTTGTTAAAACAAGTCTCTTCTTCCTCCATAATTTATTGAAGGTATGGAATGACACATGGATATTCGTGTTCACATCCTCAGACCATTTCCATCATCATCTTCAATTTAAATACACACGTGGTGAAGTTGGTCACCTCCTCTAGCTGTGTTGAACTGGCATCCTTCTATTATGGGTTGATAGGTTATAGACTATAGGGGGTTAGTCTTATTGTGAAGGCATTTTTCATAAGTAAAAAATATAATTAATCATAAAATTCTACTAAATCCCATAGACATTAAAAGATCACATATGCATTCATTAATATAGCATACCATCTTCAATGCTTCTAAAATACTTAAATCATATAAAAAGGTTTAGAAATGTCTTTGAAACTTAGCAGAAATGAGATAAAAGTGTGAAACTAAAGCAAGGAATTGGATAATTTTAGGGCTCATCATTCCCCCGACTTAGCTTCTGGCTTGTGCTCAAGTAGCTTAGGGTCTCTATGTTACATCCAAAATTGTGTGGTTACTATTCACTAGTACTAGATAGGGTAAAAATGAATGTAATGTGAAATCTGGAGATGCTTGTGCCTTGTTATCAATATATATGTTATTGATGTTATACATGATGAAATATTGCATATATGTGAATAGATGGTTATTGAAGTATTGTTATTCTAACTTTAAATAAATTTATATATATGATGCTTATTTTTGAGAACAAAGGACTGCTAAGGTATGTGCTAGTGGTTATAGGAAAACATTCAATCTCCAGGGGGAGGGGAAGTATCACTCGGGAGAGGAGCTTGGTCGGTTAACCGATAAAGTAAACTATTTGAGCATACATATACATCACCTTAGATTAAGTGAACTGAGTCATCCTATGTGGATTATTAGGTAAGTTATCCTTGGCTAGTAGTTGCATTTATGAGGTTTGGGTGCATTAGCATAAGGTGTTTATCTTGTGAGTCTTGTGAACAATTGTGTTATTAAGATCATAAGGATAGGATGGTAACGTAAATATTGTAAGTAAATGGAGGATATATATACATGTATACAATACATACACGTATCCATAAATATATACATATCGATACGAGCGTATGTTGGCAAATGGATATGCTCATACGGTCGCATTGATATGGTATACTTATGTATACGTGCGCATAGAGGAGTATACTAGTATATACATGTATATATGCCCACGTCCTTATATTGTGGATATTAATAATATTATATTATTATTGCCTGACAAACTTACATATACACATATATGTATATATATACATATCAGATATGTTGACTGGCTTACGATATGCTTATAATGAAATAAATATATATACACATTATATATGTAAATATATATTAATATTATGTATACATATATTAATGTAAAATAATACACATATATAAATATATTGTTTAAAGAAATTTGAATATATATATATATATATGTATATTATTATATTAATATATATAATATAATATATTTTTAATATTAAATTCTCATAGTTGGAATCAAATTATTTCCCTTAAGAGATTTAATATTTATTATTTAATGAACATCAATCTTTGATTTATTTATCATCTCATATTTGGGAAATTGAATTATTTTCCTAAGTATTGTTACCGCATAAGAAATTGATTTGTTTCTTATTATACCATGGGAAATTGGGTGTATATTTAACCCAGTCAAATAATTTAAATTACTAACCTTAGAAAAATCGAATGCAATAAAGTATTATGTTTGCTAAACATCATTCTTCATAAAGTATAATTTGAAATATTTGGCAAACTATAGAACCTTTCCGTGAAAAATATGAAATGAAATTTCCCGTGAAAATATTCATGGCACTGGAAAATCGTATGCCTAGGAGGAGTGATTCTCTTGGGTTGAATATTTCAAAACCAACTGTGAAATGGCTGACGCAACATGAGAAGTGATGAGGTGATTTTCCATTAACATTGACCTTTTTCCAGATTTATGAAACTTTGTCTCTGTGGCGCCATTACCTGTAGGTGTCGATTCTTCCTCATTGAACAGATGCACGTTTGAAACTTTCTCTATTTGCTATCAATCTGGATGTCAAATCATCTTCTAAAAATGTTAACTATGGGGTTTTCAATCCGCCACATACCATTTGAATTATTCAAAAAATAGATCTGTCATTTACCATGCCATTTTAAGAGGAATGCGTTGGGCAAGAAGGCTCTATATAAAGCCGCCATTCTGCTGAGAGTTATCATCCATTCCATTGCAATTCATATTTCAGTATCATTACATTTGATTTCACTCATTCAAATTATTCATTTGAGAGTTTATATCTTCTGTCAAGCTGAAACCTTTAATCAGTTTTGATTACCATTTTTTGAGAGAAAACATTATATTTTCTTGAGAGCATTCGTTATATTCTTGAGAGCCATTTATGTATGTTTTTGAAAGTGCAATCATCATTATAATTTATGAGAGTCATCATACTCTGTTATCGAATTCTCTTGAGTTCATAGTGAGAAGCTAAAACCAATATCAGTTGTATAACTATTTGAGTATTCATTTTCTGAGAGAGAAACAAAGCTTTTTGAAGGATTGCTGATAGTCTGGAAGTGTTGCAAGTACTGACCAATCCATCATCATTGGAGGAAAGCTTAAACTAGGCATGGGATATTCTTCTACTATTGTTTCCAATAGTAATTATTTATATATTTTTGGGAATGCAATTACTGATTGTGCATAGTTAGGTATTTGTATTGTGATATGTATTTCTATTGAAAGTGATTTAATTCTATGAATTGCATGTAGTTGCACCAAGAAAGTAAATTATTTAAAAGATGAATATGCATACTTGTGTTTTTTTTCATTGATATGATCTCCATATAAGGAGAATATGGTTGTAATTAGTTACTAAATACTAGGATGGAAATGAAGGCATTAATTCAAGTAATGAACCACAACTTAAGTTGCTAGGTTAACTTAGACAACTTGAGATACTCCTAGGATGAAGATGTCCAGTATAGGAGGGGAATTTATGATTACTTTCTATTTTGTTTCATTTCTAGTATTTTAGTTTGTTGTAGGATGTCTGGGGTACAGATTACCCAGTGAAGGACAAAGACCTACGTGTAGTGTAAGATAGCACTAATTCAAATCGGCCCTGAGTATTGTATATGATAGATGACCTTCATTCAAAGTACTGAATAAGAACTATTTTATCAAAGTAGTGAAATGTACGACATCCACTTAGAATGTGTGATGCTTGAGACTACATTGTCAATTCATCGTGATCCTTGTACTAGTATGATATTGTGAAATAGCAAGGTTCTAGTTGTGTAGGACATAGCACTATGCTCAGTTGGTTTACAGTAGCGGTTACCCAACCAATCTCTTCGTTGAAGGGAGGGCCATCTACCGAATGATAGATGTGTAGGGAACCACATTATAAATCCGTGGTTGGCAGAAAAGCATCCAAGTGATGCTTCTCCTCCTCTAAAGGCTACTAGTGCACCAAGATTTGAAAGGATGGATTCCCGGACCTTCTTACTACTATTTTTTCTAAAGCTCATTGGAGCTATGATAGTTAAGGTATGTTTTCTCGTTACTTGAACTTGTGAAGTTATTGTAATGAAAAATAATCTTTATTAATATGATATCTTGTTCATATATTATCAATAAAGGAAAGAAAAATTATATTGTGATGACTTGTTAGCACATTTATTTACTCGTTGATGTAAATTTGGAAATTTTTATTTTTACCGAAGGGTTAGGTCGTTACACTCTGATTGTATTGAAATGCAAATTCCCTATAATCTATTGTACTAGTGACCCCTTCACCCTGCTTCATGTAGAACCCTTTTTACTCTATTATTTTCTCCAATCTAGCCTACTTTTCTGCCCCTATCTCCTCTCTTCTTCATATCCACTGTGGAATTGGAAACAAGAGAAGAGGAGGATGTAAAGTTAAAGGGAACCAAGTGATATTATTTTCAAGGGAGGCGGTGACATATTTGTGAGCTCTCTTAATTGCTAGGTGAAGTAGTTGAAGACTGAATGGGGTTCGTTCTTTTTTAATTCCGATACTAATTCCTTCCATTTGTCCTAAGAGAAGTTAATTTATTATCTCCATGTTCCTATTGCAAGTTCTTAAAACCTTTTATAGTCATTCTCCCTACATTCTATAATCTTTTTCTCTACCCACCTTTTCTCTACCAATTTAATCCATCCCTCTAGGATCTTCTGCCTCTACTTTGATGAGGGGAAATGAATTCTCCCTTTCACTATAATCTCTATGCAGTTATCACCTCTGATGTTCATTCCTAATAAATGATCCCATTGCCCTGATTTGAACACCTCCCACAAACATAAGTGGGTTCCAAGAAGAGTCATAAGGAATGGCCATATTATGCAAGTAAAATTCACATAGTTGGTCTTGCATATTTGGGGTGGCCTATTGGTATGCTTCTAGAAATAATGTATGCGAGTATATTAAAATTGGAAGGTCACTGATTATCTGACTAAACTAAAAACTTAAGAATTTCTCCTACAAATATAGGGTGTAAAACTTAGTTGGCGTTCTGCATCTCAAGAGTTGGACTATTTTGTCAGCCAATTCTTCCATTTTTTTATTTTAATTTCTTAATTTTTGCATCCTTCCTTTTTGTTTCTCTAGTGTGGGTTGATATCAATTTTGATTTTTCTTTGTCTCAATACTTTTGTAACTAAGAAAAGAACTCTATTTTATTCCACAACTCAATTCTGAGGGTTACCATAGTAGGGGTTGTAAGCATTCTTAGGGTTTCATTTTGGTTCATAGGTTGTGGAGTTCTCTTGTTGATCTCAAAAATGGCCAATTGTGCCAATTTCTCCAAACTCGACCCTTGTTGCTCAAAAGCATGCAAGCTTTTCTCTAATTTCCAAATCCTACTATCCTATCCATTTTCCATTTTTTGATATCCTTTGATTTGTTCTTCCATTTCTTTTATCCTTTGCAAGGCTTCTTGCAATTCCTTTTTCTCATCTTTCCCTTCTAAAAAAATTTCTTCCTCTTTTTCCAAAAATATCTCTTCATTAGCCTCACTAGGTGAAGCAAATCCCTCTTCAGAGGCTGGGCTATTGTGTGGTTTATTCTTTTTCCTGTTTGTAAACAAGTCTTGAAAGTTAGATTTTTAACTGCTTCTCAAATAGATGTTACAATGTTTTAGACTGTCCTTGATCACTAGACTCATTTTCCTTTTGTGAGTCTATTTCAGACTCTACTACAACAACCCTTTCTTTCTAAGGCTTAGACTTACCCTTTGCAAGGCCCTTCTTCTTGAGACAATGTGACTGCCTTTTGGGTTGTACTGACCTTTTCTGCCTCTTTTTGGGTGCAGAGGTGGAGGCCACACTTTTTTATTTTTTGTTTCTTAGGCTTAGAAAGGATTTTGGTAGAGGTTGGGGTTTCTTATTCCTCCTATACAATGGGTTTCTCCCTAGAAGTTTGTTGTTTGTTGTTTCTGCACAACAACTCAGATAGAATAAAAGTTATCCTATCTCTTTTGAAAGGTTGGTCTCTATGAACAAAGAGATAACCCTAAGGTCTCATGGGTGTTAGGTCATGATAATGTAGTAGAACAAAATCAGTGATAAAATGTGAAAATGTTGGTAATCACAAGGGGTATTACACACAAATGTTGGAAGCTCTAAACTCATCAGATATTAAGATATGGTGATGCTTTAATTTCTAGTTCTAACTAAATAATAAAAGAAACAACAAAAGATGAGGGTTTCAAAAGTCCTAATGTTAACACTACTTCTAAGATTAACCATGCAAATGAAGAAATACTTGGAATGGACCAATCCCTTAAACTAATTTCTGTTCGACTCAGGCTATACCTGCAATCTTGCAGAAAATAGTGCAATCTTCTAAGGTGTTAAAGATTTTCAGATTGTGGGCATTCATTCAATAAAACTGGATGAATATCTATAGTTGAACTAAGCACATGAGTATCAGGTATAGGTTGACCTTGCACAACATTCCCATAATCAAGAAGCTACCCAAAGTATGAACCAAGGATTGCTACAACACTCCAAGCATTAAATCACAAGCATCACTAATTAAACCTAAGATATATTCAAACATTTCCAAGCAATTTAGAAGATAGAACAAGAACCATGCAAGATTATTCAATCCAAAGAAGGCACCAATTATAGCACAATGTCTTCACTTTGTATTAAATAATCACATTAGCAACAATTCCAATATGTTACAACACTTGCTTGAAATGTAAAACTAACTTCTAATCTTCTAACATGCTACTCATTTGCTAAATCTACGGTTTACAAGTCTTCTGGCTTAACCAGCCAATCCGAACCGAACCTTTACAAATGAGGCCAAAGGCCATACTTATAGAAACATGTCAGTGTAAACATGAGCTAGGGTTACAAAGAAGCTCGACCACCAACCAAATCGGTCTCGACAACCAGCAATAACTCATCGTCTAGCATTGAATGCAACAAGGACCCCTTCAGATTGATTTGGGATCGCACAATATCAAGGGAAAAAAACCTTGAGCAACACCCACCATCAATGCTCCACCTATGCGAACAACGTGCATGAAACACCAGCTCAAACACAAGCCGTTGATCAGATTCGAGTTGGGAAAATGAAAGATCCAGATCGAGTCAAACCAAGTCGAGTCCACCATGCTATGTTTTCCCACCATTAATGGCCACCAAACGCATTGACCTTGCGTGCGGGGATGGGTTTCATTTGACAGTAGCCACAAAGTGCACTCGACTGCACCTGCAGATATCACCAAATATTCAAAGTACACCCATTCCTCCTTTGGCCCCAACAACAACCACCAGCTCGATCCAACCTACATTCAAACGAGCCACCATTAATGCTCAATACATCATCAAAATCCAAGCAAGTCCATTAGAGTTCCTAAGGTAATAAAATCATGCACAAACCCAAGCGGAAGTGGAACCAAAGACAGGTGGAGGCGGAGCCATGAGCAGAATGAAACATAGACACAAAACTAGTGGAGGCGAAGGCAGAGACGGAACCAAGATGGGAAAGGAAGGGGAATAGGTGGAGGCAGAAATAGAACCAACCCCGGTGGAAGCGGAGATGAAACCGAGACGAGAGAGGAAGGGAAACAGGCAGAGGTGGAAATGGAACCAACCCCGATGAAAGTGGAGCTGGAATGGGAACGGGAACAAAACCGTGAGCTTTATGAAAGTTCAAAGTTAAGTCCCATCCTGGTTTCGCCTTCGACAAACGAAGGAAAAAGTGAAGCAAAGAAAACCTAAGGGAGGAAAGCGACCCTTAGGACAAAAACAAACAAAATGAAGAAGAAAACAAGAGAGTGGGAAGTGGAGTCGGAAGGGGAACAAGAAAAAAACCGTGAACTTAGCCAAAGTTCAAAGTTAAGTCCCATCCCATTTCCACCCCCGATAGAACAAAAGAAACAAGGCAAACAAAGGAAAACCTAAGGGAGGAAACCAACCCGTAGGACCCAAACAAAAACATCGAGGGAAAAACAGAAGGAAAAAGAAGACCACCCCATAGAGGACATGCATGAGACTCCAAAACCACCAGGAACTCAACACAAAGGAACCCACAACCAAGGCAAGCACCAAAGACCAAAACCCCAAGATTTCCAAAGATAAGCACAAAAGAGGGGGCAAGCCACATAAATGGGCCAAAAAGGCAGGCCAAGAGAGGGTCCCCACTTTCTGTGGGGCGTGTGTGCAAAATTGCACAACAAATGACGACTCCGTTGGGGAAATGCTCTAGAGTATTTTGATGATAAATTGGCATCATGAACTCAGAATCTCTGGTTTCAATCCAAGCATCAAGTTACATTAAGAAAAGGTCTCAGAAATCACTAACAAGCCAACCTTTCCTGTACCAGGGTCAAAGTGTGTGCATATGCATTCATTTCCCTTTCTTAAGTTGCAACAAGGAACAAATTTAGTCGGACATGGCTACATAAGGATTCTAAATCCAAAAGCAACCTGGATAGAGCCTCACTGCCAGTCAAGTGTCCATAGCCCCATTGAAGTTATCACTGTGACCCTCCCTAGCATAGCTCTACTACCAGCCACGTGTCCATAGCCTCGGTAGAGATACTAGGATACCCTTGAAAAGGTGAACATTTCTTTTGATTTTCAATATTTTCTTTTCTTTTCTTTTGATATTCTCTTTTGAGATTTTCTTTTAAAGCTTTACTTTTCACCTTGCAGGCAATGAATCCCACACTCAAGGATGAGAACCACAACGACACTGGAGCAAAATTTAAGATTTTTCACCTAGTCAAACCTCCTGAAGACCATATGCAACCTTGGAATTCCTAAGATTTTTGTGAAGATATAAGACCCAAATACATTCCATAATTCAACTTAGTCAAGTGACACTAATTCCCAGCCAATGCAACATCAGATGAAGGAAATCTACCAGTTTGAATGACATTGAAAAGATGATAAGTTTTTGTAAAAGAAATCCCAGAGCAGCCCTAGACAAACAACCGATTGTACAGATGCAACAAGCCTAGAGGAAAGTAGGACAACCCCACAAAGCAAAAGTAGAGAAGTAGGGAAAATCAACGCAAGCAGACCAAAGAAAACCAAAACTAGAGTAGCAAACAAGCAAGGCACAAACAAGAGAAACCCTACTCAAACCTAAACTAACCACAACAACAGCAAACCAAAAGCCATATAAACTAACCAAAGCAAACTAATCCTAAAGCAATCTATCCTACCAAAAACCAAGTAACCTAAGGAAAGTAGGAAAGCAGAGTATTTACAGGAAACCTACACTACTAAAGAAAATGAGATATGTACAGAGACATTTACAAAGAACTATGTTCAGGAAAGGCCAACTGACACTCACGTCCATTGGATTTTGCAATGCATGTAAAAGCAAATGGGAAATCGTTATAGTTCTCAACCATGCAGACTTATCCTTATACTCAGAGAAAATAAATTCAATATTGCAGCATTCAAATTCTAACCCAACATCACGAAGAATCAACAATTGAGGAGGCTCACTAAACCCGTGGTTAATCCATAAACACGTTGTCTTTCCTAAACGTCCATAATTAAATTGATAAGCTTCAAAATTTACATCAATAAAAGAGACAACCTGATTTTGAACCCTGGTGGATTGAGCATTGTATTCATCCTTTCTCAATTGTGAAGAGTTGATGCCCATGAAGTCAGGAGGTCTCCATTGATGGTGTAGTATCACTCTTTGTGTTTCTTCATTCATGTTTTCCTACATGTCAGTGCGAAACACATTAGCTATCCCATCATTAATGCATAAAATTTGTGAACTTCCAATGCTTAATTCATCAACATAAAGAGGAGAAACAAAATTAGATGAATGAGAGAACTCCTTGAATTCTTTCATTGGCACTGGTTCAGGCTTGTAACTGCAACCCTCAGGAACATCAACCCCTTTATCAACAACATCAGTTCCTTCAATTTTCTTTATGGGACACTCATTGATAATCTGTTGAGGATCGTCAATTGAAAGCTCAACCTCCTCCAAGGCTACCTCAGTGTCTACTACTATTCCCTTCTCAAATCCAATGCCAGTTGACTCTTCTACTGGGCATTCCTCAGTAGCTTGTTGAAATTATTCTATTGGAGACTCATTCTTCATGGTTTGATGTACATCCTTTGCATGATCAAACAACCAAACCCGCTCTTCCACTTCTAGTGGACCATTTCCATTCTCCTCATCACTTTCAGAAGATTGAACCGTAGATTCTTTATTGTATGCATACTTTGTTTCAGCACTTTTTTCTTGTTGTTCTTTTGGTCCATTCTCTTCACTCCTTGGAAATGGTGCATGATCCATCACCAAGACCGATATGTCATAAGGATTAGTTGGTACTATCTCCTGTCCACTTAAATTGTTGTGGGTATGTTGGATCTTCTATTGGAAAATAGATGCAGTAGTCTGAAATTCTAGACAATCCAACTCATAGTGCTGATTGGTGTTATGAATCCTGCACCATCCATATAGAGCTTCTTTCGCCAGATACACACCAGTTGGGGGCTTTGCTTGATTGATTGGATGCTCCAAAGATGTTAGGACTTCTTCATTGCTACGCCTTATATTCTAAGTCCTATTTTGAGGTGGTAGTTGCCTCCTATCAAGTGTTAGCCCAAAGTATTGATCTTCAAAATATTGTCCCCCATAGAGATTCTGCCCCTGATCTTGATCATGATTGAACTGATTTCCCCTTTGGATGACCCGAGGTTGGTTGTTTTGGTCCCTTAGGCAGATGACTTCAGTGGCCAACTTATTTACCAATTTTGTGAGTTCATCCAACCTCTCCTCATCTGCATTATTTGATGGAGGAACTCCACTAGCTAAATTTTGCATATAAACAGAATGGAACCCATGGTTCAAGGATTGGTTAAATATCTCAAAGCTCTGCAAATAACTGGGTACATTAGCTTGTTGGTGAGAGAATGCAGGATGATTCATATTTGGATAGTAATTTGGCATGGGTGGGGCCTGATTCAAGGGTTGACTTGGGTGTGAAACCAAAGGCAGCTGAGGAGTTGAACCCAACATAACTGTTCGACTAGCTAATGGCAGGGTTCTAGGCAATTGTTGTCTCAAATCAGTGCTCACTTTAACAACCACATCATAATCTTCAAGTAGGTTGATAGGAGGATTTTCTCTCCACTTCACAAAGGTAGATGTTAAACTATTCAAAGCCTCATAATAAACCTCCCTAGCAGAGGCATCATCCGCAACATAAGGAGGTTGAAGTCTAGTGTATGCTCGGTGGAACCTATTGTTGAATGATCCTATTGGTTCATTGACCTCCCTCTTTACCCGAGTAAACTGCAGATAAAGCTCACTGGAACTGATTGGGACCTCAAATCTCTGTAAAAATGCAGTCTCCAACTGAAGCCAAGTAGTGATAGACCCAACAGGAAGATGGTTATACCAATAAAAGGCATCCTCTCCTAGAGAATAGGGGAAAATTCTGTAGGCAACATCCTCATGATTAATTCCCCTATCCTTGAGGGTAATTTTAAAAATCCTAACGTGCTCTTCAACAATCCTTTTGGGATCATTAATGTGAAACTTGGAGCATAAAAGTTTAGGATTCTTTGGCATAGCATTGTATTTGTTGAAGAATAGAGGGGATGAGTTATTTTCCAGGAAAGCCATTGGTGGAGGTGTAGGTGGTAATGATTGATGGGTGACGAGTTGGGGATATGGAATAGAACCAGTCTTAGAATCAGATGAAGATGAGGTGGATGAGGGTGAGGATGGTGGAAATGATGGATTGGATGATGGTTCCTCCCTTCTTCTAGTCCTTCTTGACTTGGTTGCAAGTGGAAATTCTTGAAACTCTTCTTCTTCTCTTGGTATAGATATGGTTCTCCTTCTGAGCCTCTCAGGAGAGATGGTGTTTAGAAAATGCTCTAGCTTGCTTGTTCAGGCCCTCCTTCTAGCACCAATCTTGCTATTTGGTGTTTCTGCACAACAACAACTCAAACAAAATAAAAGTTATCCTATCTCTCTTGAAAGGTTGGTATCTATGAAAAAAGAGATAACCCCAAGGTCTCATGGGTGTCAGGTCATGACCATGCAAATGACGAAATACTTGGAATGGACCAATCCCTTAAACTAATTTTGGTTCGACTCAGGCTATACCTACAATCTTGCAGAAAATAGTGCAATCTTCTAAGGTGTTAAAGATTTTCAAATTGTGGGCATTCATTCAATAAAACTGGATGAATATCTATAGTTGAACTAAGTACATGAGTATTAGGTACAGGTTGACCTTGCACAACATTACCATAATCAAGAAGCTGCCTGAAGTATGAACCAGGGATTGCTACAACACTCCAATCATTAAATCACAAGCATTACTAATTAAACCTAAGATATATTCAAATATTTCCAAGTGATTTAGAAGATAGAACAAGAACCATGCAAGATTATTCAATCCAAAGAAGGCACCAATTATAGCACAATGTCTTTAATTTGTATTAAATCATCACATTAGCAACAATTCCAGTCTGTTACAACATTTGCTTGAAATGTAAAACTAACTTCTAATATTCTAATATGCTACTCTACTGCTAAATCTACTGTTTACAAGTCTTCTAGCTTAACCAGCCAATCTGAACCGAACCTTTACAAATGAGGCCAAAGGCCATACTTATAGAAACATGCCCACGTAAACCAGAGCTAGGGTTACAAAGAAGCTTGACCACCAACCAAATCGGCCCCGACAACCAACAATAACTCTTTGTCCAGCATTGAATGCAACAAGGACCCCCTTAGATCGATCTGGGATCACACAAAGTCAGGGGAACAGATCCTCGAGCCACACCCACCATCAATGCTCCACCCACGTGAACAACAATGCATGCGAAACACTAGCTCGAACACAAGTCATCGATAAGATCCGAGCTGGGCAATTGAACGATCCGGATCGAGTTAAACCAAGTCAAGCGTACCATGTTACGTTTTCCCACCATTAATGGCCACAAAATGTGTTGACCTTGCATGCGGGGATGGATTTCATCTGAAAACAGCCACAAAGTGCACTCGACTACACCTGGAGATCTCGCCAAATATTCAAAGTACACCCATTCCTCCTTTGGCCCCAACAACAACCAGCAGCTTGATCCAACCTACATTCAAACGGGCCACCATTAATGCTCAATACATCATCAAAATCCAAGTAGGTCCATTAGAGTTCCTAAGGTAAGAAAATCACGCACAAACCCAGGCAAAAGTGGAACCAAAGACAGGTGGAGGTGGAGCCATGAGCAGAATGAAACATAGACACAAAACTGGCGGAGGTGGAGGTGGAGGCGGAGATGAAACCAAGATGGGAAAGAAAGGGGAACACGCAGAGGTGGAAACAAAATCAACCCTGATGGAAGTGGAGACGAAACCAAGATGGGAGAGGAAGGGAAACAAGTGGAGGCGGAAACATAACCAACCCAGGTGGAAGTGGAGCTGAAACAGGAACGGGAACAAAATTGTGAACTTTATGAAAGTTCAAAGTTAAGTCCCATCCCGATTCTACCTCCAAAAAATGAAGGAAAAGCGAAGCAAAGAAAACCTAAGGGAGGAAAGCGACCCTTAGGACAAAACCAAACAAAACGAAGAAGAAAGCAAGAGAGCGAGAAGCGGAGCCGAAATGGGAACGGGAACAAAACCGTGAACTTAGCCAAAGTTCAAAGTTAAGTCCCATCCTGGTTATGCCTTCGGTAGAACAAAAGAAATAAGGCAAACAAAGGAAAACCTAAGGGAGGAAACCAACCCTTAGGACCCAAACAAAAACATCGAGGGAAAAAGCAAAAGGCAAAAGAAGACCACCCTAGAGAGGACATTCGCGAGACTCCAAAACCACCAGGAACTCAACACAAAGGCAACCACAACCAAGGAAAGTACCAAACACCCAAACCCAAAGATTTCCAAAGATAAGCACAAAAGAGGGGGCAAGCCACATAAAAGGGCCAAAAAGGCAGGCCAAGAGAGGGTCCCCACTTTTAGTGGGGTGTGTGTGCAAAACTGCACAACAAAGTTGTGGGTTGTGTCTCCTACACCTCTAGCTCTATTTTCTCATCAATACTATGGGAATGTGATGCAATGGGAAAAGAAGATGGTGTAGGTTCCTCTTCTGTAGCCATAGAAGGATCATTCACCTCTTGTCCCCTATTGATTTCCTTTACCTTGGGTCTCACAAGAATATCATTAATGTTGTTGCAAGCTTAAAAGTCTTGCCAAGACACATCGGGGAGTTGAATTCTAAGACTCCTTTTGATCAACAAGGTGACTAAACAATAGTGTGAAAAACCAGATTGATTCCTTTTACTTTTGTATTCAAAACACCCTCTTCAATAAATTATATAGGAAATTGGGCACATTCACCTTGCTTTTATGGCATAGATCACTTATTATTTTAAAATGTATTATATATAAAAGGGACTATCTAGCATCGTAGATTAAATAATTAACCATATAAGAGGAAAAAAATCCCATAAGCAATGCAAGGAAAGTCCCCTTTAACTTGTGCAGAGGAGTCCAAATTATCTCCTAGTGTGAAATCATTCCTTGTGGTTGCATCAACTCTTACTAGGAATTCTTATCCTATTTTGGAGGACCCAAAAAATTCTACTACTGCTACTTCAGAGGCATCTATTCTCAACCATCTAATTATAGTATCATCATTCTACAATGTGTTGGTGATTTTCTATGTCATAACTTCATTATATTTTTTGGATGGAGGAAATAATCTAATCACCCAACTTGTTGAAAGATCGGTACACTGTTGGTCTTCCAATATCAAATTATTTGTTGTTGGTTCTATCCTAACAATTTTTCCTCCCATTTTGTAGTTTAGTTATTCTCTGTTAAGTAAATTATGCTTTAAAATATCCCTTACTTTGCTTAGTGCTTAGTATACTATAGCATCATAAATTGTCACCCATGACAATTTCACACTATGCTTTTCTTCCCCCTAAGTAATTGGACCTAATTGAACACCTAATTTCCTAAATTATGCATTCTATGGCCCATTTTATCATTTTTTGACAAATTGCAAGCACAAAAAGATGCATTCTTTTAATACTTTGCCCTTGACTCCTTAATCTCTAGAAAATAGGCCCGAGACATTGACATCTAGGGTGCCTATGTCCCCCTATTTTGGATCCAAGTTCAAATATGTCAGTGTTGAAATTTTATTGTTTAAAATTCAAATATCTAAAGTCGGCCATTAGGATTTAATTTTGATAAATTAGAATAATTATGTATAAATACCTAGTTATTGCATCATTTGAAAACTAAGTGAAAGAATCTGGCACTTGAACAAGTGGAAATTATTGAGCAATTATGATCAAGAAAGTCAAGAGAATTATCAAGAAAGTCAAGAGAAACATTTCATTGATTTATTGCAAAAATTCAAGATCCAAGCATCATATCAAAGTATATGTGAGTTTGTTCATGTTTATATTTTTCATATCATTTATGAGGTCTAACCCTTGTAGGTATTTAATAAATTCAAGCAAGAAAGATCCAAGCCTTGAGGATATGTGTATGACTTTAATCCTTTAAGGAATCCATTAAAGGGTGGTGAGTTGCAACACTTTATGGATTCATCATTCCTTTTTATCATTTATCCTTTTATCATTGTCATTGCGATTATGGAAGTGGAAACACTAACACGAGGTTTGACTAAGGCAAGCCCCTAAATGGAACAACCTTTCTCCTCTCTTTGAATGTGCAGGTTTCAAGTCTAAAGAGGATTGAAGGAAGTCTTAAGATCAATTGTCTATTGTTACAATCAAAACTCTACACCTTGACAAATCACAAAAACTCACTTATAGAAAGATCCAACAAATTTGCAAGTAAAAAATGGAAGCTCTGATATGGCACCAGAGGATTGTGAAAAAAAATCTAAAATTGGTCAAGGATAGTGGCATCTACAAAGGAAACATCCTAAAAAATCAAGCTCAATTTTATACCATAGGTGCACAATGTCTCGCTTAGTTCATTATGAAGTTAAAATTTCTCTATGATATTTCAGATATGATGTATTTGCATTAGAACAATAATTTGCATCATTAGGTCAATTGAATCATTTCATTTCATCCTTAAGTTAATTTCAACTTTGGTAAAGGGTAGGTTGACTCACCTTTCAGGTTGTAATTCAATCATAATCTTGTCCAAATCCATCAAAATCCCCCCCTTTATTCAATGAAATAGTGAGAAATGTGTTGAACCCCCACAAAGGGAGACCTCCCCTAAAGGATTCCACATTTTTCTACATTTCATTTTGGTGAAATCGATAGGTTAACACTACATACCTTCTAAAATCCAAAGTAATTCAACCTGGATCTAGGGTTTTTCATTTCATTATTCAATTAGACATTCATTTTTACATCATAAAAAGCATAAAAAATCAACAATGCATATAATATTGCATCATAGGTTGCAATAGGGTTAATTTCAGTCATTTTAGCTCAAATCTACATCTCAATTGTATTCATAAATCTGAATTAGGTCATTTAAAATCTGAAAAAAATAAATTGAAAGTGTCATTGCATGCATTTAGCTATCTTGCATATCGCTGAAAGGTGAAATATTGCATTGTTTTGTTTTAAAAACCATATCAACATTATCATTTTTAGAATTTTGCATATTAGAATCAGTTATTTTTTGTATTTTAGATCTAGAAATTGCATTTACAATTATCTTTTATTGCTTGGAAATTTGGAAAACTATTGCATACTTGAATTTTGAGTTACATAATCATAAAATAGAGCAAATTCTAAAGAAATACTCACTGTCAAACTTGTCTGCACACAAAAATGAGAACTTCAAATAGTATTATACATGGTCAAATTTTGATTTTTTCAAAAGCCTTTGCAGGACATAGGCACCCCGGGCACCCTTGTCTAGCTAAATTGAGCCCAAATTTATTGTGCAAAATCTTGTCTCTAATCTTTGCCTAGATCTGGAATCAATTTTTTAGTATCAATCCTATAACTATATATTTTGCTAAAAAAAATTGATAGCTTGATCCATAGGGCATAAAATCATGCTCTCATTACAAAAAATATTGTGTTATCATAATTCATGTTCTATTGTCAGATCTTGTTAAGAATTTCAAGGAATTTTTGATACAAGCATGTGAAAATGAATTTTTTTCTCTTTTGTTTATTTTTCATTGATCCCTCTCCCACTATCTCTCATATATGTGAGGTTAGTTTGATGCAAGAGAATGCAATCATTGAAAATCATGAAAATCATGTTTTTTATTCTCTTGATACCTCACCTACTTGTGAATAAGGTATCTTGGTGTTAGAAGATCCAATCATTGAGCATCATGAGAGTCTTGTATGTTTCTCTCCCCCTACCTCTCCTACTTGGGAAGATATTATTGGAAAAGAGAATCGCATCATTGAAACATTTCTTTCAAAATATAGTAAGATGGATTGCATAGATGAAGATGCTAAGGTGACATTATATTCCCCTCGATATAAAATTATCAAGTAGTCAACTTTGTTGAGGTTATGAATGCACAATTGGCTATTAGATATCCTTTAATTATTAGAGCTCCTAAAACCCCTTTAATTACTAGACCTCCAAAAAGTCCTCTAATTATTGGACCTCCTAAGTCACTTCTCATTATAGGACCTCCTAAACCTCATGGCCATATCCTTAGCTTTTCAAAACAACTTACTAGTAATCATGTGTTGCAGCAGCCAAGTTATCACATATTTTCTCATACATATAATACTAGAAACAATAAGAAACCATAAAAAATGCCAAAATCCATCCCATTACCTCAACCATACCTCCCACCTACACCTAACATTCAACAATGTAGTGGTAAATAATATGATCTTTTTGAGAAACTTCGTAACACTCCTATTAAGATCTCATTATGGGATTTGGCTTAACCATCACTTGTTTATCATGGTATGCTTCAAGATTCTTTATAAAAAAAATTTGTACCTCCTAGTGTGCAACCAAATGATGTGGAAAATTTTCTTGAAAATATGAATTCAACTAGTATGGACATTGTCTTTCATCAAAACGAATTACCCCCTTTGAAAACACAAAAACAAAATGATGCCTTGATGATAATGGATATTATTAATAGGACTGGGATTAGGCATACTCTTTTTGATAATGGTTTAGGGCTTAATGTTTGTAGTGTTAATATTTTGGAAAAAACTAGAGTGAACAAAACTTTAATTCAACCTGTTGATTTGTCGAACAAAGATTTTGATAATGTGGGAAGACAAACGCTTGGTGTGATAAGGTTACCTATTAAAGTTGGTAAGGTTGTGTTAAAAAATTCCATCCATGTCATGCCCCATGATCTTTCATAGAATATTCTCTTGGGTAGACCATGGATTCATGAGATGAAAGGAGTTCCTTCAACACTTCATCATTTAATGAAATACACATACACCAATAAGGTCTACATAAAAGTTGATCCTAAATATGAAAATTGTTTACAAACTGAAATAGGAATATAGAGTCCTTTTAGAAAATTGATAGCAACTTCAAAAGTGGAATATATACAAATTCAAGACAAAGATGAGTGTCTTTCATCTGTGACAAATTTTTTGGATGATGATTGGGGATCATTTTATTCACACCTACATTCATGGGGAAATACAAGACTACATAATCAAAATTAAAAAAAGAGAAGGAAGCCGCAATGGTATCAACACAATCTATCATTGAATCATCAAAAACATCCACAACTTCTATCAAAGAAGAAAACACAAATTACATAGCTACATATGATGAAAGTGATTATGAAAAACCACCTTCTTTGAAAGAAATGGAAGCCATTTATTGAAGAGGTTATCAAATTTTGAAACAAATTGGCTATAATGGAAAGGGATGTGGTGTAAAAGAACAAGGTATTTGTGTCCCCACAGATCTCAACAAGCAAGAAACAAAAAAAGGTCTTGACTATTGTCCTTAAAAATAACGAAAAAACATCACAAAGACCTTCACTTAATCATACAAGATTCTCCCAAGACAAATAGTATTAGTTGTTGCTCCTTGCCATGTGGTAGTTATAGTATCACACAATACTCACTACAATGCATGGGGGTATAAATTAAGTTTTATGCAATCATATTTCATTTTGCAAGGAGCAATGCATCATCATCCATTTTGGATTATCTTTGTCCCTACACTTGGGGGAAAGGGGTTAGGTAGCCTTGTGTTAGGTGAATTCCTTCTAGCAAGGGATCCCTTTGTATCTCCTTAAAATGTTAGTGTAGCAAGTACACTAACATTTTAAGGGGGGGCATATGATCCCCCACTTATTATTTGCATAATAAATGGTCCCTTTGTAGTGATGATATTATACATCTCCTAGAAAGTGTGACCTTATCAATGGAAGTGTGGCTTTCTCAATCTATGATGTGTCTCCTTTGTGGTTATATTGGGCTTGATATCTTCTAAGTGTGTGAATTTTTCTTGGCATATGATGTTTCCCTTTGTGGTAATGTTATGACTAGTATTCCCTAAGGTGTGAGATTTTATTCCCTGACTTGTCCTCTCTTAGTGGTGATGTCATGTGTGATATTACCTAAGGTGTGACCCTTCATGTACTGATCAATGCCCATTTTGTTATTTTGTAAATCACCTTTTGTGGTGGTGTTGTGTATAACACCCCTTGAGTTTTTGACCTTGTCTTATGCACCTTTGTAGGCAATTTTATGCACCTTTGCAGGTGAGTTTTTCATTTTTGCACCTTCATAGGTGATTTTATCATTTATGTGCCTTCGTAGGTGAGTTTTTCATTTATGTTCCTTTGTAGGTGAGTTTATGCACCTTCTTAGGTGAGCTTTTGGCAAGATAGTTCATGGATTCAACATAACAAAGCTTGTTGGGTTGTGAACTTGAGCACCCTTTTAAAATGGTCTCCAAGCATAACACAACTTTCTTGATAGTAGAGCTATGTGTTTCATGAGTGTCTAGCATAAAACAACTTGCTAGCCTTATGAAACCCATCATATTGCATGGACACCTAGCATAACACAACTTTCTAGCTAGTGGATCCATGTGCCTCATGAGTGATTTAGCATAACACAACTTTCTGGTCCTCATGAGAGAATTCCTTTATCTAACATTTATTCGATGGATGGCATTTGGTATTTGAGACAATTTAAGACTAAGGTTTCTTTACCTTACCGACTCGAATCATTTTAGTACTAACCATGTGTTTTGTTGTGTGTCTTTTGTGCGTTTTCTTCATGTTTGTATTATTTTTGCATTGTGTTTGTGTTCATTTTGTTACCATCTATATGTTATTTTATGTCATGTTTTCATTGTGTATGCTTCATGTTTTCTGACATGTATGTTTGTGTATGTTGTTTTGTTGCATTTCTTACATGTGTGTGTTCCTTTGTGCTAATGTTGGTTTTCCATGGGATCTTGGATCTTGGGGGCTTATGCACTCCCCCTTGATCATTTTTTGTCTTATCTCCTCAACATTTGTACATTTGGACCCCTCTTGACATATTTTCTTCTTTAGTGTGAGTTTGAGCGTAAGTTGACACTCTCACTAAAGTGGGGGCTAAATGTAGCATCATAAATTGTCACCCATGCAAATTTTAACACTATGTTTTTCTTCCCTCTAAGTAATTTGACAACACCTAATTTCCTAAATTATGCATTTTGTGGCCCATTTTATTAATTTTTGACAAATTGCAAGCACAAAAAATGCATTCATTTAATACTTTGCTCTCGATTTCTTAATTTATGAAAAAGAGGTCTGAGAAACTAGCACCTAGGGCAGGTCTATATCCTCCTATTTTGGCTCAAAATTTAATATGTTGGTATTGAAATTTATTGTTTGAAATTCAAATATCTAAAGTCGGCCACTAGGATTTAATTTTGGGAAATTAGAATAATTGTGTATACATACCTAGTTATTGCATAATTTAAAAACTAAGCGAAAGAATCTGGAAAGAACAAGTGAAAATTATTGAGCAATTTATGATCAAGCAAGTCAAGAGAAGAATTTTAGTGATTTATTACAGCAATTCAAGATCCAAGAATATGTCAAAGTATATGTGAGTTTGTTCATGTTTATCTTTTCATATCATTTGTGAGATCTAACCCTTCTAGGTCTTCAATCAATTCAATAAATCAAGATCCAAGCCTTGAGGAGATGTGTATGACTTCAGTTCTTCAAGGAAGTCATTGAAGGGTGGTGAGTTGCAACACTTTTTGGATTCATCATTCCTTTTTATCATTTATCATTTTATCATTGACATTTCCATTGTGGAAGTGGAAACGCTAACACGGGGTTTGACTAAGGAAAGCCCCTAAATGACACAACATTTCTTCCCTCTTTGAATGTGAAAGTTTCAGGTCTGAAGAGGATTAATGGAATTATGAAGATCAATTATCCATTGTTGCAATTGAAACCCTACACCTTGATAACTCATAAAAACTCACTTACAGAAAGATCTGATAGTGATCCGAAAAATTTGCAAGCAGAAAACAAAAGCTTTGATTTGGCACTAGAGGATTATGAAAATAGATCTAAAATTGATCAACAAGGATAGTGGCACCCCTGAAGGAAATTTCCTTAGAAATTAGGCTCAAATTTATACCATAGGTGTGTAGTGTCCTGATCAATTCATTTTTGAAGTCCAAATTTCTCTGTGATATTTCAGATCTATTGTATTTGCATCACAACAGTAATTTTCATCATTTGGTCAATTAAATCATTGCATTTCATCCTAAGGTTACTTTTAGATTTGGTCAAGGGCAGGTTGACTCAGCTTTCAAGTTGTAATTCAATCATATATCTTGTCCAAATCCATGAAAACCCCTCCTTTTATTCAATGAAATAGTGAGAAATGTGTTGAAACCCCACAAAGGGAGATCTCCCCTAAAGGATTCCACATTTTTCTACATTTCATATACTTGCTACTTTTTGAATGCTATCACCTATGTGTCTATAAATATTTATAGCTTACAAAGTAAATTAAGGCTCATATGCAACTCTATTAAAGTTTTTTAACACATGAAATTTTAGAAATGACAACTAAACAATTTTCTTTCCCCAACTTAAGTTTTCTATTTGTCCTCCAATAGTAGGGTACATAAAGGATGAAGAATATGGATTGCAAAGCATTGAAGATATTTGATATGATATAAATTTAATATATGTATTATCGTGAAGTCTCAAGAAAATTAGTAGGATTGAATATTAATCATAGTTAATAACAAGAAAAGTACCTGAAAGTGTGTCCTGATGGAAAGGTGGTGCATGTGAGGTGGACTAAGCAACGCCATGTAGCTAGTTGGCATAGAATGTGAAATGATAAAATTAAATGGAGGTACTATGGGTAGATGTGTTGTATTAAGAGTTAACTGGATTGATGGAACATGTTTGAAAATTTTGAATATTGGAAAGTTATAGTTAGTACAATATTAATAATGATGGAACATGATGTTGCATGAGATGCATGGTGGAGTGGAGTTGTTTCATGTTAGGATGATATAGGTGATATGTAATGGAAAGTGAAAGTGGTTGCAGGTGTAGTGGTAGTGAACCGTCGATAAGTGCTACGAGTAGTAGTAGAACAGGTCCCTTTTTGAAACACCTCGAGGTTGTTGCTACAGGTCGCATGAACTTGTTGTGCACATCAAAAACAACTGATGATGATGGTACATAGTGCATGTGTACTTGTGATATTTTATTTAGAGAGATTATACCTATTACTCATCAATAGATGAGTTGGTTGGCTCATCCATATAGATGTATCACTTAATGCTTCGACCTTGTCTACATGTTTTACATGCAATTATGGATCTGTATATGGTATAAATTGTTGTTGTAGATCATGTATAAACTCCTCCTTATGTAATGGATTTTTATAAATCTTTAATCTTTTTCCATTGATCATTAAGGAGAATTAGATTGAATCTATGGTAGTTAGCTAGATCGCTCCATTATGAAAAATATGCTTAATTTCATAAGGACCAAGCCACTATGTCTGTAGTTTTCCTTTGTGGTCTTTATAACATGAGTCATTAAGAAAAGACTAATCTCCATTGAATTATTATTTTTAATAAACCTATCACACCATCTGGTTCTTTGCTTTTGCATAATCTCAGTTTGATTGATTGCTTCCATCCTTATTTCATCCAAAGTGTTGAGATTGTGTAATATTTCCTTTTGACCTTTAGATAGGTCCATTCCAATGTGTTGTTGTTCAATGTTTTTTATGCTCAGACTCAATTGGAAGGATATATTTTTTCCCATACACCAATTCATATGGTGTGATTCTTGTTGCGGTCTTGCATGTCTTCCTATATTCATAGATAGCTTCAGGTAATCTTGTTGCCTTGTCCTAATGCAATGGAAATGTCTTTGTTAGAATGGATTCTACCTCCATGTTTGTGACTTCTACTTTCCCAGTGGCATATGGATGGTAGGGAGTTGAATTTATGTGTCTGATTCATATTCCTTTCCTAAATTTGCAATTAAATTAGAAGTAAATTGGTGTCCTTGGTCTGTGACTACCTCTTTAGGCACAACATATATGGTGAAGATTTATTCATAAAGGAATTTGGCAACATTTCCATCTCTAGAAAACTATAGTGCTTTAACCTCCACCCATTTTGTGAGAGTCTATGTAGACTAAAATGTATCCCTTATTATTAGATGTTGGATCTACTGGACCAATAAAGTTCAATCCCCATTTTTAAAATGGTGTAATCACCAATTGTGGTTGGAGAGGAATTTCATCACTGCTTGTAGGTATACCCATATGTTGGAATATATCACACCTCCTTGTGTATTTGATCGCATCTTTATGAAGTGTAGGTCAATAATAACCAATGTTTAAGATCTTTAGAGTTGTTCTCTTGGTTGCAAAGTGACCTCCACAAGGCTCAATCTCCATAAGGCTCATCATGACAATCCTTTAGGATATCATTTACTTCATCCTCCCTGACACATCTTCTCATTATGTTAATTGTCCCTATATAAAATAGATAACCAACCACCCAGGAATAAGGGAAGTTGCATTCTACCAAATGATGCCTTTCTCTAGGTGAGAGTTGTGGGGGTGTTGTTCCTTCAAACAAGTAATTAGATATGTCTGCATACCAAGGTGTTTGCACAGAGAGGGAAAACAAGTGTTCATCTAGAAGGGAATCATCTTCTACTTCTTCTGTTGATTTAATTTATAGTCTGGAAAGGAAATCAAGCACTACATTTTCTTTCCTTGGTTTATCCACAATGGTTATATCAAATTATTGCAATATCAATAACCATCTAACAATTCTTCCCTCAACCATTGGTTTGTTCATCATCTTATTGTTGTGTGGTCTATATGAACAAAGATAGAATATCCAATGATATAGTGTCAAAATTTGTTGATGGAATATACCACTACCAATATTTCCTTTTTAGTAACAATACATAGTTGAGCTCAATAGCCTAAAGATTCTTATTGATGTAGTAAATTGCATACTCCAAATTTCCTTCTTTCTATCCTAGAACAACACCTATGACAAAATCAGAAGTATCTATATGTGTATGGAAAGGAATTGTCCAATTAGGGCCTATCAAAATATGGGTCTTTATGAGAGTTGTTTTCAGGTCTTCAAAATATTCCTAGAGAGCGATGGTCTAATTAAATTCAATGTCTTTAGAGAAAATAACAAACAAGGGGGCTGCTATTTAATGAAATCTTTAATAAACCTCCTATAATACCCTACATAGCTAAGGAAACTCCAGGCATATTTTTGCTTTTAGGGAATAGGCAGAGTGGAAATCACCTCCATTTTGTTTGGATCTACCTAGATTCTCTTATTGGACACAAAGTGCCCCAAGACCACTCCTTCAATCATCATCATGAAAAAATTTTCATGACAAAGAGAGGTTGTGATCCTAACACCTTTGAAGGACTTTCTCCAAATTTGTTAATGATTCTTCATAGCATTTCCATAAGTGGTGAAGTCATCCATATAAATTTGATTGCATAATAGTCACTACCATCTATAGGTTTTAACTGACAACTACTTTTTCTACATCATCATATAACTCCATTATCACACTCTATTATATTATTTTTAACTTACTTTTATGGATTGAATAAGGCATGAGGAGTCTTAAACTTCAAGCCTTGAAAAGAATGCCCCATGATTCTTAACACCACCATAATATTGCTTTCCTCAAATATCATTGGGTGAACAAGTGAACTGTAGGTGCCAAAAATCCAATTCTATTTAGGAAAAAATCATATAAATATGGATGGATTTGTGCCCCTGCATAGGATCATTACTACCATCACTCCCAAACATTTAAATTTTTAGATTTTAGTCATATTAGTTCTTTGACCTTAGATCTAGTATTAGGTTCCATGACCTATTTCTTTGTAATAGAGTGTTATTAGTCATAGTATACAATAATATGATTTGAGGTACACAATCCTAATAAACTTAATTTTCATTTTTAACATAGGTTTAATTATAGTATTTTCTAGCTTATTTCAAATTTTTAATCATTCTCTCATTGTCTTATATCTATCTAGCATAATAATTAGTGTTTAAATTATTTATTCTCTTATTAGCCTTTATATATTATTATTATATATTTTTGTTGATGAGATAATTACATTCTTCACACTTTTTACTACTTATTTTATACTCACTTTAGCCTTGTTGATAAATGTGTAGTTCTAATACTTAATTTTAGGGATTCTAGCACACAAGATAATTGAATCCAACCTTTTCCCATCCTTTTATTAGATTCATCCTTGTGATTTATATGTAACTTAGATTTTATCCATTTCTTCACCTTAGAAAAAATTGTGTTATGATTCTATTTGATAGACAAAATCACTATAATGATCATATCCACCTTTTAAATTCTAAGTTTCACTCTCCCCTAGCTAACTTGGTGAAAATTAGACCACTAACCATCACCTTGTACATAAAATATTTCCAATCAATACATAGGACTACATATTTAATGGAAATATCATAAGAAATTTGTAATGATCCATTTAAAAACATTTGAAATAATTTATTTGAATCATCCTAAAGCATTACAAGAGTAACCTCTCAACATTTAGATTAAATCAACCTTGCATTAATAAAGCATTCTTTACACTAGGTATTGTATATTTTGGCACTCTAATTATCTTTATACACACTATTAGCAACAACAAACTTGGGATTTAAATTAGGCTTAAGGATATCTAACACTTCAATTCTCACATAAGAATTCCCAAAAATATTCTTTAACACTGCCTTGACCTCAAATCAACTATTGTATCACAAACGAAGACTTTGGGAGTGGTTGGTTGCTAGAGACATGATTGTGGTTGGGAAGATTAAATTGCAATAGAGAAGGTTAGAATCATGCCACAACCACACCTAGGTACAACAAATGGATCAACGACACATTTTTATTTAAAGGTGAAATATACAAATTATAAGCTACCCTATTGTAGAAGGGAGGTTATTTTTAATTTTTGTAATGCGTATTAATTAGATTGACAATCAAATTAATTCCTCTAGAAAAGAAATACAAAAAGATAAAATTAACTAGCAATTTAATTAATATCTCGTATGGTAATACCTTCCATTGAAAGGAAAAATGCTTTGATATTTGAACTAGATTACATGATGAAATATGCTAAGAATGTAAATAGGGACAAAGATTTGGTTCAATGATTGATTGCGATTTATTTTTATTGTGAGGGTTAATTTTGTATGTATGGATGCTAGCACACACATGATTATGTCCATGCAATCATGATTAATCCTCTGTGTAGAAATATAAAAATAGGAAAAGCAATGAGATAAAGGTTTTTAAAACAAATGCAAGGCAACAATGAGTGATATTCTAAAATATGGTAAACTGGATAAATTAAGGAAAATAACTTAAACGAAAAGAAAGAGTTAGAGATATAAAACCATTAAATAGAATACTAAATTCATATAGGATAGCTTAACTTATTTTTAAGACATGGGAAAGGGATGGTTGCATAGTAATCTACTAAAGTAGCTAGAACCATATTTTGTGTTTTAACCTCCATAATTAGATAAATATATTTTGTGTGTGCACTTAGTCCATTTATGATTAGGGTCACAAAAATATAATGTGTGTAGACTATATATATATGAGGTATATTGTTATGAAACATTTTTTTCAAAGTGAAAATAAAACTGTGAAAGCATTAAAAGGAGATGAAAATAAAGAATAATATGATCATTTGATTAAAATGAAGATTAATGAATAATATTTATGAAAAATATTTTAAAAGAGAGGAATAATTATATCTATTAAATAATAAATAAAGGAAATATTTGTGAAAGGGTGTGATGGTTTAAAAACCAACTCTTAAGGCTTATATAAATCATTAATGTGAGACTTGGAAAGGTGATAGAGATCACTCAAGGAGGAAGAAGGTGGTTTGATGGGCTATGGGAATTGGAGAAGGGACACACAATGTATGCCCAACTTGATTTATAGTGTACACTTGGGATTGTCCTAACTAGGGATAATGCTTGGGAAGCATGTGTTTTGGTTTTGAATAAGAATTGGTTCCTCCTATAGTATTCCATAGCTATGAGAGCTAAGACCACTAAAATCTTCCTAGATGAGAATGACCATTTTAAGTGCACTGATCCAGATAAGTATTGGAAACCTTTGATGTTAAAAGATATTGATAATATTATATATAATAATTTTATAATAATATGATTGAATTATGTGGTTGTGATATTCAATTTACTATGTTAATTGTTTAATTTATATTTCTTGAAAAATTATCACATGTATAGTTTATATTGGTTATTTTATCTTAGCTATTCAAATCTATTTTAATAACATTACATCTTGTAAATTATCTTAACTCTAATATTTAATATATTAAATCCATTGCTAATACTTAAATAACTCTAGAAGAAAAGTGGCATTACATTTTGGTATTAGAGCCAAATTAAGATATGCTAATCATTTCAAAATTCACTCGCTATTTTTTTATTTTTTTCATTTCATCTATTTTCACATTTATACATTTCCATTTGTCTATAAATTCCCTCATTTAAGCCAATATTTAATTTTATATTAAAGGATATTTCTTTCCTTTGGTCATCTTATAGGGAGAATCTTGTTATCTATTTCCCAAATACATGATATATTTTTAAATTAGGTTAACCATTAGATACAAAATTTATTAAAAGGGTTGTTTTTTCAATCAACATTCTCATGCAAATAAGAAACATTTCCTAGAGAATATTTATTAAAAGGTTTGTTTTTTCAATCAAAATTCTCATGCAAATAAGAAACATTTCCTAGAGAATATTGATCAATCCTTATGGTATTGTTGATTCACATTGATCAAGGTTTTTAAAATCATATCTCTCAAAATTTTATCATAAAGAATGATGTGAAAAGATTTTACATTGAATGTATATAACATGTAATAAGAGGAAAACTATTTCTACAAATTAAAAAGTGGAATACTAACATTTTAAAGATATAAAATATATCCATGTGAAATAATGGGCTTCTTACAATAAAAATATAGCTAAACCAAGGTTAATATCATAGAAAACAAAATATTGAAACATGGATTTTTTATATAATGATTTTCACTATAGTACAGTATCAAATGTCTCTAAGAGATAACTAATAAGACATGAAAACCTTCTAGAACTAAAGCATTTATATTATATTACATTTAGGATCAATAAAAAATAACCATGAATACAATTATTTGTAGTTTGGTTCCTCTCACATATTATACTATAAAAAATAAAAAATAAATGCATTTGCACTAGTCTAACATTTAAAGAATTAAATATTTTCTAAATGTGTCCATCACAATAGTAATATAGGCCACAAATTAACTTTGAAAGACCTCAAGTTATCTCAAATAGTTATGATCCCAAATATTAACTTGATATATTTACTTCAAATTCTATAATAGATAGCCCAAGTCTAAAACTTTAAAACTTAATAAACAAAAATTGAAATTGAACCAAACGTTAAATGATATTTATCAATCATTTATTTTCACAGGTTTCACTTTGAGATAGTTTTATTTATTAGAGATTATCTTTAAAAATAAGTCTACCCTAAGTGAAGGGTCTTATTATTTTGGAGATGAAACACCCTATAGTTGATAGTAGGGACCCATCCTAACATTAGATTCAATGCAAGACCTAATATTGTTATCTCACAACTCATTTATCCTCATATGAACATCCTAGAATTCATAAAAAAATTTCTTATATGATAACAATGATTTCATACACAATTGTGTAAAGAGATTATAAAAATAAAATTCATATGAAACCTCAAGCTATTGGAAAAATAAAATGCCAAAGTATAATTATCATGACCAAACATTGTATATATAATAATTACTTGCATGGATGTTTAAACCATTGCAATATTTTTGTTCCTCTTTACCTTTTTCACTCTTTAGTATTGAATATGAAAAGCCTTATTTATTTATTTTTTCACAAATGTGCTTTGTAAAAGGGACAACACTTTAACAAGTAGTGTCGCTTGAAATAGGGAGCACTAATAGCATATGCTGGTTGAAACTAGAACTACATAGATTTTTTCTTAAGTACTAAAGGGAAAGTATCCTTCCTACATGTTTTGAGATAATCTATTCCATGTTATTCTAAAAATTTTACTGTCACCTAGCGACGCAATTAGCAAATGCAACGGAGTTCAGAAATACAGCGGCGCAATATAACGCCGCATGTGACTGAGAGCGGTGCTCAAAAGTAGGACAAAGAGCACAAATACGACACTATTTTTATCTTGCGATGCAGTTTGGAGTTTGAAAACCGGCGGTGTAGTTTGGAAATTTGAAATTTATGGGCGGGAAGACAAATGCGATAGAGTTTGGAGTTTTGCGCGGTGAAATATAACGCTGCCTGTCTGACAGTGGTACAATATGGCATCACGGGACTGTGAGTGGTGCAATTTCTTGTAGGCACAAAAAATGTAAAAAAAATATGGAATTTTAGAAAAACGTGATGAATTTCTCCAACTCAGCCCTCCTTCTAGCATGAAAATGTGAACCCCAATCCTATACCTGCACAAATACAAGAAACAAACATATTAGTAAGCTCATATGCAAGATAAAACAAGGATTCCCCATGAAATCCATCTACAATGCTCAATAATAGGAAAAATGAAGAACAAACATAAAAGATAAATGAAATCATAACTAAGCAATGCAAACAGTTGATCCCATAGGGGAATTGGTGCCAATTGGTGTGTCAAAATTGGCCATTTCCCAACTCCTTTGTAAGCTTTGTGGTAATTTGTGGATGATTGAAGCTCCTTGATGAGATTTTGGCATAACCTTGCTATGAAATCATGAAAATGATGAACACTTGATATAAAATGGATAAAGCTAGCTCTCAATGTGGAGAGAGTAACTTTGCTCTAGATTGTGGATGATTGAATGAGAGGAAGAGTCTCTCATTTATAGATTTCCAAATTGGAAAAAAGAGTGAAATTGAGCAATGTGGGGTCATTCAACATCCAATGGCCAAGTGCTACTTGTCAAGATGTGAATGGTTGAAGGTTGTGCACATTTTGATCAAAGTGCCAATAAATGATATTAGGCAGAATTTCAAAATAGTGAAATGACATGTGAGAGGAAAAAAAAGAATGAAGTTAATGTCACTTGGCTCAATGCACAAGGACATGTAAGAGTATTGAATTCTTTGTTGTAAGGACAAATCCACTTGGATTTGAATTCAAATTTGAAGGAATATTCCTCCTTTTTTCCATGTTGAGAGAAAATAGTCAATTTAATAAATCAAAGTAATTGATTTATTGTGCAAGTTGCATTCTCTAGAGAATGTGACATGAATTAAGATTAAATTAATCAAAGTTTAATTAATTTAATGGGGAATTAGGAGATGTGACAATTTAGACTTAAATTTATGAATTGATTTAAATCAAATTGAGAGAAAGGGTTTAATTAAATAAATGTTTTGATTTATTTAACTAAAGGGGATAATGTTAGATTAAATCAAATAAGGTTTAATTTATTCAATTTAATAAGAGGACTTTAGAGATTCAATTTAAATAAAATGAATTATTTAAATGAACATAGATAGAGGATTAATTAAATTAAATTGATTAATTTAATCAACAAGGGAGAAAGACCTAATTAAATAAATAATGATTTATCTAATTAAGAGATGAAAAGTGTTAATAAGTTGAGAGTATGATTCAGGAAGAAGCGATGTTAGAAATTAGGATCAAGTGTGTTGGTCAATTTTCCATGTCTACAGTGTGTACTACAATAGTTTATACCATGAAGTCATGGGATATCTTATAAAAATACACCATGGAATAAGCTTGTTGAGATCATCAACTGTATTATATTATTTTTAATCACCAATATTTCTATGATAAATCTTGTGTTGGATTTTGAATGAAATGAAGATGATATTGTCATTTTTATTCCATAGGGTATTTTTTCCTTCTTGAACAATATATAAGGTTAACATAAATACAGTTCTCTTGTGAATTTCCACAAAAATTATCTCATGTGCTCAATTAGTGTATTGGTTGTGGATGACATAAAAAATATCTATGCCTTCTATCATAAGAGTCAAAAAAGTATGTGCTTATAATATTATTTAACTTTAGATATGGTTTTTTGTAAGAATGCTCAAGATCTCTTGGATCAATGCTCGTACCCATTCAAGCCACATAAAATAAGAAAACACATTCTCCTTTTAATAAGAAAAAAAACACACAAAGATATGAATGTAATAGTTGAATAGAGTGATGAACTAACTCACAGTATGCAATACATATAGAGTAACAACCATCTAAATATATAAGTTCATAAAAACAAGCACGTGACCACTTACTTTAGAATTATCTTGAAAAAGAAAGTGACTAGCTAAAAATAGCATTTGGCTAAGAATAGACATGTGACCCTTAGCACTCCTAAGAAATATTAACTCCTATGCTAACACCTACCCTTAAGCATATCCTAGGTGGGCTCAAATAAAATTGGGTATAGATAAATAGGATTGATGAGGTACCCAAGTACAATGAATTCTCTCATAAAAGAGAGAAAGGGAGATAACTTAGTGGGAAAAAAAATCCCCCCAAAAGAGAGAAAAGAAGATGAAGAGGACTATAAATCCCCCTAAAGATAATGATGCTACTAAACTATACAACCATAGGAAGAGCTCATAGATGAATGTGTTGGCATATGGCTTCTAGTGTTGTCATTTATGGAAACCTAAATTCATTCATCCGATCCACAGTCCATTACTTGCTCACACCGACAGACAGAATGAAGAACAGGGCATCCGATTAAACCTGAGTCTATCAATCAATGTACATTATCTGCTTATCAGTTCATGTTGTGCATCTCAAGGAAGATCATTGGGTATCTGTAATACCTTACTCTAGAATTTTGTGGCTACGCACTCACTGGTGTACGATCTAGGAGATCCAATGCATCAATTTTCTGATTATCTATGCTAGAAGGCCGACTTGGAAAAATTAGTCGTCACGGATGTTGAAAAAGTAATTTTTTAAGTGTTTCTATGTTAGAATATGTTTATTTGGGTCCTCACTATGCTTTGACTAACTATGGGTGGTGCACATAAAGAATTAGTTGTGGATTTAGCTAACAGTTGAAAAGTATTTTATGTTTTATGAAAGATGACATATGAATGATCAAATCCTTGATAGCGGATATATATATGAGATCATTTGTATCATTTTGAGGTAGCGAGTAGGAAGTATGCAAAGTATATTAGTGTGCGGTGTGAAATTTAGAAGGATAGTGATGTGAATTCATCTGTGCATGGATTTTTGAAGCGAATTGTAGAGCAGAGAAGAGCGAAGAGAAGAATCAGACAGAAGGTCCAGAATCTGATCTATGAGCCTAACCGAAACTATAACTTGGAATAAGTAGATTCTATTACTTCAGTTCAATCCTTTATATGGTTTTAATCTGAAAATTTTGTAAGGCAGTGAGCCTTCTACTTTGAGTAGTGAACTCTAGGTAGTGTGCATGAATACAATTGCATTCTCTTTTTGTAAAACTTATATTTGAGTACTCAAATTATGGATTGACCTCCACCGTGGTTTTTCCCCTAATAGGGTTTCCACGTAAAAATCCTTGTGTTATGGTGTTTTGGATGATTAATTTGTGTGTTTGCATCTTTCCTTTGGTTTAATGTTGAAATGGTTTAAATATCAGATTAATAAAGTATTGCAAAACACTGATTCACCCCCCCTCTCAATGTTCCCTTGAGTCCAACAATTGGTATCAGAGCCTCTATTTCCTCAGAAGAATTTTAGTAGCTTGAGGTGGATCTTGGAATGTTATGGACTCTGGTAGTTTTCAGTAGCAGCTTGTGGTGGCACTTGATGACCTTGATCAGTCTAAAGAAGAAGTCTGGGAATTGAAAGAAAATATTAGGGATGCTGAGAAATTCATTGAGACATTGAAGGATCAGATTGTTAAATCCAGGGAAAAGAGGAAAGATATTTGTGATCAAATTAAAAAGAAAGAAAGTGAAAACATGGATGATGCTCACCTAAATCAAACCTTGAAGGAAATAACTAAAGAATGTGAAAATCTTGCCAGAAACAATGCTACTCTAAAGCATGAGATGGAATCTATGATGATGAAGCTAACTAAGGAGATTGAATAAAGGAAGAAGAATGAGGAGAGTCTTTCCCAGTCCTTAAAAGAAAGATCTGATGAATGTAGAAGAGAAAATGGAGAATTCATTTAGTTAGAAAGTGAATTGCAACAATCCAAAAATAATGAAGAACTTGAAAAACAAATTATTGTTCTCAGGAATGAACTTACTACTACAAATGAATACAAGGAGAAGTTTAAGATTACTTCTATTAAGCTTGATGAGCTGACTCAAGGACAAAAGAATGCTAAAGACAAGTGAGGTATTGAATATGAGAAAGGAGAAAGTTTCGGATCTGGACAAAGAAATTTCAGGCAAGGAAATCAGATGAACAAAGATGGAAGGTATCCAGTAAGACAACCTAATGCTCAAAAGCTTAATGGATACTATTTTTCTTGCAATAAATTAGGTCATATGGCTGCTCTATGTAGAAGTAAAATGAAATCAAGTAATTCATCATTCTCTAATCAGTGTTTCAATTGTAAAAAGATTGGTCATAAATCAATTGAATGCAAAAATGTGTCAAACTACTCTGTCTATAGAAGGAATGTTGAATGTTATACCTGTGGAAGAATTGGGCATATTGCTAATCAATAAAAATCAAGAAGAAATCAATGGAATGATTGGTCTAGACAAGGAACTACTATGTGTTACAATTGCAACAAATATAGTCACATTACAAGATTTTACAGAAACAAAAATGTGGGTAAAAGAGGTCTGGTATACAAAGATAGAAATACATAGAAAAATGGTAAAGAAAAAGGAAAAATGATTGTGGATGAAATAAGAGATCAAATGAAGAATACATGGGTAAGAAAGAAAAAATATGATGCTGGAAATGACTCTATACCAGAACCTGCTTCCGGTAATACCTCTGAAAATTGATCTCAAGCCATTGGCCTAGGGGAAGTTTTTTTCAAGAAAATCCTTTTTCCCCTGTCCGTAAGTTGGTACTAGATTGCGAAAATATTGTCAAAAAGTGTATTAATGATCTACAAAGGCTTTGGAAAACACTCACAAGGAAACTTAAAGAAATCATAGGTCCGCAAAATAATTTTTCTCTCACTGTCTGAGAAAATAGAGTATCTGGAATACCTAGGGAAAAGGCATTTATTACAAGTATGTGAGCTATAAAAGATAAGTTGTAACCCTAATTTTTCACTTTGCATCGAAGAAGACAAGGAGGAAAGCAGTTTGTGGCAGAAGCTTGAAGGAGTAAAGTTAATTCGGTGACAAATCTCAAAATTCATCAAGTATTTCAGTTATTTTTGGAATTTCCACATAATTTTGTGTGCGGTTGTACGAAGGGAAAAATGGACAGTGAAAATATTAGAGCCATAAGAAATCTTTTATCATCTGATGAATTGAAATGGGTGAAAGAAGCCAAAAACAAGAATTTGGACATGTGGAATGAGTTTCCCTATTTCAAGAATGCGAAAATTGTTAAATTCATTTTGAGTAGATTGAATGATGACACTTTAATTCTGGACAAACCCTACATCATTTCAAAAGAATTAATTGAAAATATAACTAGATTATGCAAACTTGGGGATATACCAAGAAAGAAATCCATCCAGAATAAAGAAGTTGAAACCCTAACTGGAGTGATTGGAGATAAAAGGGCACTGATAATCTTGACAATCAAAAACTCTGTGACAAGGTACATTGCGCATGACGTATCATATAAAATATTTTTCAGAAACAAAGAAGGAGCAAATTCTTCTGACACAGTCTACATCTCACACACAATGATAATGGAAGGTCAGGAATTTGACCTGTGCAAACTATTGAAGGATCAACTGATGGAGAATGTGCAATTAACGAAGATGACAGATTACCATTTCAGGATTGGTACTCTATTCATATGTCTAGTAACGTACTTTCTGAATTGTTTACCAATGAAAAACAATGTGGTGTGGAAAGTAAATGAACCGATATGCAAAAAAATCTACACACACTCTAAGAATTTGGCTAATTGTGATCAAGAATTTGAAAGTTTCTTTAAGAGTTTGCTAGAAAAATGTGGCCTAGCTGGTATTTCTCTTCCGGTAAAAGCACTTGAAGTTGGTTCCTCTTTCAGTAAGATGGAGAGGAAGAGGAAAAGAGAAAAATAAATTGGTGTTTGTGCTCCTCTGAAATGAAAGATTCCAAAAATTGAAGGAAAAGGAAAGGACAGGATGTTGTGGATATACGAAATGAGGAATCCGATGAGGAAACTGAGGACATATAGGGAAAAGAGCAGGATTCGGCTGAATCAAAATAAGAAAAGGAAATAATAGAAGTAAGTGAAGAAGAAGGTGACTTGAAAAAAGAGAAGCTACAACAACTTGTTCATAAGGAAGGTGGAATGCAAAAAATTGCTCAGTTATGGTCTATCAGACCTTCATATGATCAAGATATGATTCTAAGTGTACTAAGTTCTTATGTTGTGCACAGTTAGATCAAATTGGAGAATTTGCAGAATATTTTACTTGAAGAAATGATTGAATACATTAAGGAAACTTTGGACTCTGAGTCTCAAAACAAAGAAGAACGATAAGTAATCTCTCATTTGAAAGAGCAGTTCAAGCTATCACTCACTAAGTTGAAAAAGAGGATGAATGAGCTGAGGCAATGCATAAGTACAACAAATAAAATCTACAACTATTGCATCCATTGGCCTCATGTAGTTGGGAAATACAAAGAGAAGTTGGAATAAATTGAAACAAAATTGAATGGGATTGGAAAAAGTTTTGATATGTTTCAGGATTAGGATGGTAAAATCAAGAGAATTCAAGAGCTACAGTCTAAGCACACAAAAGTCCAGTTCACTAAAAAAACACTTGTGGACACTTTTTGGAAAGTGAAGGACCTAATTGAATGCAAAATGGAACAGATGGTTGAGATATTGAGGAAAGGTTAAAAATTAGAGGTTGTGATCACAATTCTGGAATCCCTCACTGAGATTGTCAACAAGACATCTAAGAATAATAGCATGATCATAATCATTGGGATTGTAATAGAAGCTTGGAAAAAATTGCTCTTGGAGATGAAAGAGAATCACAAGATAATTTTCTAAGTAGCAGTTGTTCTTTTCATAATTTTGAAGTTTTTGATTTTGAAGTTGTTTTGTCAATTGTTTTGTCGACATAAGGCTTGCAACTTTGTCATTGATGTCAAAGGGGGAGAGAAAGAAGTAAAAAATTCCTCATCAATCTAAGGGGGAGCTATGTTTTGGAATTTTGAAGATTGGCAGCGTACTCATATTGGTTTTGACACTTACTCATTTTTTGCTAAGTGTTGCCATCAATGCCAAAGGGGGAGATTGTTGGCATATGGCTTCTAGTGTTGTCATTGATGGAAACCTAAAGTCATTCATCAAGTCCACAGTCCAGTACTTTCTCATACCAGTAGACAGAATGAAGAACAGAGCATCTGATTAAACTTGAGTCTATTGATCAATGTACATTATCTACTTATCAATTCGTGTTGTGCATCTCAGGGAAGATCATTGGGTATCTTTAATACCTTACTCTAGAATTTTGTGGCTACGCATTCACTAGTGTACAATCTAGGAGATCCAATGCATCAATTTTTTGATTATATGTGCTAGAAGGTCGACTTGGAAAAATTAGCCATTGCAGATGTTTAAGAAGTAATTTGTTAAATGTTTCTATGTTTTAATATGTTTATTTGGGTCCTCACTATTCTTTGACCAACTATGGGTGGTGCGCATAAATAATTAGTTGTGGATTTAGCTGATAGTTGAAAAGTATTTTATGTTTTATGAAAGTTGACATATGAATGATCAAATCCTTGATAGTGGATATATATATGAGATCGGTTGTATCATTTTGAGGTAGCAAGTAGGAAGTATGAAAAGTATATTAGTGTGTGGTGCAAAATTTAGAAGGATAGTGATGTGAATTCATCTGTGCATGGATTTGTGATGCAAATTGTAGAGCAGAGCAGAGTGAAGAGAAGAATCTGATAGAAGGTCCAGAATCTGATCTATGAGCCTAACCAAAACTGTAACTTGGCATAAGTAGATGCTATTAGTTTAGTTCAATCCTTTAGATGGTTTTAATTTGAACATTTTGTAAGGCAGTGAGCCTTCTACTTTGAGAAGTGAGCTCTAGGCAGTGTGCCTAAATGCAAGTGCATTCTCTTTTTGAAAAACTTATATTTGAGTACTCAAATTGTGGATTGAACTCCATCGTGGTTTTTCCTCTAATGGGATTTTCATGTAAAAATCCTTGTGTTATGGTGTTTGGATGATTACTTTGTGTGTTTTCATCTTTCCTTTGGTTTAATGTTGAAATGGTTTAAATATCAGATTAATAAAGTTTAGATTTGCAGAACACTGATTCATCCCCCCCCCCTCTCAGTGTTCCCTTGAGTCCAATAGAATGAACTTTCTCTCAATAAAAGGTTTAGTGAAAATTTAAGTGACTTGCTTTGAAGATCGACAAAAGACTAAGTGAATAATATAATAATGAATAAGATCCTAAATATAATGCATGCTAACCTCTATGTGTTTGTTCTATTGGTGTTGGACTAGATTCATGCATATCTAGATGGTACTTTGAGTGTCACAATAGGTGACTTTGGGCTACCTAAATGGAATGCCAAACTTAGTTAGAATTCCTTAAAGCTAAGAGCCTTAGTACCTACATTGACAACTCCATGTACTGTACCTTTATGGATGATAAATCCATAACACTTTTTCTTTTTTCTAGACCAACTAATAGGACTAAAACCTAGTGAAATTTTTTAGCCCAAAGTAGACTTGTGATTTTAAGTATCACTAGCCTAATCTAAATATATGCATCCAACCTGTTGTGTAGTTTTTGCTCACACACCCCACTAAAGCAGGGATCCTCTTTGCTTGGTCTTTTGGTTCTTCTCTCTGGCCTTGTTTGTGGTCTTTGGTGATTTGGTAATGGAATTTTGGTCACCTTGCATGCTCCTAAATCCTTATCTTGCTTGTGCAAATCTCTATGAGAAAACACTTTGAAAATCTTGAGTTTTGGGTTAATTTCAGGATTTTCCTCCTCTGGCGGATTTCCTCGGTTGCCTTGAAAGCCCGATGGAGGCTATTTTTGCACTATTTTCGGGGATTTTGGTCCTTCACGGAATTGTGTGTCGATCGGATTTTCCTGAAATTCCTTTTCTGCCTCAGATCCCCAAACTCGTCTTGAATTGTCTTGTCATCGCATTAATGTCTCGCATACAAACTCTGCAATTGTTTTTAATGAGGTTTGAGCTAGTTTTTATGTTGCGAGTCCATTTCATTTTTCCCTAATTAAATTTGAGGGAGATTAGTTGTGATTTCTTGGCATGATTAGAGTTTGGAATTGCAAATTTTTGGGCTTAGTCATGGTTTTCTTAGCATTTTCGCTGTTGTTGCTTGCTCACATGCATCAGGGCTTACTCTCGGTCATTGATTATCACTTGTTTGCTTCATCAATGGTATGTACCCATTACCCTTCTTTCGATTGATGAATGTGAATTCCACTTTGGCTTGTTGAGTGTGCTTAGGTTTGATTTCAGTATTTTGAGGCGTTTTGCAATTTGGTTGGGGTTTTTTCTTTTGCATTTCAACCTCCCCTTTGAAATTGGCTTTGCTTCCTCTGCTCATTTCATGAATTAGTCTCGTTGTGCTTAGGTGATTTTGATTCCCTCCTTTGAATTTTGCCTTGCGTGTCAAGCGAGTGGATCAAAATTGTGGTCGTGTGTTCATCCTGCGGCCCTAGGGTTTGATCTCAAGTTTATTATCCATTGTTGTTGGGTCACCCCTTTAGATAGTTTGAAATTTGGTTCCATTAGTGGGCAATTTGAGGTAGGTCATTTTCGAGCTTAAACACCAAATCTGTGATCATTCGATCGATTTGGGCAAAATCCTGACGGGGTTGTGATTTCGGGTTTTTCATGTCCTCGCGGATTTCCTTCGCCCTTAGATTTATCCGAGTTTCCTTCCTATGGACATTTCACCGAGAGATGAATAAGGTCTGGAAATTTGGCTGGTTCATGGATTTCCACTGCCTTCAGATTTTCCCAAGTTTTTGCACCTTATTCATTTCTTTGAAAAGTGCTAACTCTTGCTAACTTTGCAGATTTCTGTCCCCAACGGAATTCCCTGAAAATTTGTTAGGAATGAAGAATAAAGGGAATGCATGAATTAACTGTTAATGAATTTGTATTACATGATTGATTTGGGATAATTGGAAGATATGTGAAAATGTTTCTTGAGTTTTGGATGATGATTGAGATGATTGTGAATGTTATTTTGGGTTTTGTCGCTAAAATTTGCCTGTCTAAGAATTCCCCGAAATTCCTTTCTGGCTTGAATTCCGCGAAGGGGTGAAAAGCCCAAACTATGAGAAAAGAAGTTTAATGTTATTTTTTAGGGGATTCTAATTGATTGTTTGGATTTCTTTGGTGATTGGCATGCATTTATGATGAACACACTTAGATTGTTATGCTATGATAGGTATTGATTATGGTCTCTTGAATGCAGGTTGAATCAAGCAAAGCTATTGTTGGAAGAGCTATAGGCAAAGGTTAGTGATCACCTAGATGAGGAAGCATAAGAAATTCATGATAGAGACCTATATAATGTAGAGGTAGAGATTGGAAACACTTTGCACTCCTCCTTGGTGTCTTATGATGATTCACTAGTCAAAGATGAAGAGAGAATACTTGCAGAAAAGGAAAGGCATAGGAAAGAATTCCCTCTCCCATTCAAGTTATGGAAAAAACACTAGATCGGGAAGAAAGTCAGAAGAGGGGGAATGAAGAAGAAAACAAAGGTGAAGAAGTTCCTCCAGAGCATAATGTAGATTTTGAGCCCTCTATGGTAATGGAGCAAGATAAGGCTGACATAGGCCTCCTCCTACAAAATTTGAAGATAATCAGGAAGTATATAGAGAGAAAGCTGGTGAATGATGAGATCCCACCTTCTTCAAAGGTTTCAGAGCCCTGGGGATGGTATCAATTACTGATGGTATCAATTATGAATTTTAAAGAAGATTCATAAAAAAAGGGTAGAAAATAGGGAATTTATTGAGGGGTTGTTGCAATCATGGAGAAGTGTCAAAACCTAAGGGTGAAATGGAATGAGGTCGTCAGTAAATCAAGAGAAGAGATTAAATATTAAATGAAAGAGTCAAAGTATTAAATGTTTCACCTTTGGTCAACCTATTTTTTTGGGTCGACCTTGAGGAGAGTTTAAAATGGGGTGAGACCAAATACAAAGAGGAAATCATTTAACACAGTACTACATTGATATTTGCGCTTCTCAATATTCTTCCTTCATATTTTACATGCATTGGATTGAGCTGCATTGGAGATCTCAGGTCGACCTGGGAAGGAGCCTCAAACATTTAATGCAATATCATGTTTCATTTTAAGGTTTTCTTTTCTTGGCCGACCTATTTTTGGGGCCGACCCTCTTTGTAGCCCTAACTTGTGTCGACCCATGATGTAATATCTATAAGTATGGAATTTCGCCTTATTTCAAGAGAGAGAGATAAGACTAGAGGATGGGATTTTGAAGCGAAGTTAGGAAATAGAGTAGAAAGTTACAATTAGAAGTTGTTTTATTTCGAAGCAAGTGCTGTAATACAGGATACTAGAATTATTGCTACTACTGGATGAATTCAATACAATTGAAGACATTGTGCTTTGGTGGCCTCTCTTGGATCGATTTATCTTGCATGGTTCTTGTTATTCTATCTTTCCAAATTGCTTTTGAAATATTGAATGCATGTTAGATGTTAGGTGTTAGTTTTGAGTTCTTTCATGATAATGGTGAAATTTTGATGACGTTGATCGATCTCTGGTCCATACTTTTAGCAATTTTCTGATTGTAAGTTGTTGTGTAAAGTTATTCTGGACCTTATTTTGTGTTAAGTTCAACTGTGGATGCTTGTTTACATTGCACCATTTATTGGGTATGTGGGTGAATGTTCATAGTATGAAAATATTTAGTTTCCTTAGAAGATTGCACCATTTCTACGAAGTTGTAGGTGTGCCCTTGATTAAGCAGAGATTGGTTTTGTTGGATATTTGTCTGTTTGCAACATTCATCATTGTTGTGATTGATTTTAGGAGTAATTTTAATATTAGGATCTCTCTTAAACCCTTATCTCTTTTGTTGTTTATTTTGAATTTGGGTTAGTTTTAGGATTGAAAGCATCACCGTCTTGTCACACCTGATGAAAGCTCACTTCCAACATTGTTTATTTGTGAGGCCCCTTGTGATTACCAACATTTTCACATTATCTCTGAGTTGTTTCACTGCATTTTTCAAGACTTGACGCTCGAGAGACCTTGGGGTTATCTCTTTTCCAATAGAGATTGACCTTTCAAGAGAGATAGGATATCATATTCTGTCTGAGTTGTTGCTATGCAGAAAACACCATCAACACAACCAAGTCAACCTCTATGTTTACTTTGTAGTAAAACCCAAATTTGAGAGTACCCCGAAGGTAGTCAAGGATCCTCTTAGTTTCTTTCTAGTGCAACTCATAAGGCTCTTGTATGAAACTCAAAACCATTCCTATTACATATGAAATGTTGGGTTTGATATGAGTCAAACAAATGAGACTGCCAACAAATTGTTGATACAAGGTAGTGTCAACCAATGGTGTAGTATAGATAGCCTCAATTTTGACTCCAAATAGAAAGGGATTTTGTGATGACTTACAATCATCATGTGAAATTGAGAAAGTAGATCAAGAGTGTACTTTGGTTATGCAAGGGTGATATATGACTTAGACTGTGAAATCTTAATGCTAAGGAATGAATACAACAAACCCAACTCTACCATGCCAAATCTATCTCATAGAGATGAATTCATTTTTAAATAGTGGACATGAAGAGATCTTGATAATCAAAATATAATTAACATAAATTACTAGTATCGAAAGTGAATCATCTTGCTACAAGAGATATACAATAGGATCTAAGTGGTATCAAGTGAAACTTGAAGTTAGGGAAAGGAATCCACCAGAGGCTAATTCATGTATATATCCTCCTCAAGGTCACTATGAAGAAAAACACTCTTTGCATCCATCTAGTGGACATCCCAGCCGTGTGTTGTGACAATAGAAAGTGTGTCAGATTGAAGTCATCTTGGCCATGGGTACCAAGGTCTTTATGTAGTCTATGTTAGTAACTTTTGAAAACCCCTTGGAAGCCAAATGTTCCTTGTACTTATCAATTGATCCATATGCAACAAACTTGGTTTGATATATCTACATAAATTGAATCACCCCCCTTCCCTTAGGAAGAGATGTTGAATCCTAAGTGTGATTCCTCATTTAGGAATCATATTCCTCATGTATAGCACTATCCCACTTAGGTATACTTGATGTATCTCAAAATTTATATGGATTAGAGTTTGAGGAAAAAGGCATGTGGCCCACTTTGATAGTCTAATCATGTATAATTATCATATGTTGGATTCCCTATCCAAGTACTTGCACTATTAAATGTTTGTCTAGCCCAAAGAGGGTAAGAAGTTGGTGAGCCAAGTGTTGAAATATCACCCTCAAAAATATTCATAGAAGTAGATGAATATGACTTCAAATCACTATCATCATTGTCAAAATTGGAAGAAGAAGAAGACTCTACCTCAAGAATATACTATGGATGGTATAATTCATTAGAAGAATCATCGAATCTAAGTGAGTCCATGATAGAAGAATAAATATCAAGTATAGAGTTAGCATGACTCTCCCAGAACATAACAGTACTCTCGATGAATAATTCTTGTGTGGTTGAGTGGAGTAGGCGATAATCTCACATATTTGGATAACCTATTAAAGATGCAAGGTTTTGATTGTGGTTCCATTTCCTTGTGATTTATCTTCAATATATGTGTCATGAATGAAGATTTGAAGACCCTGAAGTGCTCAACTAATGGTTTCCTACTTATCGAAGCTTCAAAGATACTAATTCCCTTCTAATCTTTGTGAGGAACCATGTTCTAAATGTAAAAATCACAATTTATTTTATATGCCTAGCACTGTGGTGTAAGGCCCTTTGAGTGTCTCATATAGTTAGCCATCTATTTTAAGGATTTTTTATTACATTTTATAACACCATTCTATTAGGGAGTATAAGGAATTGTTTACTACAAGTCTATCCATTATGTTGTATAAAATTTCTCAAACCTCTGGGTGACATACTCACCCTTATTGTCTCTTTGAAGAAATTTGATGAATTTCCATAATTATTTTTTAACAAGAGCCTGAAGTTTTAAAAGTTTTTGAAGAATTCAAATTTATGTTGAAGGAAGTAGATCCATGTGTATCTAGAGAAGTCATATATGAAGGTGAGAACATATCATGACTTAGTGAAAGATGGATGAGAAAATCCCCCTAATACATCACTGTGAATAAGCTCCAAAACTTGTGTATCCCTCTATAATTTTCCTTTGTCAAATTTCTCTTCAATATGTTTCCCAAGGGTACAACCCTCACAAAGACCCTTAGAGAATCTAACTCTCAGTAACCCTCTAACGATATCCTGTTTACATAGCTAGTCAAGGTAGTGGTAGTTAAGGTGGCCAAACCACTCATGCCAAAATTTTCTAACCCCATCTAAATGAGTATGAAATATAATAAGAGAAACATCAAGTGCAAAATATGAGAAGGTGTATAACCTGGCTTAGTGATCTACCCTTCCCAAAGCTAACACATTATTATCGTGCAACTCTCTAATCTCAATTGAGTCTAGAGAAAAGTGTACTATCATGCCCTTCTCTATGTGGGTGATCTAATACACTAATAGGAGATTAGATTAAAGAGAAGGTACACTTATAATATTTGTGAAGGTTACACCTTCAACTTCAACAAACCCTGTCCTTACAACTACTATTGGATTGTTATCACTCAAAGTGATAGAAGAATAATACGAGGCTCTAAGGAAGCAAATTTAACTTGTGAAGAACCCATGTGGTATGAGGCACCTAAGTTAATAATCCAAAGATTTAATGGTGATGATATAATGGAAAATAGAGCCTTTCCCTTAGATTTATTATTACCTTTTTCATTTTCCTTGTGATGCAGGAGCATCCAAGGTGTAAGAGCAATATTGCATCCCCCAAAAAAATATTTATTTTTATTTTTGTTAGGTTTAGTGGATAATTTTTTTAGGGCTAAAAATGGAAAGATTACTTACTATTTTCAGTAAGTTGGAAGGGCTAAAAATAACAAGTTTCTATTTTTAGTAGTTAGCATTTGTGCACATATGGACATCAAATATTACAAAGAGCTCCAGAATGGTGAAATGAAAATAACAGTGAAGAAATCACTTCAATACCATTTGTCACTTGTGATATATTAATGTTTTGTTTTCAAAATCACTTTAAAAATATTCAAAGTCAATTTTGAGCTAGAGGTTCCAAATTAGCTTGAAAAGTGGCTGAAATAAAAAAAATGATTTATTGGCCTTTTGTGGCCTTACTACTCATCAAGATCTTTCCAAAAATGTGAACAATTTTTCAATCGAATGCTCGAGTCAAAAGTTATGAATCCTGGAAGTTGGACTAAAATTTAGGAATTTTCTAAATTCAGAAAAAGGGGGTAACTAAATCTTTGGGCACTAAAATAGAAGTGATGGTTCATTGGAAAGTGGAAAAGTCATATAAAGTGGTTACGAATAAAAAGGGATACATTTTAGATGAGAAGATAGACAAAATTCTTGATTTTTAGCATTGAACAAAGGTAGGGGTTTCAGTAGCCATTATTTCCATTCACAGACTTGCATGTCTGACTTTTTGCATGTATTTCCAGCCCAGATTTATGTAGCAGTGGTCTTGTCACCAAATAGTTGTAATGCATTTGATTACATGTACATGTAGATGATTTCTAAGAATATAATAAAGTTTCATGTTTTTTGTTCTTGAATGTCATTTACTATGTAAAATATGTGTTGGAGGGAGAGGCTCCCTTCATCAAGTGGTATCAAAGCAGGAGTTCCTAAGTGTGTAAATAAATCACCGAACGTGAGGAAGTTTGCACTAGGAATTGTGGTTGTGGGTTTGTAAACTAAGTGATCAGAATGCCTTCGTAAATAAATTGTGGTGGTGGAAGAAATATTGGAGTACAAGATGAGGGTTTTAGATCCCTATAGAGACAAGTTCGAGCACTTCAAGAGGATTTGTGTAGAGGAATCTATCGTAGAAGAGGAGATGAAAGTGAAGATGAAGCAAAAGAAGAAGAATAATATGAAGAAGCACATGATGAACTAGAAGACCATGATCAAGTTATATTATTGAAGGCCCTCTCCAAGAATGGAAAAAGGGCACGTATTAAATTTTTTGCAAACTCCAAAATATCAATCTAGAAGAATTGATTGATTGTATCAATGGCATGGAATAGTAATTTAAGTATGAAAATATAGAAAATCTTGAGAGGGTCAGATTTTTAAACACAAAATTGAAAGGTCGTGCTAAAATTTGGTGAAAAGAAGTAAAACTAGAAAGAAATAAAAGAGGTAAAGATAAAATCACAAGATGGGATCGAATGGTGGAGAAGTTAAAGAGATAATTTATTCTTGTTGATTATGAGTTAGATCTATTGAAATAGATGAAATGTTTGAAACAATTTGGTAAGTCTCTCAAGGAGTACTCAAAAGAGTTCTACATGGTCATAATCAAAACAGGTCACTCTTTTTAGAAAATCAAGGTGAAACTTGCAGCAATATGAACTTAATAAAGTGGTTACAAATTTGAAATATGTGTATTCAAGATTACCATAAAGAGATTATGCCATTAAAAATTCAATAATGAAAGAGAAAATAGTAATACCACAAGTTTCCAAACACAAGTGATACAAGATATATATGGAGAAAGCCTTGTGGGAAAAAAATACAAACCCAAAGAGATCCAAAGTTTGTATTAATCTTCAAATGAGATGAAACAATGCAACACTTCTCTATGTATTCTGGCAGGACTTTGTCACTCTGAAAACCTGAAAAAATAAACTCATCAAACCATCATCTCAAGGATCCAATATATAGAAGTTTATGAGAGAGAATACCAAAAATGGAATCCCAAAACACAAGTGACACAAGATATATATGGTTTCCAAACACAAGTGACAAAAGATGTATATGGAGAAACCCTTATGGGTAAAAAATCTACACCCAAAGAGATCCGGTTTGTATTAATCTTCAAATGAGATGAAACAATACAACACTTCTCTATGTATTCTGGAAACACTTTGTCACTCTGAAAACTTGCAAAAAAATATTTATCAAACCGCCATCTCAAGGATCCAATATATAGAAGTTTGTGGGAGAGAATACCATATATGGTATCCCAAAACAACAAGAAAAACCACTTGGAAAAACCCACGCCCCCTTAGTGGATAGCCCATAAACATGGCATAAATACTAAATAATCACATAACCTTTACATGGGTGCCTAACCCATAGCCAATCAAAATTGGTCATTCTCAAGTGCTCCATAACTCTCTGACAGCTCCAATGGATTCATGCAAGAGCATGCAACATCATGCAAACCTAGGTGCCCAACCATGCAAGAGCATGCAAAAAATACAAATAAAATGCAAGGAAATGTACAAAAAAATGGTCCCCACTCAAAAAGTTGGACGCCCAAAAGGAATATCCTCCCAAAATTCTCTTTAACCATCACAATAATAGGTCCACCTCTTTGAATGCAATTACAATTTGTCATAGGAAAATAAATAACAAATATTTTATCCTTCATTTCCCCTAGAACACTTTCCAAAGAACATGGAGAAACATAAATCAACTTAGGATATCAATTATAATGTCAAATATACTAACATTCTCCCACTTGGCATTATACATTTCAATTATATCCATGAGATACAAATAAAATATAATCAAGTACAATGATCAAGGCCAATTGCCTTCCTGCACCAAGATAACTTATATGTGGTTGTTGGCTTCATGAGGAAATCTACAACATTATCTAAAGTGTCAACCTTATCCATCAAAACCATACTATTGATGGGTGTTTTTGCACTTCTCAACATAGACAAAACACAAGTGTGATGTCTCTCTTTAAAGGTAAAAATCTACAACTAAGTTTCAGAAAATCACCCCAAGGTCTCTTAGATTTTAGGTCATGACTGTGCATAAAATAACTCAGCTGATGATGTGTGATTTATTGGTAATCATAAGGGGCTTTTATGGTTCACAAAGCATCAAAAGTTTTAGGTTTGTACTAGTTTTTCAATGTTCTGGAAATTATGAATAGTGACAATAATTTTATGACCGCAACCTGAAACTCATCTCATTCATCATATTTATCATTAATATGATGTTGTGATTGTGTGTTCAATTCAGATTTAAAGAAAAGTCAAAATTATTTAAGGTTTTAGAAGTTATTCTAGATCTAAAACTATCAACAACAACAATAGTGAGAGATATTACAATAGAGAGACTTCCCAAACTGAGTTTTTCTTAACCAAGAATAGTCTAGAGTGTTACAAAACTAGTGAAAACTTCTAAGGTTCTTTGTAGATTTTTAGACTCTGGCATTCACCTTTGAACATACAATTGAACTTGAGTGCAAAAAAAAAAAAAGTTCAGACGAACTTACATGACAATTTATCATCAATAAATTTCTAAAAGTATGAGTTGGACATGCATCAAATACTATAACATGTAGTCACCATTAAAGCTAAACATTTACTAACAAGATGAAATGAAACTTAAATAGTAAATAAACAAGTTGAAGTAACATATGGAGGCTGAATCATACACACATAATGAGCAATATAAATAAACCATCAACTTCAAATGCTTTTCTTATATATTATTACAGAATATCTTTACACAACAACTCATCTCTCCCTTGAAAATGAGAGGATTCCCCTATTTATAGCCTTCAAAACTTAGAATGAATGGCCAAGATTAATTCACAATGAATGGCCCAAATTCATTCTAGCTTAGGGTTTTCACATTACCCAATATGAGTACAAAATTTACAATATAAAATAGGCTACTTTTTCGTTTTTCCTATTTTTTATTTTAGCCTATTTTGTCATTTTTCTACCTTTTTAAGTACTCATCCTCTATTATAAGATTTCCAACTTCCTTTTTCAATACAACATAATAGAAAAACTTCCCTATAACAACGTGGAGGTTATCCCATTTTGTAAAGTTAGATTTGGTGATTCTGAAGGCGATCCTCTTGAAATCATCCACCATTTCATCATGATGCTACACACATGTATCTCCCACTTTAACCAATTGCTCTGATTTAGAGAAATCCCGCACAAAATAATCATAAAATTTGCTAACAAAGTGTCATTGGCTCCCTGTTCCATTCTTTTGTGGAATTCATTCTTTACATCCTTGCGATCCAATTACTATGTTGGCATCTTGTATCTTATCACCAATTCTAAAATATCATCTCTCAGTCAAATGGGCAACAACACAGGCATGGATAGCATCTAATTCAATTAAATATTTTTCAAGGACCCCTCTTTTGAATTCACAATTAAATAACCACGTTTCGGGTAACCAGTGATCCTCTTTTGATAGAGCTAACTCCTTTTCCCAAACTTCTATAGATAGTTTCATAATGTTGTGTAATTTGGGGTATGTGATTTTGTAAAGATTCAAGAAATATTTACATGTTTCTACCTCCTTCTCAATCTCCTTTTGTAAGACTAAATAATGATTATGCATTCTGACTGAATAATGGATGCCCTTACTTCCCATGTCTATCACCCTTTTGAACCATTCTGATGTGGACTTGGTTGAGTTGTTCATTCTTTCCATTTTATTGATCTCCTCCTTTGATAGTAAGGTAGACGGTGGCGATTCCATTGGAGCCTCTTCTCTAATTATGGTTCATTGTTGTATGAAGGTAGTCAAGTCTACCACCTATTCTTTTAATTCTTCTTTTGTGGACTGATCTTTGTCCATTTTTTGTAGAATTGTGGTAACAGACCCCTAAAAATCATCAATATTTTGGGCTCTGGTTGCAAGGCCTAGGTTGATAATTGTTACTTGATAGTCCTTGGCCTAAAGGTTCTCTGCATCCTTGTTTGCAGTCTGAGTGGTAACCTACAATATATGAGATCCTGAGGCATCTATTGTGATGTGAGACCTGACCTTCGGTTTCTTCTTCTCTTGTGTCTTCACTTGGGCTCAAACCAATATAGCTTCTAGATAGGCCTTAGGATCTAGAAGCATAGGAGCTTTATTCTTGAGTTACTACTTCAGCCAAGAGGGTATTTTTGTTTGGTGGCTAGGGGATGTAGTGTTGAATTCATTATTTGTATCCCCTTGATCCTTTTGAAGTTCCTCTTATTCATGTCTGGGAGAATTATCGATATTTTTTTCTCCTTCATCTTGCTCCTCCTGTATTATTGTTTTTCCTTTGTCAGGATCAAGGGATTCTTCATTTTTCTCATCAATATTCTCTTCTTGTGCTATATTTTCACTTTTTGCATGCTCACCCCCAACTTCTTGATCAAGATTAGTGTTCTTTTTATTTTCTCTATCCTCCTCTTTATCTTTTTCTTCTTCTGGAGGCACTTCTTTGTTCTGTATGACTTCATTTTGGTATGCTTCTAGGAATTCATCATTCTTTTCCACATCAATCTCTGTATAAATATTTTCTTCCTCAGAGTGATGCTCCTCTGGATTCACCTCTTTGTCATCATGTTCTTCATGCTTCTCATCCTCAGGATCTTGATCTAAGGTCTCTAAATCATAGTAAGTATCAAATTTACTTGTATCTCCATCCTTGGGTGTTTTCTTCCCTTCCTCATTCAAAGCTACTTTGTCTAGATCAATTTTCAATCCCTACTCAACATGCTCATAGTAGTCATCATGGTCTAAGTCCTCAGGTTCCTCAGTGACATCCACTATTTCTTTAAGTTGTTCTCTACTTTGACTCTCTATCTCCTTGCAAATTTGCATGGTAGCTTCCATTTTAGGTGGCTCGGTGGGAGGTGGAGGGATAGGCTATGACGCAACGAGTTGAGCCATAAGAAATTTAGCTTGAGCAATCAGAATAACCTCTAAAAAATTGAGGTGGAATGTTTTGTAAATAAGAGAAAAAAGTCTTAGGCAAGGTGATAGGTTCCATAGAGGTTGTGGGCATAGAGGGTGGCAAGGTGGAGAAGGTTGGTGGTGGAGGTAGGAGCAAGGAAGACGATAGTGGAGAAGTAGTTGAAGAAGAGGAATCAAGCATGAGCACAAGGGTAGTCAGAGAGGAAGAGGTGAGGTGGAAAAATATTTCCATAGTAGGTGGGGATGACATGGGAAATGATAGGGGAGTGGAAGGATACAGTGTGGCGGTGGCAGTTGGAAGCACGAAAGTAGTACATGGTGGATATTGTGGTTGCTCTTCTCCCTCCTATGGCAGTGACTCCTCTTCTTGGATGGTGAACATATCAGGAACAAAGGTTCCCATTCTCTTAGGCTTCTTAGGCGGCCTTTTCCCCTTAGTCATCTTCCTAGTATATACCTTCTACTTGGGTTTCTGCTCTGATACCTCTTTCCTTTTCTTTGACCTGGTGATGTGTGGGGACTTAGGGGCCTCACTCAAGGAACCTGCATCGACACTACTATCTATTTTTATTTCAAGGTCATCTTCTAATTCTCCATATGTTAGCTCTACACCTTGTTGTTGCAATTGGGCTACTTGATCATCAAGCCACTTCTTAGTACTTTGTTCTATAAGGTGAGTGACAGTGTCCAAATTTGTGACCTCTGGCTCTACCCAATCAATTACCAACAATGGCACATTAGCTAGAGAATTGTATCTTTCATCAATAACATTAGATTCTTTGACCACCTGGTTAGGGACCGGAAACAAATTAATAGACTTTGCAAATTTTGTAGTCATTCTCATGCAGTATCTCCTTCTGACGTCATGATCATTGTCACAATTCACCCAAAATTCTTCAATTTGGGGCCAGTGGGCATACTGCCTACCAACATGCTTCTTTAGTTTTCTGAGAGGATCCAAGCCTCCTCTCTCTATGTGTAATTCTAGGTGGTACTCTGTAAGATCCTTCTCTGAGTATTATGCACAAGAGGTAGCATGGCATGAATATAATCCCTGGCCAAAAGAAATGGGATAGGGAACCCCAACATGGTGCTTGTCTTGCAACAACAAGTGGATAGTCTGCAACTGCCAGGTGAGTTCTATTAGGATTATCCTTTCATTGGGGTACCTTGGAAAATGATATGAAAACCTCAAGAATGCTTCTACCCTTATGTAGGTAAACTTGGGGAATTGAATGAACCAGTACCTGAAGCCCTTAACCAATGCCTTTGCACTGTGAGACATCTTTCTATGATAATCCTTTGAAAATTTTTGGACAATGTGCATGATGAAAGAATCATTGACCCACCTATAATCCTTCTTATAATTTTTGTATTGCAGCTACGGGTAAGAATCATAGACGGGGTTTTTCCTGTACTTCGTTCCCAATGCACTAACACAATTCAATCCTTTATAAGGGAACATGACTACCAAAAGATACACAAGATAGGAAGTCATATAAAATTCCCTAGTCTTCTTCACTGCAACAAATTGATTGTGCAAATTTTCACTAATTATCTTTTCCCAATGAAATTTGGCTTCACCTCAGAGGATTTCTTCTACGAAGTATAACATCCATTCCTCAAAGATTGAGGAAGTGGGGAGGCCCATTACTCTGCTTAGCAGTGTTATGAGTTCATTGATCTCTTCCATGAAATCACTCTAGTATAGCTTCTAAGGTACTTTATTGTTGTTGACCCTCTTCTCGAGCAACCATGTTTGGTTTATAGTTCTCTTGTAACTAGTGGGGTCAGCTTTCCTCACATTTAGGGCATATTATTTCTCCGTTTCCTCCATCTTGTCAAATAGCGGGATCTCAAATGTTCTCCCAATTGATATGGGAGTCAAATCAGCTAGAACTCAATTGTCCATAGTAACTATTCTTCTAGATTGCGAGTGGTAACATTATTTGCATGCAAAGACCAACTCTGAGCTAATTAGGGCTAGAGGAAAACCTACTACCTTTGCAATTCCACTCTTTTTTATCCTCAAAGCCCCCTTGTTTTTTGGGTTGATTAGGACTCACTTCCTGAATTCGTCTATGCTAACATGTCCCAAATTTGTATCTATTACTTTGTCCTAATTGGGGGTAATCTTTGAGGTGTACTCAACCCCATGAAATCCCTACTTCATTTTGGCTTTATCCTTTTCAACCTTTGCATCCCTTGCACTCTTCTTTACCTAGTTAGTTTTCTTAGCTCGTTCCATAATTCCTACATAAAGAATGCATAGTAAATGCCCTAATAAATTAAGAGAGAAAAACACTATTTAAATCATGCTAAAGTGTTATTATATGCATCCACATACCTCAACAAGACCATTACATTCATCAAATTTCATCATTTTATGCTCATTTGTAAAGTTTGTAGTTTTGCGGGTTTGATGATGTTGGTTTCCACCTAGCAAAAGCCACTAGTAGTTTAGACGTAGCAGACAACTCAGGGAGCACGACAACCCACAAATTGAGTTTCGCATGATGAAACCCAAATTGACTTTACACTTGGCCAATTTTGTTCAAATATTTTTAGTACGTGGATAAAATCATGTTTGGTTGCCCTACTTGAAAATTTCATCACTTTGTGGATTGTGGAGGTTTAGTGTGCAAATGTCATTGATGTGGACGTCATCAGGTGTTTTTTTGTTAGGAAATGGCTCCAGGCTAGTGGATATCCACAAATGGAGTTTCGCATGGGAAAGCTTGCATTGGAATCTTACTTAGAATTTTTATTTTGTTCCAATGGGTCAACGTCATAATGGTAGATTGAGTACTTTTATCATTGATGAGCCCAATTTTTGGCACATCTAGATCATACTTTTATAAACACTTTTAATTCTTTTTCATTATGCTAAAACAAACATTTGGTACTGATTATGGGATAAAAAATAAACTTTTTATGCTTAATGTAATAAGTATATTACACTAAGTCTTCCATGGTTATTACTTTAAATGTTTTATTAGTTTGATGAATTCCTTAGTAAACCTTGTGTGATGACAAACCTCTTGCAACCTCTACTATTGAACTTCCTGCAGCCATGCCTAGAATACTTTTTGCTTTAGATTAATGCTTAAATAGATGTATAAATAAAATGATGAATCATCTTAAATGTTGAACGTGTTGAGATAACTCTCTACCTCAGGAATAGCTGGCAGGATATTTTGTAGGTACCACGATTGGAGGAAGGAATTCAATTCCCACTTGTGGATAGAAGACCGAATCAATGAAGACCGGTTCAACAGCAGAAGAATAGGGAGTTAGTTTCAACTCATCCGCCATACAAGAGGAGTGTTTCAGAAATCTAGCTTAGGCATCTTGATGGCGCATAAATCCAGGATGATGGCACTTTAAGACTGATGAACTGATTTGAATAGTTCTTTCATTTCTATCCACCGCTTTGCTAAGTTAGTTGAATGTAATAAAGACCTCCTGATTTATAAGGGAAGGTTAGTTAGTAGTTAGATTTAGTTTCAATAAATAGCCCATTCTCCTTCAAGGGGCTAGAAGATTGCTATTGTAAACACATTTTCAGTTTCAAAAATACAGTCAAGAGAGATTGCGTGCTATGTATTGTTTTACCTTGAATCAATAAAGTTTATGAAGTTTTTTGCCTAATCTATTGTCTAATTTTGGCATTACCTAAGGGGTCCCACTTAGGGAACTACCTATACTTTCATTTTGTAAGTTAGGATAGCTGCACTTTCTTTCATAGAAGTTAATGTGTCTATTCCCGTAGCTGGCAGAAACATAGAGCTATCAACTGTTCCTGCAGCCACTAGATGCAGAGTAGTTTTATCTTTCAATTTTCATTTCCAAAGCAAGTTATTCAGTAAAGTTATCCTAGTAATTAGAGTTCCAGTATAAAGCATCTTAGGAAATCATGCATGTTTGGGAAAGGTGATTAGTGCATATATTGTGCTGACCCATTTCAAGTTCACCTTCTCGGGTTGATAATTAAATGAGGTTCTTTAGCAGATTATGGTTGCTGGTTGTGATGTTCAATCCCTAAGTAGAGGAATTCATGTTCCTAGTTATTAAGCTGATTAAAGAACACTACAATCATCAGGGATCAATTTTAGGTGTACATAGAAATTTGATGAGTGGAAGCCATTAGGCAAAATTTTGGGCATGGTTTTTTAGTAGAAACGAATTGGGTTGGACGTCCTTCCACCCATGGAAACCCACAAGGGTGGACCCAAAGAGACCTAGCAACTTAGCAGTTTTTGAGGTTTTGAAGTTGCTCAATGCTTCACAAAGATAGACATAGTGGAAGCCGCTGGAGAGAAAGTTGTGTGTGAATTATTGTTCATAACGGCTTTGGTCCCATGGCTCCCCACCAATGGCATCCCGCATGGAGGAACCCATCGAGACCTAAAGGGTTAGAAAATTTTGGGATTTGGTTTGGTGCAGGTGGAAATGGAAAGGGTGAAAGCCACAAATGGGAAAGCTATTATAGTACCACCGCTAACCACGACCATGGTCAGGTAACGACCCACACACAGAGACCCGCTAAATAAATTTCTGCAAGGGATAAAAACTGTCATTTTTTATTACTTGATTGATGTGTTTATGGGAATGGTAGGGTCAGGGTCCACAAGACAAAAAGTTGTAAGGAATTCACTGAGTGGAATGACCTGGGCTCAACAAACTTCCACTCGTGGAGCCCCGCACATAAGAACTCACATACATTATGAATTTGGGCACTAACAATTTTGGAAATTCCACCAGTTTGACTACCCTTGTCTTGGTCATAGAAAGGAGGGATGCGGGGGGTCATTAAGGTTCAAGTAATTTTAAGATGGCAGACTGAGAATAGGTTTTTGCAAGTGAGAACTTGCAGTTAAATTTTGCATGGGGATTCTTTGAGGTTCAAGTTTCATTGACTATCAATGAACCAGGGCTCTACATTTATGAGGCAACGATGTCTTGGGTACTAAAAACCCTACTACATATCAATCAATCCCTAGGAGATTTGATAACATGGAAGCGGGAAAGGGTTTTAAGCCCATACCTTTATCATGCGACTGGAGGAGACCACTAAAGCTTTAGCCCTCGCCTCCTCTCACACACATAGTAGCTTCTTTCACTCTTCAAATTTGAAAAAAATCTAGGTGAAAAATGACGAGTCAGAGGGCCCTATTTATAGCCAATCTTCCATTAATGCAATCATTTATTGTAGGGGCTTTGAAATACATGTGAGAGGTATGGAATACAAAAATACGAAGGGCGGAGACCATGAGGAATAATTTTGTGTGGGAAACTAAAGATTAAATTTCGTAGAGAACAAAAAAACAATGGAAACAAAATCTTGGAAGTGGTCGCTCGTCCACGATGACCCACATGAAGAAACCTGCAAATGGCAATAGGAGGCACGACTTTTGCATGGCGAAAACCCGCAAAATTTTTCCTGCATTTTCTCAAGACTTCTTGAAACTTTGGGAAATGGTGAGGCATGGTAAGATCTTGCAATTTTCAAGGCATTTGATTAGCTTGGATCAAAATAAAGGGCACAAAAATTCAAGGAAATGTGACCCGACCTGGTGAAGGTAAAATGAAAAGGGGGTGTCCTTGGTTTAAGCGAAGTGTGTGTGTAGAAGGCACAACACTTACCATTCTCAACCATTTCTCGCACAAAGTGATATTGAACATCAACATTCTTAGTACAAGCATGATACATAAGATTTTTGGCTAAACATATGGCACTCTGAATATCACATCTAATCCTCATGTCCTGCAATCAAAACTAGTACTATTACCAAGTCTTTGTAACCAAATCACCTCCTTAGAGGCATGTGTAGAATCCATATACTCTAGTTCAGTGGTGGATAATGCAATTGTAGGTTGCATCTTACTCATCCAACTTATTGGACCTCCAAATAAAGTAAAAACATAGTCACTAGTGGGCCTTCGACTGTCCAAGTCACCTACCCAATCTACATCAAAAAACCTATATGTCCAATGAATTAACCACATCATTAGTACCATGATAAACCAAACAATAATTTAAAGTACCACACAAATATCTAAACACACTCTTAATAAAATTCCAATTCTCTCTACCAGGGTTAGACATAAACCTGCTCAAAACTCCCATTGCTTGGGCTATATCTAGTCTAATGAAAACCATTGCATACATCAAACTAAGAAAAAAACTAACATAAGAAATGTTAGAAATCTCTTTAAAATCATCATCATAATTAGGACACATATCTAAAATCAACTCAGTGCCAACTAGAAATGGAATATTTACAAGTTTATAGTCGTTCTTATTAAACCTCTACAAAATGGTATCAACATACTTACTCTAACTTAACCAGAGCTTTTTGTGAACTCAACCTCTTTGATTTCCATCCCAAGGATATATTTATCAACCCCCAAATCCTTCATATCAAATATGCTATAAAGTTGAGTCTTAAGCTCCCTAATCATCACCTTGTCGCTATCCAAAAACAACATTTCATCAACATACAAGACAATGATTAGAATCTAATCATCAGTAAACTTAATATAAAAACAATGATCCTCCTCACTTCCAACAAAACCCAACTTCAATGCAAAGATATCAAACTTTTGGTACCATAACCTGGGTGACTGTTTCAAACCATATAAAGATCTCTTTAACCTACAACCCAAGTGTTCTTTTCTTTTCACAACAAAATTGTCAGGCTATCACATATAAATTTATTCCTCAAGATCCCCATGCAAGAAAGTAGTTTTAAAATCTATTTTCTCTATTTCGAAATCATAAGAAACAACAATAGATAATAGGAATCTAATAGAAGTTAACTTAGCTACAGGAGATAAAATTTCACTGAAACCAACTCCCTCTCTCTAGGAGTAGCCATTGGCCACCAATCTGGCCTTGTATCGCTCTAACCAACCATCTGCTCCAAATTTCTTTTTAAATACCCACTTGCAACCAATGGGCTTTCTTCCTTTGGGAAAAATCACAAGAACCCAGGTATCACAACTATCCAAAGCCATCATCTCCTCCTGCATGGCTTGCATCCAAGACTCAATTTATTATGAAGAAAGGGCCTCCCTATAGTTATACACAACAAAAATTGGATGGGTTATTCCTATCAACTATATTTTGTTGTCTTTTGGATCTTCTCAAGGTAGGATTAAGGGGTTCTTGTTGCTCTTATTCTTTTGTATGCTCATCATACACATCATCTGAACTCTCCGAACCCTCTTCTTCTCCATCCTCCAATCCATCTGGTTGTTCTTCCACATGTGCATCTTCCTTCTTTTCAATATTTGTCTCAAATTTTATTGTTTTTCTCTTATCTTTCTCCTTTGGTTGTTCTTCACCTGAGTAAGCTATAAACTCCCTGAAAATAACATCTCTAGAGATAACCATTTTATGAGTTAGTGGATTCCAAAGCTTATAACCTTTTAAATTCTCACTATAGCCAACAAAGATGCATTTTATAATTTTAGATCCAATTTAGAATGTTTCTCTTGAGGTACATGAACAAAAGCATCGAAATAAAAGACCCTTAAAGGTGAAACAAAATGATTTCTACCTATCCATACTTCATAAGGAGTTTTATCAACCAGATCCAAAAAAGGAGATCTATTAAGCAAATAACATGCAATACTTACAACTTCTTCCCAAAAGCATCTATCAAGCTTAGCACCACTCAACATGCTCCTAGCTCTTTCCATCAAGGTTTGGTTCATTCTTTATGCTACCCCATTTTGTTGAGGTGTATAAGGAGTAGTATTTTGCTAAACAATATAAGCATTCTTACTAAACTCATAAAATTCACTAGAATAATATTCACCCCCATTGTCAGATCTCAACACCCTTATCTTATAATCCGTTTACTTCTCAACTAAGGCTTTAAATTCCTTAAACTTAGAGAAAATCTCAGATTTTGCATGCATAAAATAAATCCAGGTGTATCTTGAGACATCATCAATGAAAGTAACATAATAAAAAGATTTTCCAAAAGAGTCAACATCCACTAGTCCAAACACATTTGAATGAATGATCTCTAATAATCTCTTAGCTTTATTAGTCTCGTTAGGAAAAGATGATATATTCTATTTACCAAACACACAATTCACAAAAATCATTTTTTTTAATAGAATAATCAAAAATACTATCAACCAATTTTTTATTCAAAATGGTCTTAAGACCCTTTTCACTTATGTGACCCAATCTATGGTGCCACAACATATATGCATTTTCAGTGCTAGTTACATTGGAAGAGTTGCAAAAAGTGGAAGCATTAAGCCTAAACAAAGTCCCAATCTGAGATCCTTTAGCTATCACCAAACTCCCCCTTACCAACCTATAACCAAAATTGTCAAATGTCACATGCATTCCAGAATCATTCAACTTGGGTACTGAAAGTAAATTTCTCGCAAGTCCTAGAATATGTAAAACATGATCAAGGGTTTTAACCCTTCCATCATTGAAACACAAATTTACCTTTCCCTTACCAATAATATTTTTTTGATGTTATCACCAAGGAAATTTTTTCCCCCATCATAAGTTGAATATGAAGTAAACCACTCCTTGTGAGGAGTCATATGGTAGGAGTAACCCGAATCAATAAGCCAAGCATCATCACTAATAGTGTTAGAAGAAATAAACAAAGCATCTAAATCACCATCTTCTGAGGACTTCTTTGTGGAATTATCTGAACTATTTTTCTTGTTTCTACACTCCTTCACATGTCCTCTCTTACCACAATTCAAACATTTTACTCTGGTCTTCCCAAGGGTTTTAGAATTTTTTTAGACTTGTCTCTCTTCTTATCCCCTTTAGGCCCTCCTTTTTCTTTGGACCTTCCTCACACATGCAAGGAAATTTTGGGAGCCTACATTCATGGAATTTCTTCTCATTTCTTCTAAAAGAATTATAGAAATGAGACTTATCCATATTTGGTTTTATACCACCACCACTTATGGAAGCAATTATATTTTCCCAATATTTCACCTCCTCCACAACTTTAATGCTCCCAAAATTCTCTTTAACCGTCACCATAATAGGTCCACCTCTTTGAATGCAATTACAATTTGTCATAGAAAAATAAATAATAAATATTTTGTCCCTCATGTCCCCTAGAACACTTTCCAAAGGATGTGGAGACACATAAATCAACTTAGGATAGCAATTAGAATGTCACCTATCTTAAAAATTCAAAGGTCAACAAGGAAAAGGTAGCCCATTATATAAATGGGTTGAAATGAAGTATTCGAGAAGAGTTGAGTTTGGTTAGAATGACCATACTAGAATATGCTTATAAATTTTCCCTAAAGGTAGAAGAGAAGTTAAATAGAAGATTTGAAAGCCAATAAAGAGAAAGAGTTTGTGGTGGAAGGATTGGAGAAAGATCTTATGGAGGATGAAATGAAGATCAAAATAAGAATGCATAAGTTGGTCCTAATCCAAACCAAAGAGGAAATAATTATTATCACCCTCATGACGTAAACAATGGTGAAAAAAGAGGAAGATAAAGACCTAGATGAGGCCTCGGGAGAGGATACTTCATAGGAACATATTTATAATGTGGAGAAGAAGGAAATTGATCCTACGAGTGTCCACAATGTCAAGGAAGGAAAATAGGAGACCTGAAGGTAACGCACAAGTTGCACATGTAGATGAGGAAGATAAATCTTAGCATTTTAAAGATACAGAAAGAGGAGAGACTCTAGTCATTAGGAGATAATTGTTGAATGGAGAAAAGGAACCAATTCAAAGGAAGAGTTTATTTTTCACAAGGTGTAAAGATAGAGGTAAATATTGCGATGTTATCATTGATAGTGGTAGCATAGATAATCTCATTTTAGAAGAGATGGTTAACAAGTTGTAGTTGGAAAGGAAGAGGCACCTGCATCCATATCGGATTGCATGGTTGTAGAAAGACCATATAACTTTTTTCAATGAACAATATTTAGTGAAGTTTAATTTTGGTAGTTACCATGATGAAGTACTATGTCACACCATGCCTATGGATGTATTCCATTTTTTATTGGGAAGGCCATGGAAGTTTGATCGGCATGTTTTCCATGATGGCCATGCTAACATATATTCCCTGACAAGGGATGAAGTTTGTCATAAGTTGAAGCCCCTAAAAGAGGTAGGAGAAAAGGTATGTATTAATGCAAGAGTTTTTTTGGTAGATGGTAGAAAAATTTTAGATGGTATGAAGCATGAGAATGTATGATTTGTGTTTATTCCTAGAGTCAACAAATAATATGTACTAGTAGAATTTTTTGATATGTTTGGAGAATTCTAGGATATTGTGTTAGATAATGTACATGAAGGTTTGCCACCAATGAGGAAGATTAGTCACCAAATGGATTTGATACTAGCTAGTTTTCCAAATAGGGCAGCCCATAGAATGACTCCTAAAAATAATGAGGAACTGAATAGATAGGTCCACGAGTTGTTGAGAAAAGGATTGATGTGTGAGAGACTAAGTCCATGTGTAGTGCTTGTAGTAATAGCACCAAAGAAGGATGGAGGGTGGATAATGTGTATAGAATCTTGAGCCATTAACAAGACTACAATCAAGTACAAATTTGCATTGCCAAGGATGGATGATATTATGGATTGCTTGAGTGGATCTCAGTACTTCACAAAGATTGACTTGAAGAGTGGATATCATTAGATTCAGATGAGTGAGGGAGATGAATGGAAGATAGTCTTGAAAACCAAGGAGGGATTGTATGAGTGGTTAGTCATGCTATCTGGGCTAACCAATGCATCGAGCACATTCATGTGGCTCATGAACGAGGTATACAAATATTTTTTGGGTAAATTTGTTATTATTTACTTGGATGAAATTTTATTTTTTAGTAAGACACTAGAGGAGCACTTGTCACATATTTGTAGAGTCTTTGAGAAGATGGGGGAAGATAAATTGTTGATTAACCTCAAGAAATATAGTTTTTTAAAGAATGAGTTGATATATTTGGGATTTGTAGTCTCAACTAAAGGTATTAAGATGGACCTAGGTAAAGTAAAGTCTATCATTGAGTGGTGTTGTGCCTATAGCACACACGCCCTGTTCAGAACAGGGACCTTCTATCTTTTTCCCTGCCAAGTCATTTTGTGTCCACCTCATCTTGTGTGCCCCCATTTTGGTGTCTATAATGGTCAAAGGGTTTCTCAAGTCTCATCTTAGGTTGACCATGAAGTGTCCCTCAAAATTTGTTGAATTCCTGAGGCTTCCTTGATAAAACCTTTTGTTGGCGTCTGTGGGGCCTCTCAGGCCCAGACCATTGGGTTTCCTTATCTGTATTGCCTTTTCAGATGGCTTTTGGTTTGCTCCTCCCCAGCTCCTGGACCCCGGCTTCGAGATTTCTGTCTGGTGACTTTTGTGAAAGCTGGCTTTTTGCCACACCCTCTGGGCCCAACCCTTCAGGTTTCCCTGCCTAGGTTTCCTTTTGGTCTTTGTTATTTCAGATGGCTGTCAGCCAACGTCCTTCCGCCCTCCGGACCCCAATTTCTGCTTCGCCATTGGATTCCTACTTGGCAATTTTTTTGGACGGCATTTCCCTCACATCACTCTAGACCTCGGGCTCCGGACTTCCCACCGCCATCCTTAATTCGAAACCACCAACCTCACCAGTCGTCGTACTTGCATTTATTAGGTATATTAATTATGATTAGGGGTATAAATATTGGGTCCTACATGTCATTTTCACATGTCAGGAATTCCAAAGAAGTGCAGTGCCATCGCTCCTTTTGCGCTCGAGCCATCCCTTCGTCATTCTTCGTGGATCCAACAACATTGTTCTTCAGGTCTATGAGGTATGTTTGCCGACTGATAGCCTACTTCGCCTTTTCATAATTTAATGTTTAAACGATAGAAGAGAAAGAGAGAATTTGTGTGAATCTCATTGAGGGGACACATTGCCACCAAACCCACATGCTAAAATCTCCAAGACATCCCTCCCATGCTTAGAAAATCAAAGTTGGAACCTTGTCTTCTCATCATTGTTCTTTGAACTAAGCGACCGCGCCCTCTGGGCTGGAGACCTTTAGTTGTCGTTACAACTTTAAAAAACAAACTTACCTTAAACAGTGAAGCGTCCTGCGGGTTCCAGCATCTAGGACTCCACCTTTGGATTGTTGCTTCACCTTCATTTTCCCAAACAACACTCTCGCCTCACCTCGCCTTTGGATTGTTGCTTCATCATTGTCGTTCTGCTATTTCATTTCATCCATCGGTGACCGCCTTCCAGATCTCAAGTCCTGAGTGCTTCCCCGCCAAATTGTTTAAACAAAAATCTTTAAGTCCTCACCTCTGTTGAACCCTGCCCATCGGGCTTCCACCATCGGAACTCCGTCCTATCTCAGCTGTCTCAAATGGAAATCTCAAACCATCCTTCCGAACTCTAGACCCTGGCATCCCAATCTCCGCCAAGTTTTGGCAGATGAAGTCGTGGGGCGAAATATCTTCTCAGGTCCAAACCGTCGGGTGGTGGGTCCCGGACGTCCATCCCCATTTTTCTATTTTTTATGGCTATCACGCAGCGGCCTCCCGACCCTCACGACCCGGGCTCTCCAACGACTAAAATTCCTAAGGCAAGGTTTCGGGGCGTTTGGCCTCCTGGGTTTTAGACTCTGAAACTCCTCCTTTAGAATTTTGTTTCTCTGATGTTGTTTCAAATAGCTAACACTTGACAGCCTTCCCTTGGTTTGACCTCAGATGCCTTAATGGTGACCTAAGTGACCTCTAATCTGAAAATGAACAATGACCCACATGCTAAAATGTGATCACCTTCCCCATGGACCCTTCATTATCAAATCCAAGGTTGAGGGAAGTCATCCGGGTCTTCCCGCTTTGTTGGCCCTCTAGAACAACATTCTGACAGGGGAAGTCTTCCCTCTGGGGCCCGGGTCATTCATTTTCCTTCCGAAGAACCTTCAGTGATAGATTCAATTAAGTGATAGGACCTTTGAATGATATATTATTCGATCTAACCTTGTTTTGCAAGGATTTGGCTAACCATTTATATCATCATGCTAAGATTGTACTTAACTTCAACCTCCATATACAGGATATATGGAATCAGGTGCAAACACTTCGGGAGTAGCCAAGGACAAAGGAAAGAGAACTACCAAAGCTCCTCAATGAAAGGAGGATAAAGACCAAATGAAGTACCAATTCCAAGGAGTTTCGTTGCACTCCAAGGTCACAACCAAGTGGAAGGACATCACTGGCACAAATATTGGGCATCTCGATATTGATGAGTTCATACAAAGGGTTAGAATAAGCCCCAAAAAAGATAAAGCCAAACTCATTAGGAGCAATGGAATAGCCAAGACTTCAGGTTTCCCTCCCGCCTTGATTTCCCTGAGCTGGTAATGGCCTACAGAGAGGCATATCAGTCAAAAACAAGGACTATTGTCGATAGGGATGCAAACATATTGGCCAACATGTCACCATCAGGAATAAAATAAACCTTCCACATTCCTACCTTCAGAAAGATGGAATTGCCTACTATTCAGGAATGTAAAGAAATGTGGGATGAGGACCCCATAAGATGCAAGAAGCTTATAAATCAGTATTAGTTGAAGGATAGACGGGGTAGCGCTGTAAAAGTTCCCCAGGAACTCTTTTGTAGCAACTTTTTTGAGGACTACCATGATTTGATCACCATGCTGAGCAGAGTAATGGGCCTCCCTTATGCGGTGTATTTTCAAGAATGGATGGTTTATTTAATTGAGCACATTGTCCATGGAAAGGACACCACATTCTACTAGGGAGGAATAATCAATGACTGCTTTCATGATCAATTCATGAGCGTCAAGAAGACATCCACGTTCTACATGACCTCTTACCTAGTATACTCATTGGCCGATAAGAGGCATTATAATGGGTTATTCAGAGTTCCAAACAAAGTGTCTGGTAGAGAACTCAAGGCTTTTGATAGGTACCCTTAGCTACAGTTCATAAATTTCAAAAAGAATTATTACAAAGTAAATGATGCATTCATCGCTTACATCATCAAGTTGCTCAAGGGAGATTTTGAGAGAAGGGTCTCCCACAGTGCTTGAGTGTTTCTAAAAAATTATTCCTTCCTATTTATCCAGTACCCCAAGTTGACATACATCTCTGCCCAGGGCTTCTCAGAAAGGCTGAACAAGCTATCCCAGTACCCTAATGACCAAATTATATTGTTGGAACTCTCTTGGTAGTTGCACAACATTCACACCGTTCTGAGTACAAAGTATCTAGTGGGGATCCCTTATCCCCTTACATCCGCCAGGGGATGTATGAGATTTATATTTCCTAATGTGCCTACAATTTAGAGAAGGAACTGGTGGAATATTACTTCAAATCTCACATGGCCAGGCCACGAATGGACCCATACGGTCATGTTAGAAAGGCGATTAGGCAGGAGTATGCCCACCTCCACAATGTTGAGAATTTTTGGGCAGATTGTAAGGATGACCTTGAAGTGCGGGTGAGGCACTATATGTGGATGACCGTGCACTTTTTGAAAAGGGCGAATTCGTTCCCGGTACCCAATCAGCTTGAGGAAGATGAAAGCACTGTGATCGACCCCAGGTACAACACCATCGCCAATCTACCATTGCCAATGATTGATTGGGATGAGCCAGAGGTTGATGACCTCAACATACTTACTAGGCCTCTTGAGGCTCGAACAAAGGCATGGATAGATGAATAGGTTGCTCAATTAAAGCAACAAAGGGTTATCTTGACATTCAAGGGGCTTGAGAGCGAGCCAAGTGGTTCAGGCAGTGGGGCAGCTACTACATAAATGGGAGAAACATCTAAGTCCCCTCCATCAGTTAATTTGAAGAAGAGATAGGAGATTGAAGAGCAATAGTTTGACCCGAAGGTGTACACTAGGAAGGCCTCAAAGGGTGAACCTCCCAAGAAGCACAAGCGAACGGGAAATTTCACCAAAATGTCGATAATCCAGGAAGATCTACTCCATGAGGGAGAGGAGATGGAGGCTTTTCAGCCAAAATCTCTGCTTGTTTCATTTGTTGCCACAACCACTGTTGTTACCACCACTCCTATCCAACACGTGGTAGTTGCATCCTCTCCACCTGTGGTGGACATTTTAGTCCATCTTGCTTCTACTTCTCCCATCCCGTAGGTAGTATCGGTTGATTCATCCTCCGCCACTACCTCACCCATTTCTTCATCTTCCATGTTTCCTTCCTTTTCTCTTCCTGTTGCCACTACTACAACTATAATGCTTGCCCTTACCCTTCTGGAGTCCTTCTTGAAATAAATGCAAAATGTGGCCTCTGATCTCTTAAGAATGTTTGCAAATATGATAGTACAAGCTATGATGGCTCAGGCAATAATTAGCACTCCAGTTTCTCCTCCTCCTATCGATCCACCAACAATGGAAGCCACCTTGTAAATTTTTGAGGAGTTGGATCACCGACAACAAGAAAAATGAGCTAAAAGATTGGAAGAGGAGGAATTTTATTATCATGAGCACCCAATATACGAGCATCAAGTAATCAATGAGTTCTCCTATAAGTCCTCTAGTGATGAGAGCGAAGACGCAAATAAAATTGAAGAGATAGCTGATCTTGAGCTCGATGCTGAGTGGGCTAGGCAACTCAAGGAAATTGAAGACAAGGAGGTTGGAAAATATCCTATTGGTGAAGAGGAGTTTGTTGTCGTGAGGACAGAGGGTGATAATTCTCTAATGAAATAATGAGACTATGCACCTAGCCATGATGAAGGGGTGTTTCCTCATGAGGGGCAAGAAGGTAAGGAAGAGGATAAATTTGAGGGAGAGACTAAGAACTATGAGAATCTAGAGATTGGGCTGCCCGAGGAGCATGGGTATGATGGAGAAAGGGATAATGAAAAAGAAGGCAACCCTAATGAGCACTTACCTACCAAGTCCCCTATCAAGTGCATAGTGTTTGTACAAGACTCCGATGAGGAGAAGGAGGATACGAGGATAGGGTGAGAGGCCCTCATTGAAAAGGAAATTGAAGTCAGAGAAGAACAAAAAGGGGGGTCAACAGGAGTCGCCTATGAGAAAGTCTTCAATGCCTAATTGGTTGGAGAGATAGCTAGAAAAGTGAAATTTGGGAAAAGGAATTTTCCTTCAAAGATGATGGCAATTGGCTGATGGATGTGTGGAAATGAGACTTTGATCACCAGAAGGAAAGGCTGGAATAGGTACATGAGTGAGTAAATCCAGATGTTGAGTGGGCTAGGAAGCCAAAGAAGATTACTTCCGACACCTAAAGCTGATGACAGGGTATGAAGTGCTCGTTGTCAAGATCAATCTAGAAAGTATAAAGCCTCACTTTCGAAAGAGGATGGAAGAGGGGATGTTAGCTGAGATTACTATAGATTTTATAAGCTTTTTTGCTCGAGCTTTTGCCCAATCTGAGCTATTCAGAGACCACATTGCCAAGTATGAGGAGGACTGGGAAAAGCTTGTTAACAATTCCAAAGAGTGGAGCTACCAAGTGCTGAGATCTGACATCATTGAGGTCGACAAGTTTCGGTCGGTGATCTTGAAATTCATGGAGTATTTAGCTTCGAAGAAGCAGGAGGGAAACCCTATTATTGATGAAGAATTTCTAAAAGTATAGCTGCATCAAAGAGAAATTCGCAAAAGGAGAAAATGCTACAGTGCTGCCACTGGAAGACAAAACAGGGATATGGACAAAATGTATTTTAAAAATGTAATATATTGGGGGGTAGGTAGAACCCTAGGTTATAGTGAATTGTGGCCACGAAAATGTAAATCAATCTTGGCGACATGTTCTACTTTTTGGACACTATAAATTGGGGGTCTCCTCTCATTTTCAAGGAGAGTTGAGTTGTTGTAAAGACATGTTGAAGAAATTACAATAGAAATACATTGATTTTGGTGCATTTCTGGATTCCTTCTCATGTTTCATGATTCTTTTCTCATATTTGGATGATTTAGTTGAATTTGATTTGCTGTTTTTCATTTCCTTTCAATTAGCTTTGGTAAATCTAGTGATGTTGTTTCCTGGTTATGAAGATTTTTGTTGTGTAGATGCCCTCCTTGTCCATACTTTTTGTTGTTTGTTGCTGGTAGATGGTTGCGTAAAGTTAGTCTGGACCTTGATTTGAAGTTTCTTTTAAATATTTACCTTTGTTCATGCATATGTATGGTGTATGAATGGTAAATATCTGCTATCCTTAGAGGATAGCACAAATTTCATGAGACTGTGAGATTTCTGGTTAAGTGGAATTTTGTTCTAAGGAAGCTGTCCATAGTAGAGACCTCCATGATCACTATTCATTGGTAGTTGCAGGTCCAGGAACCCTTTCTCTTCCCTCCCCATTTTTTATTTTTTAAGAAATGACCTATGTTAAGGTTCATTGCACATTGTAAAGCCAAATCTCAAGTCAAAATGGAGTTTGAAATTGTTGTTTGAACTTGCAACAAATGTACAGTAACTTCCCCACCTTAGAAACTCTATTTTCAAATCCGATTCCCCTTCCAGCTTAACTCACATAAGTCTACCCTGTGATTATCAGAAAAATCACAACAAACATCAATTGAGGTATCCTATGCAAGTCATGACCTAACACCTGAGAGACCTTGGGGTTATTTTAAGCAACTTGCTGGATATTTCCTTTCAAGAAAGGGATGCACCTATGCATTACCTATGTTGAGAAAGTGTACAAAAACACCCATCAACAAAATTGGTGCTAGAAGGAGGGCCCTTTTGAGGGATAAGCTGGATCAAATTGGGTCTTTCTCCCCTGAGATATTTTACAAAATACTAAGGTCTACACCAAACAAAGGGGAGTTCCAAGAGCTACCACCCCCTACCCAAGCTAAGAGAGCTAAGAAAGGGGGATCCTTCATCTTCAACTCATCCAACCAGCCCATATCATTTTCACCATCATCCTTCTCTTCTATCCATTCGCCACTGTCTTCTCCTTCATTCTTGGTAGAATTTTCTCCCGCTCATCCACTCCAAACATCCTTCCAGGCTATTGCTTCCTAAGGGCTAGATGCTTCCTTCCAGCCCAACGTAGTACCATTTCTGGAATTTGTTCCATTAATCATTGTTTCCCCTTTGCAGTAAGAAGCCAATCTGGCACAACCACTTCCACAGCTCCCTCTGATGGTGTGGTTGGGCAAAAATCTATGTCCTTTGGCCTTCAACCTTTATCATGACATGCTAAAGAATCTCGAGAGTTTTTGCACAAAGTTCAATCCCCAGGATCCACAGAGGACAAATGAGGAGCATGTCAATATTTTTGAGATCATTTTGAAGACTATGTAGATCATATATGAGGATTTGGCTTGCCGGCTCTTTCCCTACTCCTTGGGGGAGGAAGCCTTCTATTGGTATGTAAACTTACTGACAGGAACTATCAACACATGGGACCTTCTGAAGAATGCTTTCCTAAAGAAGTTCAAAACTTGAATCAGTCCTATAGAGTCATATCGACATTTTATGTTGGTTCAAAGGGAGGTCAAAGAATTGATCGACTCCTTTAATGATCAATTCCATAGAGCATATACTCGACTGTAGGACCCATACATGTTCAATGATGTTGTTTTACTTGTCTATTATGCAACATTGGACAATCTTACTACAACATTAGTAAAGAGGATGTAACCACCACCCACTAGATTGGTAGATGCATACTAGGAGGTCGTCATTGCTAGCATGAACTTGGGACAAAACATTTTCAATCCGCTGCCCTCTTTGGGGCAGGTTGCTCATCCTTCATAGATTCATGGGCTAACTCAAGCTTTGCAGCATCACACACCCCTCATGAACCAAGTATCATAGCTACCCATAGTGTCGCACCCCGGACAACCAATGAATCAAGCGCCCTCGGTTCCTCACTATTTGCTGCCCCAGCAGTAGCAAGTCCATTCTAAGCCGCCCTAAGTACTAGCATATCTCCAAGCGCTTGAATTTCCACCCGCTCACCAAAATCAGCCAGTGGCTCAGCCGGTGTTCGTCCAGAATGCCACTCCATAGCCAAACAACATAGAAAAGGATTGGATCGATAAACTCACAGAAATGATCAAGAAAATGTCTACAAATATGATGCATTTGAGAAACCAAAACAATCAACTGTAGGCTTCGTAGAAGAGTATCCAAACTAACCTCAACCATGACAACCATGAAAACCGGGATAATCATGATGCCAACACTTCGTTTGGGAATAATTATGATAGGAATTAGAATTCAGGAAAAAAAATTTGATAGAAGGCCTTTCCCGAGGTAGAACCGAACATGGAACAAGAGGCCCAATAATGGTTTTGTTCCCACTCCCCTCAATCAGCCCAACAACAACGATAAGACTACAAGTGGAGTCTACATGGCCAAGGTTTCTTTATCCAGCTGGTGCTATATACACAAAACGAGTCGACATTTTGAATTGGATTATCTAGAATTCCAAACGGCTACTGAATTTTTTCAAATTGAAGTCCAAAATGCTATGGACAACTCAGGATGCAGGGACACTGTTCCCTCCAAACCATACAATTCCCCTGTGTTGGTGGTCAGCCAAGCTCCTTTCCTGAAGGTTGAGTGCAACATGCCGAAGCAGGAGGGCGCCAACACGAGTAGTAATGATAAATCAGAAGAGGTAAGTTTTGAAAGCCCTTTGGCTCAACTTTTTGATTCAGTAGAAAATGGTCCTGAGGATGAGGAAGAGCTTGGGGAAGATGAAGTCCAAATGTTTCACGAACGGACTACCCCTTACAACCTCAAGAATAGACAAGCTGGTGGTCCTTTCACAACCTCCACTCCGCCTAATAATTTTAGTACCCCTCCTGACCCAAATGCTAGCAATAATCTGGATACCCTCAGGTCCCCACACAGTACTTTAACAAAGGTACATAGCAGAACCAAAACCAAAATCACTCCACTAGCTCCTTCCAGAATACCACTAGTTCCTCCCGAAATATTGCTTATGATGAAGAAGTTAAACAAATGGGAGAGTATAATGCAGAGGAATTTAAGAAGGTTAAGCTAAGTGTGTCTACCTTTGAGCTACTCAAGGTGTCAACCATAAGAAATGCCTTCTTTAGAATGATAAATGGGACTCCATCGTTTGGGGAAACTCAAGAAGTTCCTTCAAAGAAGGTTTCCTTTGATGATCAACAAAATGAACCAGTTGTACGAAAAATTTCCAATAAACGGGCTTATCCACTTGCTAATCAATAGCCAGATAGGAATTCCAACAAAGAAACTGATCAGACACTAACCCAAAACCAGGGTAACGAGAAGGATAAGTGCCAAGTTGCCCAAGTGGATTTTTCCAAAGGAAATTTGAAACTCCTTCCTTCTTGACCACCATCCATTTTTTTGGGAAGAACCTCCATAACTGCATGCTAGAATTGGGAGCTTCCGCTAATGTCATGCCCCTAAGCATGTGCAAATATTTGGGAATAGTCCCAACTCCCTCCCGACGTAAAGTGACACAGCTTGACAAGACTAAGATCAACATAGTTGGAGAAATCAATAAAATATCCATGCAGATTGTTGTTGATCCCAGAATTCAGAAAACCATTGACATCCAAGTTGCTGATATCCCAAACACTTATGGCATAATTTTAGGAAGGGATTTCATGAAGGCATTGAATGGATATTCTGCAACCGACTACTCTCATTTTTGGTTGCCATGGAAAGGGATGCCTAATCAGATTTGAATTGATCAGGAGCTGCACATGAGGTTCATGATTATGGAATACAATAACACCAATGAGGTGTTGTTTGCTGAAATGAAATTGGGGAATTAATATCCGATGTTATATTCCACAAAACAAGAATTCTTGGGAGAAGATGAAATGGGGGAACTCCTTCTTGTATTGTGCAGTCCACCTGCCAACCTGACTTGTACTCCTCACAACATGGAAATGTTGATAGAATCGGATGACGAGGATTCATGCGAGGATGGTAATCTTGGATTGCTAGATGGTTTTTGAGATTTCATGGAAAAATGTGTACAAGACTAGCTCAATTTGGGAGCCAGAATGAATTTTCAAGAGCTCTTGTTGCCTAGTTAGTGTAGGGTACATAATGTCACCCATTCGGAGTTTGAATGTTGTTTATGTTAGACATAAATTGAGGACATCAAAAGGTGAATCACTCCGAAGGAGAGAGCTCATCCAACACCGCCAGAACATACATGTTTAGAACCTACACCTCCTTAGAAGGTTGTTGAAATGAGGCTGCCATTAAAGTCAGAAATCAGGTCTACCAATTCTAGGGTCAAGGACTCTCTTGGGTTCTGGATACTGCGCTTTGATGGGTCCAAATCCAAGCATGGGGCTAGAGCAGGTTTCGAGTTGATCAGTCCCATGGGTAAGTCATATTTTTCCACTCATAGGCTTCAATTTTATTGCACTAATAATGTAGCAAAATACAAGGCTTCGATCTTGGGGCTCCTTCTAGCATTAAGAAAGGGTGCTAAAATGTATCAAGTCTTCGGGGATTCAAAATTGGTCATAAAACAATTAAGAAAGCTCTATTCTTGTTATGAACAAAGACTCACTAATTATAGGCATAGGGTATGGGATTTGATAGAAGGGTTAGATGCTTGTAATATCCATCTAATCCTGCACTCTCAAAATGACACCACCAATGCCTTAGCCTAGGTGACTAGTACCTTGCAACCGTTGTCATTGTCTGGCCTTAAAAGGTTTACAGTTGAACTCACCTCCATTCCATTTGTACCAGACAATGTAGCCAATTTTCAAGTGTTGAATGATGATAAACACATCCTGGACTTCATTACCAGTTTTGATGTGTTTTCTACCCAAATAACTCATGAGGCTGAGCCTAAGGAGGCCAAACTTGATATAGAGGGGCTCATAAATCTCAAGACCAACACAATCTCGAGAGGGATGGTCCAACTCGAATGCATATTTGATCTGGATCAGATCAAGGATCAAGATCAACAGGCCAAGAAAGACGCCATCAGTGGCCAGTGTGACACCTACAACCTCAGAAAGGTTGGGGATGCAAAGCATTGTTTTATTGGCAAGGTGTGCACACCTAAGGAAAGAAAGGGTATAGTTGATGCTTTGTGGAAGTACCACAATATCATTGCTTGGAGCTACAAGGATCTCAAAATGTATGATGCATCAATTATCACCCATATCATCCCTCTTAGGCCAAATGTGAGACCATTTCAATAGTGACAATGCCTTGTCATTACTTTATTAGAACCAATTATATACAAGGAAGTACAAAAATTTATGTCCACTAGGATTATCTTCCTGGTTTGGCACTCCACCTGGGCTGCCAACTTGGTCCCGGTAAGGAAAAAGAATAGAGAGATCAGATTGTGCATTGACTTTCGCAATCTAAATAGAGCTTCAGAAAAGGAAAACTATCCAGTGTCATCATTGGATGAGGTACAATAGATATTAAATGGTTCTCAGATGATTTCCTTCTTGGATGGGTATTCAGGGTACAATCAAGTCATGATGCAATATGAAGATCGACACAAAATAGCGTTCACCACCAAGTGGGGCACATTTTCCTATAGACGGATGCCCTTCGGGCTCATCAACATCGGTGCCACCTTTCAACACCTGATAGATAACACATTAAAAGACCTGATCGAAAAGTGCATAATCATTTATATGGATGATTTAACAATGTTCTCAAAATAGCGAGATGATCATGTTGTTGATTTATGCAAAGTTTTTCGAAGGTGCCGCGAATTTGGGGTTTCTCTCAATTTGAAGAAATGCATCTTCAGGGTAACTGAGGGAAAGTTGTTGGGGCATGTCTTATCAGAAAAATGGATCTCCATTGATCCTGAACTATTCAAGCCATCATGAGGATTCAACTTCCAGGCAACAAGAAGGAGTTAAAATATTTCTTTGGAAAGATTAACTTTGTTCGTAAGTTTATATCAGGCTTTGTTGAAATCCTCAAACCGCTCAATGCTATGTTAAAGCAAGACACCAAGATCGAGTAGACTCCTGAGGTGAAGCAAGCCTTTGGAGAAATTAAAAAGGTGATTGTTGAGGCACCGGTGTTAATTAGTCCAAACTATTTGAAGCCTTTCTACATCTATTTGTTCGCTTCAGACCATTCATGTGCCAGGATCCTGATGCAAAAGAATCATGAGGGGAATAGGCATCCAATCGCCTTCATGAGTACCCCTTTGAAAGACATCGAGTTGTGCTACCAAAACATATAAAAACAAGCTTATGCCCTTTTTAGAGGAGTAAAGAAGTTCAGGCATTATATCTTGTGCAACAAAGTGTTCGCCATAGTTCCTGACCCAGCAGTAAAGACATTGCTCATGTAGAACGAGCTGGGAGAACAAAGGGAAAAATGGATCACATTGTTGCAGGAGTACGATATGGAAATCTAGCCAATGAGATTGGTGAGAGGGAAAGAACTTACTAGAACACAATGGTAGAAGCAGTTATTAAGGTTGGGCCTGAACTCACAGTGCAACAATACCAGCTAGAGAATGTCTCTCTAGAAGAATGGTACGATGACATAGTGTATTATCTATTGAATCATAAATGTCTGCCCCACTTTTAGGGAGTCCAAAAGCATGCACTTAGGCTGAAAAGAAATGGCTACATGTTGCAAGGGGCCATATTGTACAAGAGGAATCATGAAGGTATATACTTGAGATTCCTTGGTAAGGAAGAAGAAGATTGTGTCTTGAAGGAGTTTCATGACAAATTCAGCATGCGCCATGGTTCTTGCTTGTCTACGACACATCAAATCTGAGGGTGGGGTATTATTGGCCTACAGTCTTTAAGAATTCCCACAACCACATCTGCACTTGCCATGTATGCCAGACTGTAGCAACCAGAGAGAAGAATTTTCATGTCTCATTGCAACCAGTCCTAGAGGTAAGGCCATTCGTACAATGGGGTCTTAACTTCATTGGTCCGGTAATCCCTCCATCATGTACAAGACACAGGTACATTCTAACGGCTTCTAATTATTGCACTAAATGGACAAAATCAATGGCATGTAGGCAATGCACAACGAAGGTAGTAACTAATTTTTTGAAAAGTTTTATTTTGAACCATTTTAGTTGTCCTTATGCATTAGTATATGATAATGTTCCCACATTTGCATCATTAAAATTTGCTGGTTGGGCCTTTGACTATGGCATTGCACTCAAATTCTCCTCCAACTATTATCCCCAAGGCAATGGCCTTGCCGAATCCACCAACAAGAACCTGATTATCATAGTAAAAAAATTGCTTGATAGGAATCCCAAGGACTGGCATACCTAGCTCCATTTTTCCCTATGGGCAGATCGCACCCACCATAAGGCTGCCCTCAGAGATTCCCCTTACCACCTCATTTATGGCTTAGAACCTATTTTCCCAATACACTTGAAAATCCCTACCCTCCAGTTCATCAATGATTTTTACAAAGGAGGGGATCACAGAGAAGCTCCCCTGGCTAAGTTGTTACATTTAGAAGAGATACAAGACCATGCAATAGAAAAATTTGCCACACATCAGGGCATAGTCAAAAGATGGTTCAATCGCCGAGTAGAAATCAAGGCCTTCCGAATTTTTGATCTAGACCTATATTGGGACAAGGTCCAGGAAAATAAAGGGGGACACAACAAATTCGAAAAGATTTGGCTTGGCCCCTTTCAAGTTGCTAATATTCTCAGAGATAATTCTTTTTGTTTAAAGACCTAAACTGGTGAGGACGTCTCATTTCCCATCAACAAGTAGCATCTTAAGCATTACTTCCAAGCCTGAGCTCTCCTGGAGCTAATCGTGTAAATACTTGTATATAGGTTAGGGTAGGTTTCCTTGCTTTGAATTCCTTCTTTGTTTTGTTTTGCTCGTTTCCCGATAGTTTTGCTTTGACCTTGAAGAGTGTCTCCTTATTCTGCTACGGTGGCTACACTTGGTTCGACGAATGGTTTCCTTTGTGGCCTGCTCTTGTTTTGGTTCTCTAGATAAACCTTCATTCCCCACTGTTGATCCCTAAAAGGCCCTAAGCATTGGTTTCCTCTTTTGAACTCTGGACTAATCTAGGATTGTGCCCTTGTTTGAATCTCCTACGTTTGTCATGGATCATACATGAAACACACTTTAAAGTTTTTCAAAGAATTGTGTGGTGATTGCTGGGAGGGTTGGACAAGTGAAAAATCTAAAGTCTACACCAAAGACAACTATGATTCCCAAACCCACTGTAAGCTTCAGTGCTTGCACATTTGAGCAAAAGGAAAGAAAAGAACTGCAAAGCAATATTGGAAAAGAAAAGAAAATACAAAATAATGCAATCGTATGGGTGTATGAATATATCTACTAGGGCTATGGATGTCTGGCTGGTAGTAAAGCTATGTTTGTGGGTCCACAATGACAACTCTATCGGGGCTATGGACACTTGACTGGAAGCAGAGCAATGTCTAGGTTAATTTTGGGGTTAGAAAAATTATGTAGCTTCTCCCTCCTAATCAGTGGTTGTTCATGTGATTTATGAGGAAAGGAAATGAACCCACCATGCACACACATCCATGATGATGTCATGGTGCGATTTAACCTTAGTTCTTCTCCTTAACTTGTTCCTAGTTCAACCTTGGAAATTGGCTTGGGTTCGGAATGAATGTTTATCTTTAGAATTCTAGGAGTCTTTTCCCAATAGAGTCACCATTTTTTGTGCCTATAGCACACATGCCCCATTCAAAATGGGGACCCTCTGTCTTTTGCCTTGTTGGGTCATTTTGTGGCTGCCTTTTTTTATGTTCCCCTATTTTGGTGTTCGTAATGGTCAACAGGTTTCTCAAGTCTCATCTTAGGTTGACCATGAAGTGCCCCTCAAAATTTGTTGAAGTCCTAAGGCTTCCTTGACAAAACCTTTTGCTGGCATCTGTGGGGCCTCTCAGGCCCAGATCATTGAAATTCCCCTCTCAGGTTTCCTTGTTTGTATTGCCTTTTTCAACGGCTTTCGGTTTGTGCCTCCCCGGTTCTCAGACCCCGGCTTCGTGATTTATGTTTGGTGACTTGTGTGAAAGTAGGATTTTCGCCACACCCTTCGGGCCCGACCCTTTGGGTTTGCTTCTGGTCTTTTCCATTTCAGACGGCCATCGACCAATGTCCTTCCGCCCTCCAGACCCTGATTCTCGCTTGGTCGTTGGATTCCTACTTGGAGAGTATTTTGGATGGAATTTCCCTCACGTCACTCCAGACCAATGGCTCTGGACTTCCCACCGCCATCCTTAATTCGAAACTACCAACCTCACTATTCATCGTACCTCCATTTATTAGGGATATTAATTACAATTAGGGGTATAAATATTGGGTCCTACATGTCATTTTCACATGTCATGAATTCTAGAGAAGTAAAGTGCCATCGCTCCTTTCGCGCCCGAGCCATCCCTTTGTCATTTGTTGAGGATCCAACAACATTGTTCTTTGGGTCTGCGAGGTATGTTTGTCATCCGACATCCTACTTCACCTTTTCATAATTTAATGTTTAAATGATGGACAAGAAAGAGAGAATTTGTGTGAATCTGATGGAGGGGACACATTGCCACCAAACCCACATGCTAAAATCTCCAAGACATCCCTCCCATGCTTAGAAAATCAAAGTCGAAACCTTGTCTTCCTATCGCTATTATTTGAACTAAGCGACCACACCCTTCGAGCCCGAGACCTTCGGCTGCCATTACAACTTTAAACAAAAAACTTACCTCAAACAGAAAAGCATCCCATGAGTTCCGGCATCCGGGACTCCGCCTTCAGATTGCTGCTTCACCTTTGTTGTCCCAAATGACATTCTCGCCTCACCCATCCTGGTCTCGGACCCCAACTCTTCATTTGATGTGAGACCTTCGGCAAGGCCTCCACCTCCAAGTAGCCCTTGGGCCCTAGTCTATGCACTTTCATTTGTGGGTTGTCATTGTTGTTCTATTGTTTCATTTCATCTGTCGGCTGACCGCCTTCCGGCTCTCGAGTCCCAAATGCTTCCCCGCCAAATTGTTTAAATGAAAATCTTTAAGTCCTCGCCTCTATCGAACCCCGCCCACCGGGATTCCGCCATCGACACTTCATCCTATCTCAATCGTCCCAAACGACAATCTCAAACCATCATTCCAACCTCTGGACCCAGGCATCCCAATCTCTGCCAAGTTTTGGCAGATGAAGTTGTAGGGAAAAATCTCTTCTTAGGTCTAGACCACCGAGTGGTAGGTCCCGGACTTCCATTCCCATTTTTTTGTTTCTTATGCCTATCACGCAGTAGCCTCCTGACCCTCATGGCCTGAGCTCTCCAATGACTAAAATTCCTAAGGCATGGTTTCATGGTCAGGTTTTGGACTCTGGAATTCCTCCTCTGGAATGTAGTTTCTTCGATGTTGCTTCAAATAGCTAACACTTGATAGCCTTCCCTTGGTTTGACCCCGGATGCCTTAATGGTGACCTAAGTGACCTCCAATCTTAAAACAAACAATGAACTACGTGCTAAAATGTGATCACCTTCCCCATGGACCCTTCATTATCCAAATCCAAGGTCAAGGGAAGTCATTCAGGTCTTCCCGCTTTGTTCACCCTCCAAAACAACATTCTAACAGGGGAAGTCCGGCCTCTGGGGCCCAGGTCATTCATTTTCCTTCTGGAGAACCTTCAGTGATAGATTCAATTAAGTGACAGGACCTTTGAATGATATATTATTCATTCTAACCTTATTTTGCATGGATTTGGCTAACCGTTTATATCGTCATGCTAAGATTGTAGTTAACTTTGGCCTTCATGTGCAACATATATGGAATCAGGTGCAGAAGTTTCAGGAGCAGCCAAGGACAAAGGAAAGAGAACTACCAAAGATCCTCGAGGCAAGAAGGATAAAGAATAGATGAAGTACCAATTCCAGGGAGTGTCGTTGCACTCCAAGGTCACAACCAAGTGGAAGGACATCACTGACACAAATATTGGGATGTCTATATTGATGAGTTCATACAAAGGGTTAGAATAAGCCCCAAAACAAAAAACACAAGACTCATCAGGAGTAGCAGAATAGCCAAGGCTACGGTGTTTCCTCCAACCTTGATTGCCCCTTAGCTAGTAATGGTCTACAAAGAGGCATATCAGCTAGAAACAAGGACTATTGTCGACAGGGATGCAAACATCTTGGCCGACATGTCACCATCAAGAATAAAAAAAACCTTCCACATTCCTGCCTTCAAAAAGATGGAGCTGCCTACTATTCAAGAATGTAAAGAAATGTCGGATGAGGACCCCATAAGATGCAAGAAGCTTATAAATCAATATTGGCTGAAGGATAGATGGAGTAACGCTGCAAAGGTTCCCTAGGAACTCTTTCGTAGCGAATTTTTCGAGGACTACCATGATTTGATCACCATGCTGAGCAGAGTAATGGGCCTCCCTTATGCGGTGTATTTTCAAGAATGGATGGTTTATTTCATCAAGCACATTCTCCATGGAAAGGACACCATGTTCTACTGGGGATGAATAATTAGTGATCGCTTTCATGATAAATTCATGAACGTCAAGAAGACATCCAAGTTCTACATGACCTCTTACTTGGTATACTTACTGGCCGATATGAGGCATTATAATGGGTTATTCAGAGTTCCAAAAAAAGAGTCTGGTAGAGAACTCAAGGCTTTTGATAGGTACCCTCAACTACAGTTCAGAAATTTCAAAAAGGATTATTGCAAAGTAAACGATGCATTCATCGCTTACATCATCAGGTTGATCAGGGGATATTTTGAGAGAAGGGTCTCCCATAGTGCTTGAGCGTTTCTAAAAAATTATGCCTTCTTGTTTATCCAGTACCCCAAGCTTACATACTTTCGCACCCAGGGCTTCTCAAAAAGGTCGAACAAGCTGCCACAATACCCTAATGATTGGATTATATTGTTGGAACTCTCTTGGTAGTTACACAACATTCACATTGTTTTGAGTAGCAAGCATCTAGCATGGAGCCCTTATCCCCTTACACTCGACCAGGGGATGTATGAGCTTTATACTTCCCAATGCACCTATAATTTAGAGAAGGAACTAGCAGACTATCACTTCAAATCTCACACGGCCAGGCCACGAATGGACCCATACGGTCATGTCAGAAAGGTGATTGGATAGGAGTATGCCCACCTCCACAATGTTGAGGATTTTTGGGTAGATTGTAAGGATGAACTTGAAGTGTGACTAAGGCACTATATGTAGATGACCACGTACTTTGTGAAAAGGGTGAATTTGTTCCCGATGCCCGATCAACTTGAGGAAGATGAAAGCACTATGATTGACCCCAAGTACAACGCCATCACCAATCTATGACTGCCAATGATTCATTGGGATGAGTCGGAGGTTGATGACCTCGACATACTTACTAGGCCTATTGAGGCTCAAATGAAGGCATGGATAGATGAACAAGTTGCTCAATTAAAGAAACAAAGGGTTGTCTTGACATTCAAGGGGATCAAGAGCGATCCAAGTGGTTCAGGCGGTGGGGTAGCTGCTACATCAATGGGAGAAACATCTAAGTCCCCTCCATCAGTTTGTTCGAAGAAGAGAAAGGAGATTGAAGAGTAGCAGTCTAACCCAAAGGTGTACGCTAGGAAGGCCTTAGAGGGTGAACCTCCAAGAAGCACAAGTGAATGGGTAGCATCACTAAAATTTTGGTAATCCAAGAATATCTGCTCTATGAGGGAGAGGAGATGGAGGCTTTTCAACCAAAATCTTCGCTTATTTCATCTATTGTCATAACCACTATTGTTACCACCACTCCTATCCAACACGCGGTAGTTGCATCCTCTCCACCTACGATGGAAATTTTTGTCCATCTTGCTTCTAATTCTTCCATCCCATAGGTAGTATCAGTTGATTCATCCTCCACAACTACCTCACCCATTTATTCATCTTCCATGTCTCCTTCCGTTTCTCTTCCTGCTGCCACTACTACAACCGTAATGCCTACCCTTACCCTTCTAGATTCCTTCATGAAATACATTTAAAAATTGCCCTTGAGCTCTCAGGAATGTTTTCAAATCTGGTAGTACAAGCTGTGATGGATCAGGCAATAATTAGCACTCTAGTTCCTCCTCCTACCGATCCGCCAACAATGGAAGCCACCATGCAAATTTTTGAGGAGTTGGATTGCTGACAACAAGCAGAATCAGCTAAGAGATTGGAAGAGGAGGTATTTGCTTATCATGAACACTTAATATACAAGCATTGAGTAATCGATGAGGTTTCCTATAAGTCCTCTAGTTATGAAAGTGAAGACACAAAGATAATCTAAGAGATAATTGATCCCGAGTTCGATGTTGAGTGGGCTAGGCAACTCAAAGAAATTGAAGATAAGGAGGCTAAAAAATAGCCTATTGGTGAAGAGGAGGTTGCTGTTGTGAGGACGGAGGGTGATAAGTCTCTAATGAAAGAATGGGACCATGCACCTTGGCATGATGAAGGGGTGTTCCCTCATGGGGGGTAGGAGGGTAAGGAAGAGGATAAATTTGAGGGAGAGACTAAGAACTATGAGAATCTAGAGATTGAGCCGCCCGAGGAGCATGGATATGATGGAGAAAGGGATATTGAAAAAGAAGGCAACCCTGATGAGCACTTACCTACGAAGTCCCCTATCAAGCGCATAGTGTTCGTACAAGACTCTGATGAGGAGAAGGAGGATACAAGGGCAGGGCGAGAGGCCCTCATTGAAAAGGAAATTGAGGTCAGAGAAGAAGAAAAGGGGGATCAATAGGAGTCTCCTAGGGGAAAGTCATCAATGCCTAATTGGTTGGAGAGACAGCTAGAAAAGAGGGTTCCCACACCAAAGGACCGAAAGGCAAGGCTGGAGGCTATTTTAGCTCGATCCCATATTGGCTCTAGGAAGGAGAGGAAGGCAAAGATCAGGTCGAAGGTAATGATGGATGCCTCCCAATCCAGGGTCGTACGAATAGCTACGCCGATGGTGGGAGAACAAGGAATAAGTTATAACATATCCACCATCAACTTGGGAGTGGCCACCAGGGAGAAAAAGTTTGATCATCTCCAGGAATCAATTGCCACAATTGTGCATCTCATTCAGCAGGACAAAGTTTCGAAGGAGGAGCTTAAGGCGCAGGTGGCTGATTTGACAACCTATATCCAACAATGGTCATCCATGGAGGAACATCCAACCACATCCTTGCCCCTGCCATAGTTGTTGTCAAAAGAGAAGATTAAGAAGCTCAAGAAGAGAAAGAACTTGGACAAGACCACATAAAATTGGTTTCAACAGGTCTTGGATATTGGGAATACAGGTATCAATCTTGTTGTTTGAATAGTGAATAAGTTCTTGGAAGTGAAAACGTCTCTTGAAGGTATGAGGAGAATCTGCATTGAGTTCCCAAAGAAGTATGGGGTTGCTTACCTAAAAATTGAGGCTATCCTCAAGCTGCCAAGTGAAATTTGGGAAAAGTAATTTTCCTTCAAAGACGATGACCATTGGCTGATGGATGTGTGGAAATGAGACTTCGATCACCAGAAGGAAAGGTTGGAACAGGTACTTGAGTGAGTAAATCTGGATGTTGAGTGGGTCAAGGAAGCGATGGGAATATTTCTTCTGACCCCTGAAGCTGATGACAAGGTATGAAGTGCCCGCTGTCAAGATCATTCCAGAAAGTATAAAGCCTCACTTTCGAAAGAGGATGGAAGATGGGATGTCAGCCGAGATTATTGCAGATTTTATAATCTTTGTTGCCCAATCTTTCACCTAATCTAAGCTATTCAGAGACCACGTTGCCAAGTATGAGGAGGACTGGGAAAATCTTGTTAACAATTCCAAAGAGTAGAGCTACCAAGTGTTGAGATCCGACATCATTAAGGTCAACAAGTTCCAGTCGGTGATCTTGAAATTCATGGAGTATGTAGCTTCGAAGAAGTAGGAGGCAACCCTGTTATTGATGAAGAATTTCTAAAAGAATAGTTGCAGCAAAGAGCAATCAGAAAAAGGACAAAATGCTACAGTGCTGCCACTAGAAGACAAAATAGGGATATAGACAAAATGTATTTTTAAACTGTAATATATTGGGGGGTAGGTAGAACCCTAGTTTACAGTGAATTGTGGCCACACAAATGTAAATCAATCTTGGCCACATGTTCTAATTTTTGGATACTATAAATAGGGGGTCTCCTCTCATTTTCAAGGAGAGTTGAGTTGTTGTAAAGACATGCTATAGAAATTGCAATAGAAATACATTGATTCTGGTGCATTTATGGATTTCTTCTCATGTTTCATGATTATTTTCTATTAGTTGGATGATTTAGTTGAATTTTCTTTTCTACTTTTGGTTTCCCTTCGGTTAGCTTTGGTAAATCTAGTGATGTTGTTTCCTGGTTATGAATATTTATGTTGTGTAGATGCCCTCCTTGTTCATACTTTTTGTTGTTTGTTGCTGGTAGATGGCTGTGTAAAGTTAGTCTGGACCTTGATTTGAAGCTGCTTTTAAATCTTTACCTTTGTTCATGCATATGTATGGTGTATGAATGGTAAAATATCTGCAATCCTTAGAATATAGCACAAATTTCTTGAGACTATGAGATTTCTGGTTAAGTGGAATTTTGTTCTAAGGAAGTTGTCCACAGTAGAGACCTCCATGATCACTGTTCATTGCTAGTTGCAAGTCCAAGAAACCTTTCTCTTCCTTGCCCTTTTTTCCCTTTTTTTAAGAAGTGGCCTATGCTAAGGTTCATTGCATAATGTAAAGCCAAATCAAAAGTCAAAATGGAGTTTGAAATTGTTGTTTGAACCTGCAGAAAATGTACAGTAACTTCCCCACCTTAGAAACTTTGTTTGCAGATCCGATTCCCCTTCCAACTTCACTCACATAAGTCTGCCTTGTGATTATCAGAAAAATCACAACAAACATCAACTAAGGTATCCTATGCAAGTCATGACCTGACACTCGAGAGACCTTGGGGTTATTTTCAACAACTTGTTGGATATTTCCTTTCAAGAGAGGTGATGCACCTATGCATTACCTATGTTGAGAAAGTGTGCAAAAACACCCATCAAAAAGTGGCCCACACCAAGGAGTGTTACATAGGTAAGATCATTTCATGGTTTGGCAATATTTTATAGAAAATTTATTAAGAATTTTAGTAGTATATGTGCACCCCTAACATAGACAATGAGAGGGGATAGAAAAGAGTTTAAATGGACTGTAGGAGCAGCTAAGAGTTTTGATTTCTTAAAGAAGAAAGTCATGGAGCAACCTATTTCGGTGCTTCCAGATTTTAATAAGGTGTTTCAGGGAGATTGTGATGTTGGTTCTAGTGTCATAGGAGCTTTTTGAGTCAAGAAGGTAAGATTGTTGCCTATTTTAGTGATAAATTAAATGATTCCAAGAGAAAATATTATGTCTATGATCAAGAATTTTATTTAATAGTTCAAGCTTTGAAGAAATGGAGGCACTATTTGTTGTCAAAATAATTTTTTTTATATACTAATCATTAGGCCTTAAATTACCTTAGTATTCAAGGGATGCTAAACCAAAGACACTTAAAATGGGTTGAGTTGTTGAAGAGTTGCACATTTATTTTGAAACATAGAAGTGGGAAGTCAAGTAGAGTTGTAGATGCCTTAAGTAGAAGGCAATTGTTGATAGAGGTGAAGATAGAAGTTGTTGGTTTCAATGAACTCAAGAGTTTGTATCCTTAAGATAAAGACTTTGTAGAGCCTTGGAAGGCTTGTTTGGAACATATTTCTTTGGACAAGATATGATGGTTGGATTTCATTATCCAAGATGGTATGTTGGTTAGAGGAAGCCAATTGTGTATTACACAGAGTTCTATGAGAGAGAACTTTATTAAGGAGAAGCATAGTGGAGGATTGGTAGGGAATTTTGGTCAAGATAAGATGATTTCTCTTGTAAATGAGAATTATTATTGGCCACAGTTGCACCAAGATGTGAATAATTTTGTGTAGAGTATGCTAGATGGCTAAAGGGGTAAGTCAAAATATAGGGTTGTATAAGCCATTACTTGTACCAAAGAAGCCATGGGAGGATATTAGTATGGAATTCATTCTTGGTTTACTAAGAAAACAAAGAGGACATGACTCAATATTTTTGGTGGTGGACATATTTTCAAATATGGCACATTTCATTCTATGTCATAAGATTAGTGATTTTATTCACATTATAGATTTATTTCTAAGTGAAGTGGTTAGACTACATGGTCTACCAAAGAGTATAGTCTCAGATTGAGATACCAAATTTGTTGGGTATTTTTGGAGAACATGTGGAAGAATTGAAGACTAATTTGAAGTTTAGTTCTGAAAACCATCCATAGCCTGATGGGAATACAGAGGTTGTAAATAGGTGTTTGGGAAACCTGTTGAGATGCTTAGTAGGGGATAAAAGATAAAGGGGATAAAAATCAGTGTTGAGACTGAAGATTTTATAAAACACTGGAAGAGCTTGCATGAAGAGGTAAGAAATCATATCCTTAAGACGAATTCTCAGTACAAGGCTAAAGAAGATTAGAAGCAGAGATATAAGGAATTTCAAGTTGGAGATGAAGTCATGGTTCACCTATGGAAAGAAAGCTTCCTGATGCGAACGCATACCAAATTAAAAATGAAGAATTTGGGACCATGCAAGATCCTGAAGAAGCATGATTTAGGAAATGCCTATGAGGTAGAGTTGTCGAGTGGGATAAAAATATCTCTTGTGTTCAACATTGCTAATTTAATAAAATATCATGAAGCATATATGGAGGATGCACCAATAAAATAACACTAGAAAATTTGGGCACCTACTTCAAAGAAGGAGGAAATAGAAGATATTCTAGATAGTCGTGTGGGTAGAAGTACAAGAAACAAGAAATATGAAGAATGTTTGGTTAAGTGGAAAGAAATTCCTATTGAAGATTCATCATGGCTATATAAGGTAGATGTTGATCATCTTAGTTTTCCTCAGAATGTCAAAGATGTGACAAGGTCACTTGTCAAATTACCTTGGGTCTCTAATGCAGGAGCATCCAAGGTGAAAGAGTAATCTTGCATCCCAAAAATATTGTTTATTTTTATTTTTGTTAGGTTTAGTGAATAATTTTTTTAGGGATAAAAATGGTAGGATCACTTACTATTTTTAGTAAGTTAGCAGTTATACACGTATTGGCATGAAATATTACAGAGAGATTTAGAATGGTGAAATGAAGCTAATGATGAAGAAATCACTTCAATACCATTTGTCAATTGTGATATATTAATGTTTTATTTTTAAACCACTTTACAAATATTCAAAGTCAATTTTGAGGCACCTAGAGGTTTTGAATCAGCCTAAAAAGTGGTCAAAAATCAAAAGGCCATTTCATCAGCCTTTTTTGACCTTACTATTCATCAAGATCTTTCCAACAGTGTGAATTATTTTTCAGTATAATGCTCAAATCAAAAGTTATGGCTCTCGACAGTTGGACTAGAATTTAGGAATTTTCTAAATTTAGAAAAAGGGATAATTGAATCTGTTGGGTGCCAAAAATAGAAGGGATAGTTCATTAGAAAGTGGGGTAGGTGCAGAAAGATGGGTCCCAAAAAGGGGGCTTAAGTGGCCACTTTTTTTTTTGAAATTAGGAAATACTAACCTTGGACGTGAAATTGAGGATAGTTACACTCAAATTTTGAGATAGAACAAAAATAAGGATCGAAGTGATCTGAGTCCACTTTCTAAACTACTAATTTTTTTTGAAAATGGTTGAGATTAAGGGGTTCAAAATAGGGACGTACACAAATTGGTGTTGTTTTTGTCAAAAAAACATAACATAGCAACTCTTGTACGACCCTCATACGGTGAAATTTTTTTTAGTATTTTTAAATTGCAATGGTCAAAAGTTAGCTAATAGTATGTAGTTGACGCATAATTTTCCTAATAATTTTTTAATGAATATTTGAATTTTTACTAATTTTCGAAGTAGACACTTCCTAAAAAATAGAATTTTTGTCGTGCTACCCCTACAAATTTTGGAAACTAATTGAATTTAAAAAAAAAAAAAATGTAGAATGGAGTCTAGTTTCTAAAAATGTAATTTATTTGAAATTTCGATGAATGGTTAATTTATAACAAAAAAAACACCAAACATTTCTTTTTGCCAAAAAAGAGACATACAAACAAAAGAAATCATCGATGAAAGGCTTAACATTGTTAGAAAGTGAAAAAGATTACATCGTTGGATAGCTAAGAGAGAACCTAATATTACCTAGATGTTTGATTTGTTTGATATTGAGCCACATGCAATCCTGATAGTGAGCATGAACCCGATTATGTGAAATATTGTAAAATTTGAAAAAACACGTCTCTGGTCATTGGGAATGCCCTCCAAGCCTTTGGGTTGGTATTCCAATGAAAATACCAATCCCAAGGCTTGGGGATTCCCAAAGTAAGATATAACATGCTCGCATTATATCTCAGTTTTGACATGATTTTTTTGCGTTTGTGAGGAACATGTCTAGAAAGACATAACGAGAGTGCGTTCTAATGCGCTCACGTTATGTCTTGCTTAATGTTAAAGGATACTCTATTGAATGCATATTTATATATTTGTATGTTTGTATTTACATGTATGCTTGTATGTCATGTATGTATGCATGTATGTTAATTAAATGCTTTCCTATATGTATGTAAGAGTGTATCTACACATGTACATGTATTCTTATATGTATGTAGGATTTTATGTACATATGTATTATGGTTGTATGTATGTATTTAGAGGGAGGGAGAATTTTAAGAGAGAGACAGATCTATAGTTTTCTAGGTAGGGTGGGAGGGGGAGAGAGCGAGAGAGAGGGAGAGAGAGAGAGAGGGGGGTGGAAGTGAGTTTAAGAGAGAGAGAGTGGGAGAGAGAGAGAGAGAGGACTTAGCTAGGTATGGTGGGAGGAGGAGGAGAGAGGCATGGGAGAGATAAGGAGAGAGGGAGAGAGAGAGAGAGGGGAGAGAGAGAGAGAGAGAAAGAGAGAGTTATGTAGGTAGGGTGCCAAAGGGAGAGGCTTGAGAGTGTGAGGGGGTGAGAGGGAGAGACTTGAGAGATAGGTAGTGAGAGGGAGTGTGAGAGAGAGGGAGTGGGAGAGAGAGGGAGTGTGAGTGAGAGACCTGAGAGAGGGAGAGGGTGTGGGAGGGAGTGACCTGAGAGAGGGAGAGAAAAAGTGGGGTGGAGTGAGATGGACTTATCTAGGTAGGGTGGGAGGGATAGATAGAGAGGGGAGAGAGAGAGAGTTACCTAGGTAGGTTGCCAAAGGGAGAGATATGAGAGAGAGAGGGGGTGGTAGGGAGAGACCTGAGAGAGAGGGAGAGATGGAGTAGGAGAGAGATGGAGGGAGATAGATAGAGGGATCGAGAGAGGGTGGTAGGGATTGATTGAATGAGAGGTACGTAGAAAGAGGGAGAGGATAGATAGAGACAATTAGAGAGGGTAGAAGAGAGGGAGGGAGGGAGAGGTGAGATGTATACATAGAGAGTCCAAGCGATAGCGGTTGCGGGTATAGGGTTGAGGGATTAGGGTGGAGGATGTATAGGGTTGATGGTTTCTAGGGTATTAGGGTTTAAGGTTTGAGGGTTGAGGGGTTAGGGTCGATGGTAAAGGGTAGAGGGTAGAGGGTATAGGATAGAAGGTTTAAGGTTTTAGGGTTAAAGGGTTAAGGGTTTAGGGTTTAGGGTATAGGTTTGAGGGTATATGGTTGAAGGATTAGGTTTATGGTCAAATGTAAAGGGTAGAGTGTATAGGGGTTGAGGGTTGAGGGATTAAGGGTTGAGGGTTGTGAATTGAGGGTTGAGGGTTTAATGTATAGGGTAGAGCTAGAGGGTTTAAGTGTTTAAAGTTTAAGGGTTAATGATTGATGGTTGAGGGTTTAAGGTTGAGGGTAGAGGATTGAGGGTATAGGTTATAAGGTCGAGGGATTAGGGTTGAGGGTCCAATGTATAGGGTAGAGGGTATAGGGGTTGTGGTATTAGGGTTTAAGGGTTGAGGGTTGAGGGTTTAAGGGTTGAGGGTTTAGGGATTAGGGTAGATAGTTTTCTTGGATTTAATGGTTTAAGGGTTGAGGGATTAGGGTTTAGGGTATAGGGTATTGGGTTGAGGGTAGATCATAGAGGGTAGAGGGTTTACAGGTTTAGGGTAAAAGGGTTGAGGGTTGAGGGTTGAGGGTTGAGGGTTTAGGGTTTAGGGTTTAGGGTTGACTGTTTAAGGGTCAAAGGTTTAGGGTTTAGGATTGAGGGATTAGGGTAGAGAGAGAGGGATGGATGGATAGAGAGGTGGAGAGAGAAGTGATATGGAGAGAAGGAGAGAAGAGGATGGAGGGACATAGATATATGAGGGTTGAGTATCCAATGTATAGGGTAGAGGATTGAGAATATAGGGTATAGGGTTGACGACCTGTAGGGTTGAGGGTATAGGGTTGAGAGTAGATATGGTTGAAAGATTTGGATTGAGATTCCAATGTATAGAGTAGAGGGTATCAGGGTTGAGGGTTGAGGATTAAGGGATTAAGGGATTAAGGGTTAAAGGTTGAGAATTGAGGGTTTAGGGTTTAATGTATAGGGTATAGGGTAGAGGGTAGAGGGTAGAGGGTAGAGGGTTTAAGGGTTGAGGGTTGAGGGTTTAAGGTTAAGGGTAGAGGATTGAGGGTATAGGGTTGGGGGATTAGGGTTGAGGGTCCAATGTATAGGGGTTGAGGGATTAGGGTTTAAGGGTTGAGAGATTAGGGTTCAAGAGGGTTGATGGATTAGGGTAGAGAGTTTTTGAACCACTAAAAATGTAGCTCTGACCTAGGGAAAAAGGATTCCCTTTAATAGGCCCTTAGGGTTTTTCACCCTAGGAGCACTTGGTGTGTGAGAATGACACTCTTGCCTCTAGGTGGTTACAAGATTTTTGGCAGTTGCATTTAAAGGAAGGGCTGATTGATGAAGGCTGTGAAATGTGTGTGTGATGTGTGGCTAAAATTGAAATAACATGATGCTAATCTAATGTATGCAATGTAAATAAACTAAATCCAAACTAATGCAAACTAACTAAACTATGCCCTAAATGTATGCAAAATAGAAAGGAAATAGGAGAGTTGAGAGCTTGTGCACCTGGAAGTGTGGTGTTGCAGATGAATGGTTTTGGAATATTCTAGAAAATTTTCAAAATGAGCAGAAGGACACTTACGCCAAGTTGGGCAACCTAGTCCTATCAGGAAAATCTGTCAGAACAGGTTTTGAGGAAAAGGGTACCCAAAAATTAGAAAACTCTTTTTCAGGCTTAGCATAGGGACAAGTTTTCCAATGGTGGAAACCTAGTCCTCTTCGTGCTTTCTGAGAAATCAAGTCCTGATTTTGTGGGTCCTAGTTGATGTTTCCCTTTTTGCAGCAATCCGTGTTTGAAACTCCCAAAAATGACCTGTAGCTTGTCTTATTGCCTCACTTAGGGTTTGATGCTTTGATTTGATTTGGGTAGGATGCTTGTACTTTCTCCAACACTTTTTAATTCACCAAATCTAAGTACAAAACCTACAAACACATGCAAAGACCAAGAGATTGTTGGGGTTAGGGAATAGGGGTTTGCCTAAGTCAAACCCTTTTGAAGGTAACTACACCCAAATGAGATAAAGCCAAAGGTAAGTAAGATTGAATGATGAACTTAATGGAAATGCTTACCAAACCTTTATTGTTGATGGTCTGCAACATGCAAGAACAACTCCAATGGAGGTTTCTTGTGAAACCCTTGTGCTTGATTGCTTGCTTTGGAAGATAGGAGTGCAAGAGTGCTTGTGATGAGCTTGAGAGAGTCTAAGAGAGTAAGTGTGAAAAATAAGCTAACGAGAGAGACAAATGAAGGTGAAAACCTTTATTTTTACATGTAAACCCTAATTTTCTTGAAATGCAACCTAATAGGCCGACACTAGGGTTTAGGAGGCAAGATTCCCATTGAATTTTATTTGAAATTTGAGATTTTTTCCAAAAGGGACTAGGTTGCCCAAAGTGGCGACCTAGTCCACTTGGGCAATTTCAAGTGGTGGTCGAGAATTAATTTGTGTTTTATGAAGTTAATCAGCTTTGCCTCTCAAAACACACTTAAATCGGGACTAAGGGTGCATTAGGGGGACAAATTGGCATAGAAAAAGGGTTAATTTAGGGGTGATAAGCCTAGATAAGTGTGGAAATGCAGTACAACACTTTACAACACTTTGTCATAAGGCTTAGAAAGGTGTAAGAAGGCGTTTTTTAGGTAAATTGTGTTGAAAGAGTCTTAGAAAAGTGAGGAAATGTGTTACAACACTTCACAACACCTTAGTAAAACATCATTAGGTTATTATTGAATTGCAAGCTTACAAGGATGAATCAAGGTAAAACAAGGCCAAAATCTAATGGAAAAGGGAAAAATGAGTGAAAAAGTGCCAAGGTATACACTTTTTGGTGACACATTTAGCCCCCAGTTTAGTGAGAGTGTGGACTTATTTCAAACTCACACTAAAGTAGCTGAATCATGTGTGTCGAGCGGGATTTAATGTAATCATGCTAGAAAGATGAGATGACATCAATCGAGAGGGATGATCAAGCCCCCAAGATCAAGATCCCATGGAAAACTAAACATAAGTACAAAATATAATACAAGGAGTGATGTGAAAGGGTGGAGAAAAGTTGGATCAAGCTTCGACCATTTGTCTAACTAGTTGTGGATCAGATCTAGGTTGTTTATCTGAAAGGAAATAATGTACTCACTTTGGGCTAATGAAACTTTCGGTTGTCTATCGGGTCAAAATGCCAAAGGGTGGTGAGATACACACACACGGTTGGTATGCACTCACACACAAAATGGTTTCTATGGGGAAAGTAGTGCCACTAGTTGGGATTCCCACTCAACCATACCAAATTTATACCTCCTAATAACTTTGATAAGGCACCACAAAAGACAGGGGTGTGGTTCATGAGACAAGAAAAGCCTTGGATTCCTAGAACTCATGAACAAGTGCAATATGGAACCACAGGAATGCAAGTTGTGCTATGCAAGATGGCCATGTATGCACGAAAAAGGTACAAAATGAAAAATACAAAAATAATGTAAAATGCAAAAAAGAGTGTTCTAAGGAGCCTTGTATAGTTCATATGAGGTCTTTGACTTAGGGAGCATTGTGTTTAATGTCTCCAAGAGAGGACCAATCCAAGAATAGAAGATTCACAACTTAGGGGATACAGTGCATCACATTAGGCCACTAAGAGGAAAATAATATGCTAAGATAAGTCACACTTATGAAGGACATTACACTGCATGTCTTTTACAAAGTGAGAAACACATCATGTGAAGTGACAAGGCTGCACTAGGAAGCGTGGACAAAGAAAAAGCAAGTGCAAATGCAGAGAAAATAAAATAATTCCAATGTATGCCCCCACTTTAAAGGTATTGCCACACACCGCGTTGTGAGAAATTTCTTTAAAGTAGAGAAAGGAAAAATGAAAAAAGGGACATGAGAGCCTTATGTGAAAATCCCAACATTGAGTGATAGGTGTCCAAGAAAGGTTGCGTCAGGCAAAAAGGAATAAATCAAATGAAAAGGGGGATATGCCCCCAAAATGAAAAAACACCAAACACATAAGGGATCTATGGACTTGGGGCGAGTATGTTCATTGATGCAATGTTTTTTTTAGAAAGCATGGAACTTCATCATTCTCCCAAATACATAGAACTAGAAGAAGCCAAAGAGAGAGCGAAATCAAATGAAAAAAAAAAGTCAATTTGGGTCAACATGGAAGAGACATGGGATGTCTCGACGCTTTGCATCATCCCCAAAAGGACAATAAAAAGAAAAAGAGGAAGGCAAACGTAAAAGAGCCTTGTTTTTGAGTCAACATGAAGGAGACATTGTGGTCTTTATGTCTTGCATCATCCTCAAATGAAAGGAAAAGGAAAAAGGAAAAGAGTGTCATTTGGGTCAACATGAAGGAGACATTGCAATCTCAATGCTTTGCATCATCCCCACATGAAAGATAAAAAGGAAACAAAAATAAAAAGAGGCTTATTTGGGTCAACATGAAGGATACATTATGGTCTCAATGCCTTGCATCATCCCCAAATGAGAGGAAAAAAGGAAACAAAAATAAAAAGAGGTTCATTTGGGTCAACATGAAGGATACATTGCGATCTCAATGCCTTGCATCATCCCCAAATGAAAGGAAAAGGAAAAAGGAAAAGTGAAAAAGTGAAAAGGCATGCACGACACATAGAAGAAGGTAGGCACATGTAGAAGAATGTCACAAAGAGTAAGAAAACATCAAACAAGATGGGGAATACATGACACATCAATGTAAAATGGAAAAAAAAGAAAAGAAAAAGGACTAGTAAGGTGCATGTGCATTACTCTGTGAGCAAGTCATCCACCTCCCAATATTGCTCAGTATAAAACTCAAGAGGACAACTAGCAAGAGGAACATCAGTAATTGTCGAACTAGCATCAAGACTGACACTTTTCCTAGGATAATTTCCACGAATGCTCATGAAAGAGGAGAATGGTGAAAACAAGGTTTAGTGTACCTCTTCATCGATGTGAGCATTCTCATCATCATCATCATCATCATCATCATCTAAGTTGATGACAATGGTGGTTCGTATGAAAATATCGGTGGTGGCTTGTAAAATGGGTGGGGCGGGAGGTATAGGATCATGTTGTGGGGGTGGAGGGGGAGGATCAGCAGGCATGGCTTCGGGCGTAGGTGGATTGGGATATTCATATTGTTCTTCCTCACAAGATTGGCAGGTGAGAGCACGACAGCAACGCCTACGCTGTCTAGCCTCTTTATTCCTTTTTTATTTTCTATCGGGGTGCATGGGGAAGGGACCATACAATCTACCATAGGTTGTGTATCATCTTAGAGAGGAGGGACAAAAGGAACTATGGGTGGTTCATCCACCTTCTCTTTATCTTTATAGACATGTTTAGTGTGGGGAGGGAGGACATAATTGCTATCATGATCCCTAGGCCTCTTGGATGATGTGGAAGAGGTTTTGGGAGTGGGTCGACTAGGCATATCGAAATTCGGTGGCAACATGGCTTCATCAAGGATGGGTGAGTCCGAGGTAGAAGGAGGTATGTTGCACAGAGAAAGTTGGAAGATATTTTTGGCTTTGAACTTTTGATAGGAAATGAAGAAGAAGTCCCATCTAGGGGTGATGGGCTCCATAGGTTCAGGCCAAAAGACATCTAAGGAAAAGTTACCCTTGGAGGATAAAAGATTAAAACCACTATGGTGGACAGAGAATATTTCATTGTCAATAGGAAACTTCACACACTTGTGGATGACGGATGAGACTACTTTCATAGAACAAAGCCGTGGGTGGCCAAGTCATAAGCAAAATTTTTCCGATTGAGGGATAATGGAAAAGGTAATGTCCAATGTTTTCAGACCTATTTGTAACAGGAGGACAATCAATCCAATCGTTAGACACCCAAAACCATTATGTGTTTTGACCCAAGTAGTAGATTGATTATAGACATCTTGATCAATATTATGTAATACTAGAAAATCTTTCGTGATAACATTCTCACCACATGCGGGATCTATGAGTATCCCATTAGCGGGATTATCATAAATTCAGCCAGCTATGTAGAGAGGGCCATCAAGAAGATTTCGTAGTATATCTTGTACAAAAAAGGTGATCTCAATAGTTCCTTTGGTTGGGCCCTTATGATGGATAACATCTATTGCTCCTACCATTTCACTAATAGGTGTGACATGGGTTATCGAGGGAAGAGAAACAAAATGTAGATCTTGTGAATCCCCATTCATGACATCAGGTGATGAAGTTTCACTCAGTTTGACAAATGACACATTATATTTGGGCATGGGGTTGGTGAATATTTGCAAGTTCTGGTTGGGGGGAGCCACAAATTTATTGCTTTTATCGTTAACTCTTGCAATAGATAGATGGCCTAAATCAATTAGGTCTTGTACTAGGTACTTTAGACACTTACATTGTTCAGTGTCATGTCTATTTTGATGATGAAAGTAACAATAACCAGTGGGATTATAAGAAGGAGGTAATGTTTTATTTGGATCAAGTGTATGGACGAGAGGTAAAGAAATCATTTGCTGCTGAAGTAATTGGGTCATGGTGTTATGAAGGGTGTTGGGCAAGGGTGTGAAGGTATGCGTAGGGTCTCTATAATTAAAGGGAATTGTAGACCTAACAACAACCACTTGGTTATTAACAGGTGGAGGGTTTTGGGACAAAGGGTTAAATTGGAGGAACCCTTTGTTCGGTTTATGAAATGGTTGGGGGTTGGATGGGGAAGAGTTGTCAGACTTCTCAACATGACTAGAAGTGGACCATGAGTCACGACTGCTAGTAGAATTATGGTAGTCATAGAGTGCTTGACACAAGTGCATAAAAGAGGGGAACTTCATGAGAGTAAGTTTATCTTGTAGGGATGTCACAAGGTTTTTGGTAAACATCTTTTGCAAATGGGTATCTGGTATCTTAACATCAATCAAAGAATAAAGAGCTTGATAACGAGAGATGAAATCAGTTATCTTCTCGTTATTATCTTTTTTGCATCTTGTGAGGTTCACTAAAGTTTTCTTTGGGGCCATATGGACTTGGAAGTGATTAATGAAGGCATCCACTAATTCATTGAACAAATTTTAGAATTATTAGGTAGGGAGGAGAACTAGTCCAAGGCAGCATCTTTGAGAGTCCTTGGGAATAAATTAGCAAGCAACTTATCATCGAGAGAAAAGTCACTGTAGAGAGCAGCAAAGGCAATGACATGGTTATAAGGGTCACCCTTCCCTCCATACTTCTTGAATCTAGGGTTCTCTATTCCTTGTGGGAAGGGACTGCATAGGATTTCAAGGGATAACGGATTACTACGAACGTAGTGGGTAGGTGAGCCATATTGGCTTTGGTTAATGGTGGATATTTATTGTTGCATAGAAGTTATAGTTTGAAATAGTTGTGTAATGAGAGGGTCACTGTAAGTGCTATGAGGTGGAAGGGAGAGAGGTGAAGGGGTGAAGGTGGTAGAAGGGGAAGTGGTAGGGATAGTAAGGATAGGGACAATGGAAGAGGTGTAGGGGTGGGATTCCATAAGAGAAGTAGAGATGCTAGTGGGGATGGTGAGGGGAGGTACTGCATTACTAACCTGTTGTATAGTGGTTGTCACACTAGGAGGTCTATAGGTTGAAATAGAAGCAACGGTTGAGGGGGGGAGTAGAAGGTCCTCCTTGGCCAAGAATAGGAGTGGGTGAGTGATATGCCTTAGGTGCATGTTTTTCATATATTTTTGCAATCTTCTTCATGACACGTAAGCCATCATCATGACCAAGTAAGCGGTGAAGGTTCTCAATGGCAAGGATAGCGGTTCTGGATATGGATTCAAAGCTGATTTCATGTTGATAATCAGTGAGATCAACATGGATATGGAAGATATTATCATGTGGGAGGTCATTTTTATCACTGGTTGTGTCTTCTAGGTGCAAGGAATTGCTAAGGATGGTTTCTAAGCCTAATGCACCATCGTCAATACTAGGATTTGAAGTCGGAGGGATCCCAAGATCTACAACAAGAGTGGTGTTGGTAGATTCCATGGTCCTAGAACTTTGTCTCATGACTGTATCGACAAAGGAACACTAAATGCTCAGACACAGTTCAGTAAGGATGGGGTGTAGGTTAAGGAAATGTAAGCAAAAGTGACAAAAGAGCTTGTAACTAAGATTTTGGAGCAAATCACAGAAAGGAAAAACCAGGGATCTGTAAGACAGAAAATATTGGAAAAATTCTGGGAATTTGATAGAAAATAGTGCCAAAGGACTAGGTCACCCAGTGTGGCGGCTTAGTCCTAGTAGTGTTGTTTTTGAGAAATTCCTAAATTTTTAGCTACTTTTTATGCTTTCTCTGATATTCAGATACAAACAGAAACTGGAAATGCAATTTTTTTTTTTGTATTTTCTTGCTAAAAATGCAATGAAATGTGCAAGTCTATCATGAACTTTCACTAAATTCACTTTTTCCACTAACCCTAGGATGCAAACAATGCAAAATTTCAATGCAATGCAAGCTATCTCTAAGATGAAATGTAAAAATAAAAAAGCTAGCTAATGGTCTACAATCGGGTTCACCAAAAATGTAGCTTTGACCTAGGGCAGAAGGATTCCTTTTACTAGGCCCTTAGGGTTTTTCACCCTAGGAGCATTTGGTGTGTGAGAATGACACTCTTACCTCTAGATGGTTACAAGATTTTTGGTGGTTGCATTCAAAGGAAGGGTTGATTGATGAAGGTTGTAAAATGTGTGTGTGATGTGTGGTTGAAACTGAAATAAAATGATGCTAATCTAATGTATTCAATGTAAACAAAGTAAATCTAAACTAATGCAAACTAACTAAACTATATGCCCTAAATGTATGCAAAACAAAAAGGAAATGGGAGAGTTGAGAGCTTGTGCACTTAAAAGTATGGTGTTGCAGATGAATGGTTCCGAAATATTCTAGAAAATGTTTGAAATGAGCAGAAGGACACTTATGCCAAGTTGGGTGACCTAGTCCTCCTGTCAAGAAAATCTGCCGAAATAGGTTTCAAGGAAAAGGGTACCCAAAAATACAAAAACCCTTTTTCAGGCTTAGCACAGGGACAAGGTCGCCAATAGTGGCAACCTAGTCCTCTTGGTGCTTTTCGAGAAATCAGGTCCTGATTTTGTGGGTCTCAGTTGATGTTTCCCTTTTTTGCAGTAATTCATGTCTGAAACTCCCGAAAATGACCTATAGCTTGTCTTCTTGCCTCACTTAGGGTTTGATGCTTTTATCTGATTTGGGTAGGATTCTTTTACTTTCTCGAACACTTTTTACTTCACCAAATCTGAGTACAAAACCTGCAAACACATGCAAAGACCAAGAGATTTTTGGGATTAGGGAATAGGAGTTTGCCTAAGTCAAACCCCTTTGAAGGTAACCAAACCCAAATGAGATAAATCCAAAGGAAAGTAAGATTGAATGATGAACTTAATGGAAATGCTTACCAAACCTTTGTTTTTTATGGTCTGCAACATGCAAGAACAACTCCAATGGAGGTTTCTTGTGAAACCCTTGTGCTTGATTTCTTGCTTTGGAAGATGGAGTGCAAGAGTGCTTGTAATGAGCTTGAGAGAGTCTAAGAGAGTAAGTGTGAAAAATGAGCTAAGGAGAGAGAAAAATGAAGGTGAAAACCCTTATTTGTACATGTAAAACCCTAATTTTCTCAAAATGCAACCTAATAGGCCTACACTATGGTTTAGGAGGCAAGATTCTCATTGAATTTTATTTGAAATTTGAGATTTTTGCCAAAAGGGACTAGATCACCCAAAGTGGCGACCTAGTCCACTTGGGAAATTTCAAGTGGTGGTCGGGAATTAATTTGTTTTTTATGAAGTCAATAAGTTTTTCCTCTTGAAACACACTTAAGTCGGGACTAAGGGTGCATTAGGGGGACAAATTAGCATAGAAAAAGGGTTAATTTAGGGGTGATAAGCCTAGATAAGTGTGGAAATGCATTACAACACTTTACAACACTTTGTCATAAGGCTTAGAAAGGTGTAAGAAGGTGTTGTTTAGGTAAATTGTGTTGAAAGGGTCTTAGAAAAGTGAGGAAATGTGTTACAAAACTTCACAACACCTTAGTAAAACACCATTAGGTTATTATTGAATTACAGGCTTACAAGGCTGAATCAAGGTAAAACAAGGCCAAAATCTAATGGAAAAGGCCAAAATGAGTGAAAAAGTGCCAAGGTATACACTTTTTGGCGACATAGTTTACTAAACAGGTTTAAGGGTTTAAGGGTTGAGGGTTGAGGGTAGAGGATTGAGGGTAGAGGGTAGAGGTTTTAAGGGTTTAGGGTTTAAGGGTTGAGGGTTGAGGGTTTAGGGTTTAGGGTTGAGTGTTTAAGGGTTTATAGGGTAGAGGGTAGAGGGTAGAGGGTAGAGGGTAGAGGGTAGAGGGTAGAGGATTGAGAGTATAGAGTTGGGGGATTAGGGTTGAGGGTCCAATGTATCTAGGGTAGAGGGTATAGGGGTTGAGGGATTAGGGTTTAAGGTTAGAGGGATTAAGGGTCAAGAGGGTTGAGGGATTAGGGTAGAGATTTTTCTAAGTTGGTTTAAGGGTTTAAGGGTTGAGGAATTAGGGTAGAGGGTAGAGGGTAGAGGATTAAGGGTAGAGGGTAGCAGGTTTAAGGGTTGAGGGCTTTAGGGTTGAGGGTTTAAGGTTGAGGGTAGAGGATTGAGGGTATAGGGTTGGGGGATTAGGGTTGAGGGTCCAATGTATAGGGTAGAGGGTATAGGGGTTGATGGATTAGGGTTTAAGGGTTGAGGGTTGAGGGATTAAAGGTCAAGAGGATTGAGGGATTAGGGTAGATAGTTTACTAAGTGGGTTTAAGGGTTGAGGGTAGAGGGTATTGGGTTGATGGTAGAGGGTAGATGGTTAAAGGGTTGAGGGTTGGGAGTTTAAGGTTGAGGGTATAGGGTTGGGGGATTAGGGTTGAGGGTCCAATGTATAGGGTAGAGGGTATAGGGGTTGAGGGATTAAGGGTCAAGAGGGTTGAGGGATTAGGGTAGAGAGTTTACTAAGTGGTTTAATTAAGGGTTTAAGGGTTGAGGTATTATGGTTGAGGGTAGAGGGTAGAGGGTTTAAGTGTTTAGGGTTTAGGGTTTAGGGTTAAGTGTTTAAGGTTTTATAGGGTAGAGGGTAGAGGGGAGAGGGGAGAGGGTTTAAGGGTTGAGGGTTTAAGGTTGAGGGTATAGGGTTGGAGGATTAGGGTTGAGGGTCCAATGCATATTATAGGGTATAGGGGTTAACGGATTAGGGTTTAAAGGTTGACAGATTAAGGGTCAAGAGGGTTGAGGGATTAGGGTAGAGATTTTACTAAGTGGGGGTAAGGGGTTAAGGGTTGAGGAATTAGGGTTGATGGTAGAGGGTAGAGGGTTTAGGGTTTAAGGGTTGAGGTTTTAGGGTTTAGGGCTTAGGGTTGATTGTTTAAGGGTTTATAGGGTAGAGGGTAGAGGGTAGAGGGTAGAGGGTAGAGGGTAGAGGGTAGAGGGTAGAGGGTAGAGGGTTGATATTTTAAGGTTGAGGGTAGAGGATTAAGAGTATAGATTTGGGGGATTAGGGTTGAGGGTCCAATGTATCTAGGGTAGAGGGTATAGGGGTTGATGGATTAGGTTTTAAGGGTAGAGGGATTAAGGGTAAACAGGGTTGAGGGATTAGGGTAGAGATTTTTCTAAGTGGGTTTAAGGGTTTAAGGGTTGAGGAATTAGGGTAGAGGGTAGAGGGTAGAGGATTGAGGATAAAGATTAGCAGGTTTAAGGTTGGAGGTAGAGGATTAAGGGTATAGGGTTGGGGGATTAGGGTAGAGGGTATAGGGGTTGAGGGATTAGGGTTTAAGGTTTGAGGGTTTAGGGTTGAGGGATTAAGGTTCAACAGGGTTGAGGTATTAGGGTAGAGAGTTTACTAAGTGGGTTAATTAAGGGTTTAAGGTTTGAGGGTAGAGGGTAGATGGTTTAAGGGTTGAGGGTTGGGGGTTTAAGGTTGAGGGTTGAGGGTTGAGGGTTGAGGTTGAAGGTTGAGGTTGAGGGTATATAGGGTTGAAGTTAGGGTTGAGGTCAATGTATAGGGTGGGGGTACATAGGGGTTGAGGGATTAGGGTAGAGAGTTTACTAAGTGGTTAATTAAGGGTTTAAGGGTTGGGGGATTAGGGTTGAGGGTCCAATGTATAGGGTAGAGGGTATAGGGGTTGAGGGATTAGGGTAGAGAGTTTACTAAGTGGTTAATTAAGGGTTTAAGGGTTGGGGGATTAGGGTTGAGGTAGAGGGTAGAGGATAGAGGGTTTAAGGGTTTAGGGTTGAGTGTTTAAGGTATTATAGGGTAGAGGGTAGATGGTAGAGGGTTTAAGGGTTGACGGTTTAAGGTTGAGGGTAGAGGATTTAGGGTATATGGTTGGGGTATTAGGATTGATTGTCTAATGTATAGGGTAGAGGGTATAGGGGTTGAGAAATTAGGGTTTAAGGGTAGAGGGATTAAGGTTCAAGAGGGTTGAGGGATTAGGGTAGAGATTTTTCTAAGTGGGTTTAAGGGTTTAAGGGTAGAGGGTAGAGGGTAGAGGGTAGAGGGTAGAGGATTAAGGGTAGAGGATTGAGGGTAGAGGGTAGAGGGTTTAAGGGTAGAGGGTTTAAGGTTGCGGGTAGAGCATTGAGAGTATAGATTTGGGGGATTAGGGTTGAGGGTCCAATGTATCTAGGGTAGAGGGTATAGGGGTTGAGGGATTAGGGTTTAAGGGTTGAGGGTAGAGGATTGAGAGTATAGAGTTGGGAAATTAGGGTTGAGGGTATGTGGGTTGAGGGATTAGGGTTTAAGGGTTGAGGGATTAAGGGTTTAGGTTTGAGGGATTAGCTTTTAAGGTTTGAGGGTTGAGGGTTGACAGATTAAAGGTCAAGAAGATTGAGGGATTAGGGTAGAGAGTTTACTAAGTGGGTTTAAGGGTTTAAGGGTTGGGGGTTGGGGGTTAGGGGTTGGGGATTGGGGGTTTAAGGTTGATGGTAGAGGGTTGAGGGTATAGGGTTGGGGGATTAGGGTTGAGGGTCCAATGTATAGGGTAGATGGTATAGGAGTTGATGGATTAAGGAACAAGAGGGTTGAGGGATTAGGGTAGAGAGTTTACTAAGTGGGTTAATTAAGCATTTAAGGGTTGAGGGATTAGGGTAGAGGGTAGAGGGTAGAGGGTAGAGGGTAGAGGGTAGAGGATTGAGGGTAGAGGGTAGAGGGTTTAAGGGTTTAGGGTTGAGTGTTTAAGGGTTTATAGGGTTTATATGGTAGAGGGTAGAGGGTAGAGGATTTAAGGGTTGAGGGTAGAGGATTGAGAGTATAGAGTTGGGGGATTAGGGTTGAGGGTCCACTGTATCTAGGGTAGAGGGTATAGGGGTTGAGGGATTAGGGTTTAAGGGTAGATGGATTAAGGTTCAAGAGGGTTTAGGGATTATGGTAGAGATTTTTCTAACTAGGTTTAAGGGTTTAAGGGTTGAGGAATTAGGGTTGAGGGTAGAGGGTAGAGGATTGAGGGTAGAGGGTAGCGGGTTTAAGGGTTGAGGGTTTAAGGTTGAGGGTAGAGGATTGAGGGTATAGGGTTGGGGTATTAGGGTTGAGGGTCCAATGTATAGGGTAGAGGGTATAAGGGTTGAGGGATTAGGGTTTAAGGATTGAGGGCTGAGGGATTAAGGATCAAGAGGGTTGAGGGATTAGGGTAGAGATTTTAATGAGTGGGTTAACTAAGGGTTTAAAGGTTGAGGGTAGAGGGTATTGGGTTGAGGGTAGAGGGTAGATGGTTTAAGGGTTGAGGGTTGGGGGTTTAAGGTTGAGGGTAGAGGGTTGAGGGTATAGGGTTGGGGAATTAGGGTTGAGGGTCCAATGTATAGGGTAGAGGGTATAGGGGTTGAGGGATTAAGGGTCAAGAGGGTTGAGGAATTAGGGTAGAGAGTTTACTAAGTGGGTTAATTAAGGGTTTAAGGGTTGAGGGATTAGGGTAGAGGGTAGAGGGTAGAGGATTGAGGGTAGAGGGTAGAGGGTTTAAGGGTTGAGGGTTTAGTGTTTAGAGTTTAGGGTTGAGTTCTTAAGGGTTTATAGGGTAGAGGGTTTAAAGGTTGAGGGTTTAAGGTTGAGGGTAGAGGATTGAGGGTATAGGGTTGGGGATTAGGGTTGAGGGTCCAGTAGCTAAGTGTAGAAGTTTACTAGAAATTGAAGTTTAATGGTTTTTGCAAGGCTGAGAATTAGGGTTGAGGTAGAGGGTAAGAAAGTTGAGGATAGAGGGTTTAAGGGTTTAGGGTTTAAGGGTTGAGGGTTTAGGGTTTAGGGTTGAGTGTTTAAGGGTTTATAGGGTAGAGGGTAGTGGGTCGAGGGTTTAAGGGTTGAGGGTTTAATGTTGAGGGTAGAGGAGTGGGGAGTATAGGGTAGAGGGTTTTAGGGTTGAGGTTTAAGGTTGAGGTTGAGGGTAGAGGATTGAGGGTATAGGGTTGGGGGATTAGGTTTTAAGGTCCAATGTATATGGCAGAGGGTATAGGGGTTGAGGGATTAAGGGTCAAGAGGGTTGAGGGATTATATTAGAGAGTTTACTAAGTGGGGTTAAGGGTTTAAAGGGTTGAGGAATTAGGGTAGAGGGTAGAGGGTTTAAGGGTTTAGGGTTTAGGGTTTAGGGTTGAGTGTTCAAGGGTTTATAGTGTAGAGGGTAGAGGGTAGAGGGTTTAAGGTTTGAGGGTTTAAGTTTGAGAGTAGAGGATTGAGGGTATAGGGTTGGGGGATTAGGGTTGAGGGTCCAATGTATATGGTAGAGGGTATAGGGGTTGAGGGATTAGGGTTTAAGGGTTGAGGGTTGAGGGATTAAGGGTCAAGAGGGTTGAGGGATTAGGGTAGAGAGTTTACTAAGTGGGGTTAAGGGTTGAGAATTAGGGTTGAGGATAGAGGGTAGAGGATTGAGGGTAGAGGGTTTAAGGGTTTAGGTTTTAGGGTTGAGTGTTTAAGGGTTTATAGGGTAGAGGGTAGAGGGTAGAGGGTTTAAGTTTTAAGGTTGAGGGTAGAGGATTGAGGGTATCGGGTTGGGGATTAGGGTTGAGGGATTAGAGTTTAAGGGTTGAGGGTTGAGGGATTAAGGTTCGAGAGGGTTGAGGGATTAGGGTTGAGGGTAGAGGGTAGAGGATTGAGGGTAGAGCATAGAGGGTTTAAGGGTTTAGGGTTTAAGGGTTGAGGGTTAGGGTTTAGGGTTTAGGGTTTAGGGTTTAGGGTTTAGGGTTTAGGATTTAGGGTTTAGGGTTGAGTGTTAAGGGTTTACAGGGTTGAGGGTTTAAGGGTTGAGGGTTTAAGGTTGAGGGTAGAGGATTGAGAGTATAGAGTTGGGAAATTAGGGTTGAGGGTCCAATGTATCTAGGGTAGAGGGATTTCAGTTTAAGCGTTGAGGGATTAAGGGTTTAGGGTTGAGGGATTAGGGTTTAGGGATCAAGGTAGAGAGGGAGGGATGGATGGATAGAGAGATGGAGGAAGAATTGAGATAGAGAGAAGGAGAGAAGAGGACAGAGGGACAGAGATATATGAGGGTTGATGATCCAATGTACAGGGTTGAGAATTGAGGGTATAGGGTTTATGACTTGTATGGTTGATGGATTAGAGTATAGGGTTGAAGGTATAGAGGGTTAAGGGTATAGGGTTAAGGAGACCCCATTTCTTGGATGCATTTTTTCAAATAGACCAAGTTAGGTTACCAATTTCACCCACTAGCTCGCCAATTCATTGAAATTGGCAATGTAGTGGCCTGTTTGAAAAAATGGGTCCAAGAAATGGGGTATCTCGATGATGTACTTAGACCCATTTTTTCAAACAAGCCAAGTTAGGATGCCAATTTCACCCACTAGCTTTCCAATTCGATGAAATTGGCAACCTAACTTGAGAGGGATAGGAGTGACTGAGTGGGAGAGAGAGAGTTGAGAGAGGGAGAGGTGGTAGGAGGGGGAGACTTAAGAGAGATAGAGAGAGATAGAGGGAGTGGGAGAGAGATATAGGGTAGAGGATAGAGGGTATAAGGGTTAAGGGTAGAGGGGAGAGATACAGGAGTGAGTGAGAGATACTTGAGAGAGAGAGGGGGAGGGAGTGGGAGAGAGATAGAGGGTAGAGGATATATAGGAGTAAGTGAATGAGAGAGAGTTGAGAGAGGGAGAGGGGGTAGGAGAGAGAGAGAGGGTTTAAGGGTTGAGGGTAGAGGATAGAAGGTATAAGGGTTAAGGGGAGAGGGGAGAGAGATAGAATTAGGGTACAAGGGTTGAGGGTATAAGGGTATAAGGGCTGAGGGTATAAGGGTATAAGGGTTGAGGGTAGAGGGTAGAGGTGAGAGAGATAGAATTAGAGTTTAAGTTTTGAGGGTAGAGGATAAAGGGTATAAGGGTTAAGGGTAGAGGGTAGAGAGGAGAGAGACAAAAAGAGTGATTGAATGAGAGAGATTTGAGAGAGGGAGAGGGGGTAGCAAGGAAAGACTTGAGAGAGAGAGAGAGAGGGATGAAGTAGGAGAGAGATAGAGGGTAGAGGATAGAGGGGAGAGAGATAGAATTAGGGTATAGAGGGTATAGACAAAGAGAGAGAAAAAATCTATTAAAAAACCAACTTTCTCATAACACGAGCACGTTTTGAAGAAGTAGAGATGTGATCATTTTTATCAAGAAATAACGTGCTCACATTATAATGTGGGCATGTTAAAATGCGAGCGTGTTTTGGCTTGGTCTAAAAAATGGTAAGAAAACTCAATATACCCGTGATCTCAAGGCCCACATTCTACATATTCTCCTGGTTATGTGCATGCTCCAACAAAAAGTAGCTTTTTGATGATGTTGTGAAGTGTGTATACATGTTTTTCACATTCCACCACCTTTGCATGAAATAGTATACTTTTCATGTTGAAAGGCATATAATATCAATTTAAGTCTGAATTCCATTCAAAAGTGATATACAATTGAAGTTTGGATGGGAACAAGCTTTTGAAAAAGTCAAATTGTTGAGGAGTTTGAAGAAAGAAGAAGCAAAAGCTACATAATTGGGTAGAACTCCTCCATTTCAAACTCTGGTTTTTTAGGTATGTGAAGTCTTTACACATTTTCTTTCATTCTATTATGGCTTGGTTTCATTTTTGTTATTTTTCATATTCCATGTTGATCATTGTTTGTTTGTCATTATAACCTTAGGTTATCAATGCACATTTTAAATTACATAATTCTATACACTTTCCAATTACATTTTTAAACCACATCTCTTTGAGGTATTTTGTTATTTAACAATTGACTTACCTTGTGTATGCTTCCACATTTTGTATACACATATATATGACATAAGTTTTAAGGAAGTAAAAAAACCATCATTTCTCAATCCTTTATTATGGATGTGCATACCACTCTCCAAAGATTTCTGATGCAGAACATCTACACAATTCCACAAACTTCAAGTGTACTTCTGACCCTAATCACAAACTGAGAAGATCGAAAAAAAATTCAACCAAGAGTCACTTAAACTTTCAACCAAAATCCACAACTTTGTAACTTGTTTCACTTTGCTAAAATGCACCAAATTACCAAATCAGGTTACCAACTCGCCACAGACCCTAAAATCACCTTGAACATCATTATCTTGACTGGTTCAAAACAAAAACACCATTGGAAAACTTTGAATCACTCAACTCATCAAACATTCTCACCAAGACACCAATTTGCACCTTGTTTCCACATTGCTATAAAGCACTAAAACAACAAATCTTGACTCCAAACCTTTACAAGGCCCAAATTCTTCTTAACCATCATCATCTTAATAGGAACAAAGAAACATCACCTTTTCATAACACAATATCATCAGTTTCACAACTTATTGCACTCGGTTTGTATATGTCTACACATGGTAGCCAAACCGCCTCCAAGCCTTTACCAATGTCATTTCACTAGACCCTAACCTATAGGAACCATTTCTTGTATGGAAATTGATGCATAGGATCAATGGCTACACAAAAAAATTGACAAGAATTAAAGACTAGGGCTTGATTGACTCCCTAACACAGTCACAAAGTCTCATCAAAGGAATAGGCTTCCAAGGTCTCCAATCCACACCAAGGTTTTAAGGTATTTGAATGAATCTTCTAAGGCATCTAACAAGATTAAGACAATAAACCATACACAACTTGACCACTCAAACTACCGAGAAACACCATTTTGTAGCAACACTACTCCAAACCACCTACAAGCTAGTAGTCCTTCCACAGGGGATTTTCACTCATATATTTTGACTCAATTCACCAATCAAGACTGTAAAAACCTTTTTGGATACCCTTTTTTAATATATAAAACATATGTCAAAACCACTATAGACTCTTTTGGAAGAAACAACTCAAACTAGCATTGCTCCGCTAAGACAACAAGACCATTTAGACCACTTTCCCAAAGAGACACCCTTCAAATATTTTTACCCATCACTAATTTCAATTCCAACACACTAGGCCAACTACCCGAAGACCATTCTCACAATATTGGGTGGAGCTACAAATATTTTACTCACCAAATGCTTTGAACTCATCTTTAAAGCCAAATAGGCTTGCAATCAAGGAGGGTTTATTGAAACTCGGGCTTCCACAACACCCCACACTCTAACAACACTTGTAACACCATATAAATATCCTACAAATTCTTGAAAAACCAACTCCCAACCTTTACCATTGTTATTTCATCGTACTCTTACTTGAAACCTCCATTTTAGGTCAAAACTCATAAGGAAACATCTAGGACAGCAACTCAAAATCACTCCAATCATCTCCCCAACTTTTGAAAACTTCTTAAACATTGAAAAATACCTAATATACTTCTTTCCACTTAGTTTCAATAAAAACCACTAGAGATAATAAGAACAAATGCATTTTTAGTGTCTCAAAACCCCAAAATAGGGTTTCAGACCTGTCTACACTAAAATGTCCATAAAACTCACAAATCTTAACAAAATTCAATCAAATAAGATGGAGGTTTATGTTACATAATTCCTTTAACATTTAAAATAATTTTGGATCATAAACCACTTGTACGGGTCCGTACAATGGTCTGAAACTCAGAATTACCAGTAAAATACAAATTTTTCAACATAAAACATAGTTTCTTCTTGATTTTCTTCTTGTGTTTCGCCTTCCTCTATTCTACCAACACACACAAAATATAGAACACTCAAAAATTATTACAAAAGCTCTTAAAAAGGTGTTTTCAAAAGCTTTCTTAACTACCCCTTAGTTATTAAGACTCTTCAACTTCCTATTTTTTGCAATTTTGCATTTTTGCAATTTTACATTTTTGCATTATTGACAACTATTACAAGATTTTTCACTTTTCAATACTTTGACCATAAACCCACCAAGTGACCTAATAAACTGATTCAAATACATAAAAATGACCTTTTTACATGCTTTATATGAGTGGAGATTTCAAATTTTACAAAATTGCCTTATAGAGGCATAAAATCCACAAGGTGCTCCTACACCACTTTCATTGAGGTATTTTGTCAAACAGTTATACCAAGCAACTGATTGCCTTGTCTATGCTACCAAATTTTCCATACATGTCTCGAAAAAATTTGAATATACTCCTCCCACATTGATAGATCTTTCAAACTATTTTGGTTTTCATCTCTATTTCTAAATTTACCTCATCACTAAATCTACTTGATCACTTATGTTGTGATATATTTTAAATTTTTCCTTGATTCTAACCCTTCTCTCCACTATTTTAGGACTCTTTATTCAAGGCTAAGTTAGAAACATGGGGAAACATCCAACCTATCTTGCAATCATGGCTCAAAATGGAAGCATGGACAAAGCATTTGAATTGTTTGACAATAATGTTTTCGCATAAATGTATGCAAAATGTGATATCATTGACAAGCTAGTGAGCTTGGCAAGATAGTGAGTTCACTCACTAGCTTGCCAATGCGGTAGGGTTGAGAAGGTAGGGGCAACGTATGCCTCCTAGAAATGGGATCTCACGGTGATGTATATCACTGTGAGACCCCATTTCTATGAGGCATGTGCTGCCCCTAACTTATCAATTGATGCAATACAGGGTGCAAAACATTCAATCAATCACAATTTAAGTCTTTAGAGACAACTTTACAACTTTAAAAAAAATTATCTCAACAATTCTTCACAAATTCACCCAATTTCACTTGTACGTCTGCTAACCTAGTTTCTTGACCAAATCTACCCTAACCTGTACTCATTGAACCCACTAACCAAATAGATTTTAATATATCCTTTAAGGCATACACAAATATATCTCAACAGTTCATATAACTCTTTTGGAAGAAATATCTCAAATTCATGCTTCTAAAGTGTCCCAACTAGGCCAACTAGGCCAAACAGGGTTTTAGACCTTATTCATGACAAAAACGACATAACACACCTAATGACCTATCACAAACTCTTCTAGAGGATGATTGTAAGCATTTTTTTTTAAGCCTTGAATGACATATACTTCATTTATTTGAATAGATACATTTTTTAGGAACTAATATTTGTCTCATTACCATGCTATAGGTAAAATTATCCGCCATGCCGAAGAAATGAAAAAAGGAATAAACTAACAGATGAAAGAGTATGAAGCATTCAAATAAAAGGAGATAAAATGGGTGGTGGCATATTGTGAAAAGAAGAAATTTTAAATGATTGACGAAAACAATCCAACTGGAGAGGAACCTCAACCATCAAAAAGAGAATAGGCATTGGTAGCACAAAAGGCACGAATGCGAAAGCATCATGGTAAGACATATTTGGATACTGTAGTTGGAGACACACCCTCTATGGCAAGTGAATATGAAGGGACACTATTAAGCACAAGCGAATATGGAGGGACACCATCTACCACAAGTGAATATGGAGGGACACCATCTATCGGAAGTGAATATGGTTGGACACCATCCAGCACATCTCAAGTTGAGAGTACATCATCACTCAGATTTGATGAAGAAGGTATGACATCATCCCCATGTGAACCTCAAGGTATGTCTTCTACTCCACCCACAAACAAAGGTATGCAATCTAGTCCACCTCAATTAAATATTGATGAAATTTGTAATGTTGAGGAGTATGTACCTAGGAGAACACCACCTAGAATTTTGTGTAGAAAGCCAAAGTATTTGATTAATATTGATGAGGATATTTTGCAGCACATGGAAGGTAAGATTGCAACACATACTTGTAGAAGATATGCTGATAAGATTTGGAATTTTTCTTTGAAAGGCTAAATGAGACCGCAAGATGTCAACTATTTTTTGAAATGATGTGGGGTATAAAGTATAGAAACATCATAAAGACTCTTGGGTTGAGAACATTGAATGCATCGAGTGAAAACACTATTGTGAAGAATCTAATGGATGCTTATGAGAGTGTGGGTAAGACCTCACACTCAAAAGATAGTAATGTCACCCAATGTGTCATTATATTGACTTTGGTAAGTAGTCAAACAAAGAGAGCTCATCTCATTAAAAGGATGAGTGAAAAAATGAAAATTTATAGAACTTTATCAAGAGCCCTTCAAAGGCGGGAAATAATTGAGGGCACCGATTCAAATGAATTATGTAAATTTCAACACGATTATCCTCAAATTAGTATTTCTTAAAGATATTTTGAAATTCTTAAACCTTTTTGTGTAAAGATAAATCACACATGCACTACTTGTTGTTGTAGACTACATATTGAATTCTCTAACCATTATGATGTTTATCGTTCTATATGTTTAGATTTGCATACTAATGATGTTTTGCAAGATTGTGGCTTAGAAGCCCCGCAAACATCATCAAGAGAGTTATCAAAAAATATATGTGAAATATAGGATGGCCAAATATTCTACAGGACATCATGCTTGGATGGTTCATGCGAGCGTTGTGGTGGCTTGCAGCTTATGCTAGTATGTAAACATATGGAAAGCACAGATGAGGTGGGACAAAAACTAGTAGAGTTTGGGAAGTATAAAATAGTGGCATACATTACAAAATATGGGTCTCAAGAAAAGAGGTGATTTGGTTATTGAGAAGATTCCAGTGTATCAATTTATGTCCATGTTTCATAACAATATAGTGTCTGAGTATGCAAGGAATACCCATAGAGCCCGATGGCTGGACATGAAATTCAAGCCATGCAAGGACACCTTTCTAGTTGGTTGCATAGTATTAGTGGTTAAATTTGAAGAGAACTACACTCTACAGCCATAGCATGAGGTGCAGTCATAGTATTACAACTCCACACAAGTTTTGATATTTGTGTGCATAGCATTCATTCATGTAGTTGATAGTACAGAGGACCAAAGGAAGGTATTGAGGGAGTATCACTTTTATATTAGTGATGATCGCACACATTCTTCAGATTTTGTGCAAGGATGCTTCTAGATGTTCTACAATGATTTGGCTCAAAGGGGCATAGCATGTGGAAGGCATATAATATGGTCAGATAACTGTGCAACATAGTTCAAGAACTCGTGCATATTCTATTGGTTGAGAAGGATGCATGTCATTATAGATGTTCAGCATATGTAGAACTTCTATGAGGCCGAACATGGAAAGGGGGAGCATGATGGTGCAAGAGCATGCATGAAAAGAGAATTAGCACGAGAAGAGTTAAAGTATAAATACAATGCAAATTTGACATATGCAAGATCACTTGTCGAGTGGTGCAATGCTTGAATGGGTCCAAGTAATGAAGGTATGTCTTTAGTTCATATATTTTTTAGGTTGATGGATGATACTAACATTGCACCATATGAGGATTGTTTCACACTAATAGGATCGAGTGAGCTACACTCTTTCCTTAGCTCAGATGCAGGTTCATGGAGTATCAATACATGGAAGATGGTATGCTTTTTTTCTTCATGTACAATGCATGCCTAGAATGATTATGAGTCAGGGGAGTGGGTTGATAGATGGTTGACAAGTTATCTTAGCCCATTGCACACGTATCACCCTCTGACGACATTGGAACTAACACATATGGAATCATCGATCGACTTTGACCATGTATCAAATCTAGTTCAACTAGGTAATATATCTACTTGCTTAGTTTTTGAAATTCCTATTGTTATCTTATTTTTCCTTGTATCTGTAATGTTGACTAATTTCAAGAGATTTATTGCACATATCAATGCAAGGCATGTTTATGCAATTATTGCGGATGAAGACAACGAAGAGGGAACAAACTATTACTTGTGTTATTGTGTTGAGGCCAAAAATAAATTGGAGGCCCTAGTTATAGATGGAGAAGACATAGAATACCCTACAGGCTCAGTTGTTGTTACTGGAATGTGGCTTAGAAGGTACCCACATAAGAGTGTTAAACATTGGTTGTTTCAGGACTTTGACACGCATTGTAAGATTCTTCATTACTCGAACCTTGTCATGGCATCCAATATTCATTTAACCAAATATGGGGGTAGACCTTTGAACAAGACCTTGTGGAAGGTTTGTGAGTCTGACCATGAGGCAATGCTTGACACAATAAAGAGTAGAGTAGACCCAGATGGTTCATTGGATTAATTTTAAAGTATGCACATTGGTTCTTATTAATTTATACTTGTATGCACATTAATTTATTTTATGCCAATGCAATCATCTTGTTTTACTTTTCCTATTTGCAAGTAACCTGCTAAAAATTGATTGGTGTCCCCTTGCAAAAAAATACATATTTGTGAGTCATCCAAGAGAATCTCAACAAAAAAAAGAAATACAACATCCTTATTTTGATGATCTTGAAAAAACTCAATTATGATTTTAAGCCATTACAAAAGTGTGTGCAAAACTTGGTGAGGGAATTTCAAGATTCATTTGATTATCATGAGCACCTATGATGTAGACATTATAAGAGCATCTCTAATTTCAAGTTATTCTATTCATGAGAGGTGTTGTGTGCAATAGGTATCTTGGAACTCCCAGTGAAGATGTATGACCAGGAGTGACTAAATTGAGAGACTGGCATGCCTATCCTCAACGGAAGCATCAAGATTTATGCCTTGTTGTTCCCGAGTTTGAACCAAATGGTGTGGATTTGTTGTCTGTAAGTGCCTTCCATCTATTTTTATTTCATTTCCATGTTGGATGCTCTTTCTTTTTCTTCTTTTCCTTTGCGTATTTGTAAGTAAACTACTAAAAATTGATTGATCTCTCCTTGCATAAAATGTTGATTTATGAGCCATTGAAGAGAATCTCAACCAAAAAAACAATACAACATCCTTATTTTGATGATATTTAAAAATCTCAATTCTAATTTGAAGCCATTATGGGATCACGTGTGAAGCTTAGCGAGGGAATCTCAAGTTACTCATTTGAAGTTAACCTCATCATGAGCACCTATGATGTATACATTATAAGATAATCTTGAATGTATGAGTGAAATTGTAAAATATATGTGAGAATGGAGTACCTAAGGAATTCTAATGAGATTTACTCAAATATTGAAATTTGGTGCAAGGCACCAAGGTTATTGAGCAAATTTGGTTCATGGAAGTCTTAAGTTAGTTTTGTGTTTTGAGTTTTGTCAATTGAATAAGGTCATATTAGACAAATTTATAATGTGATAATTCATGTTAGTTGGTTTTGGGGTTGTTTTGGAATTCATGTTACATATTTGTCAAAACGATGTAAAATTGCAAAAATTGAGAAGTTGTCAATGTGAAAAAAGTGCAAAAAAATGAAAACTTGAAGAAGCCCAACAGTCATGGGAATTCAAAGGGAAGTTAGATCTGTTTTCATAGGTTTTTTAAGGTTTAAATATGTTAGGAACTCAAAGGAAGAGGTTGTTCAATATTTTTGTGAAAGAAAAACAATAAAAATCCCCTGATTTCTCTTGTAATTTTGTGTGTTTGATTGAATTTTTTTGTTGCAGACTATTAGACTTGCCCATACAAAAATATTATGTCCTGAAAGATTTTTCAATTAGTAGAGATAGGTTTTTATGCAGAGATAGGTGGGCCACATTCACAATCAAATATATTAGTACCAAGATCATAAACCTGACTTCTTGACTGGCTCTCCAATACACTCACAAAACTCAACAATGGTGTAAGTCACCAATGGCTCCAATACACACTAAGGTTCTCAGACCTTCACATGAATTCAAAGAGGAATATAACAAGATTAAAATACTCATACAATCTCAATTAAACCACTCTCAAACCTCAAAGAACAATACTTAGCCACAAACCCACTTCAAACCTTCACAAGCTAGTAGCCCTCTCCCAAGGGACTGTCAAACATATAAACAGATCTAGATGGCTTCTCTAGACTGTACCAACAGATTTAGATACCCTTTTCCATGATCATAAACATATCTCAAGATTACTATGGACTCCTTTGAAAGGAACACCTCAAAATCTCACTTTACCGTAGGGGCAACTAGGCCAATTAGGCCTCTTTTGCAAAGAGACACCTTCCCAAACACCTGTAATTCATTCAAAATAAAAGAAAAGTATTTAGTTAGGTTACCAAACACAAGATTCCACAATTTTTAGAGCTTCAAACACTCACCAAGCTACCAATCCACTAAACCCTCACTTTCAAACCTCCAAGACTAGGTTTTCCAAGGAGCCTTATTGAAAATCACTCTTCCCACACTTAACTCTCACAACCAACACCTCATACATACCATAGGATGTATGTACATTCTTAAAAGACTCTCATAAATGACTGCCCCAATGGATTTCATCCATTCTCACCCTAAAACCATTGAATTTCACTCAAAATCACTCATTTTCACTACCAAGGTTACATGCCATGACTCCAAAATGATCTCCCCTGATCCAAGAATCAACATCTATCCTATTCCTAACCTAATTGACTCATAAAACCTTCTAATCATCTAATGGCCATCAAAATAGGCTTATTACATCATGAAAATGGTCTATATGACCTTATTTAACTCAAAACAAGACTTCAACACCTAAATTTCAAAATTTTGCTTAGTGCCCCTACATCAGGTGTTATCTAAATTTTGGCTTTGGAGTGAAGTAAATCCATTGAGTTTTAAGAATTTTATTGTCAAATTACTGACTCTGGGTCTATACAGCCAGCCATAAGGGTTTGAAGACCAAAAATGAATAAATGACTCATTCCACCTATTGTTTCTCTCTGTGGCTCAGTGGAATGAGTCCAAAATAGTAGGATTAGATTTAGGAATAATATTGAGGAGTAGGTAAAATGTTTAGGAGTGTTTTTGGTTGTTGTCCCAGAGGAAATTGGGTGAATTTTGCCTTAAAAATGGAGTTTTGATGTTGGGTTTTGGTGAAATTTATTAGGAAACATTAGGAGATGATTGATTTGGAATGAGAAGGCATATATTGAAGTGTTTGAAGTTTTGGAAGGGTAAGAAAGGCGAGTTGAGTGTCTAGGCATGATGCCCTAATTTTCAAACTGTGTATTTTGAGTGAAATTTCATGGTTAGAGGAGGGAAGTCATAGAAAATCTTGGAGGAAATTTTTTTTGATGAACCTTCAAGCATGTGTAGACATAACTAAAGGTGTTTGAAGCCTTGGTTGGCTATGTAGAATCCTGGAACAATATTTTTCAATAAACCCCTTTGGAATGGCATAAAGTGACAGTTTCATGTTTTGGTGTCATAGGAAATGATTCTTTGATCAAAAGTTGTGGATTTGGAGGATTTTTAGACTGGTAAGTGACTTTCCATGAATATTTAGGGTTGGAAAGGTGTTTGAGTGGGTGCTTCTTTGATAAAGTGACCTAATTGAGGTCTAGGATAGCATAGTTAAATGATTTTGGAGAAGTTGGTCCAAAGTGACCTATGTTGCTTTTGAGATATGATTTGTAAGATGTTGAAGGGTGTTTGAAAATACAATTGGTTAGTGGGTTTGAGATTGGATTTGAGAGTTTTGGTCTAGAAACTAGGTTTGCAAACCTACAAGGGAATTTGAGTGAGTTTGTGAAGAGTTGGAGAGATATGTTTATAATGGTTGCAAAGTTGTTTCTAAAGGATTGAATTTTGATTGTAGGTTGATTTTATCCCTGTTTTGCATCAAAATTTATTGCTTCCCTCAAACATTTGTAATTCAAGCAACCTAGTCCCTTAACAATCCAAATTGCAAAAGGGCAAAAATCTTCGACGACCTGTTACCCGGATACCATCTTGGTTATGCGAATTCCATCTGAGGCATCAGGATCATGTAGGTCACCTCTACAATAACCTCTCTCAGTTTTTATTATCTCAGAGTTGTTTTTCCGTGGTGTCCAATTCTGACTTGATGGAAAAAGTGTCAATTGTAAGCAATGTAAAGTTGCAAAGTGATGCAACTTTCATTCTACAACTCATGTGACCAAACAGAGTGTTCTAACATGTCCGAATAGGTATTTTTACACTAGTAATGGTCCTATTTCATACCCAAACACGCGGAATCACTCCGAGCTACGTTCAATCGAATCTATCCCTTAAGGGTCTAAAGTGCAAAATGGCTGCAAACTTCAACATGGTGTTACTCAAATAATGTGATACTTAGAAAATTTTCATCTGATCCTATGGGATTGTGTTGGGCCCCTTTACAATAACCTCTCTCATTTTTCTCTATTTCGAAGGCATTTTCCCATGGTGGCGAATTTTCACTTGGGGAAAAAGTTATCAAATGCAAGTAGTTGAAAGTTGCAAATTGGTGCAAATTTTGTTTCGCAACTCGTGTGACCAAATAGAGTGTTCCAACACATCTGAATAGGTATTTTTATGCTAGGAATGGTCCTCTTTCACACCCAAACATGCGGAATCTCTCTGAGCTATTTTCAACCGGATCGATCCCTTAAGGGTCCAAAGTGCAAAATGGTTTCAAACTTCAACATGGTGTTACTTAGGTACCATGATGCTTAGAAGCTTCCTGCCTAATCCTACGGGATTGCATTGAGCCCCTCTACAATAACCTCTCTCGATTTTCACTATCTTAGAGGTATTTTCCCGTGGTAGCAAATTTTCACTTGGGGAAAAACTTGTCAAATGCAAGTAGTTGAAAGTTGCAAAGTGGTGCAACTTTCATTCTACAACTCATGTGACCAAAAAAATTGTTCCAATGCATCTGAATAGGTATGTTCATGCTATTCATGGTCCTTTTTCACACCCAAACACACGGAATCGCTCTGAGCTACGTTCAACCTTATCGATCCCTTAAGGGTCCAAAGTGCAAAATGGTTGCAAACTTTAGCATGGTGTGACTTGGATACCGTGGTTCTTATAAATTTCTCATTTAATCCTATGGGATCATGTTGGGCCCCTCTACAATAACCTCTCTCGGTTTTTTCTATCTCAGAGGCATTTTCTCGTGGTGGCGAATTTTGACTTGGGAAAAAGTTGTCAAATGCAAGTAGTTGAAAGTTGCAAAGTGGTGCAACTTTTATTTTGCAACTCGTTTAACCAAATGGAGTGTTCCAATGCGTCTGAATATGCATTTTTACACTAGGCATGGTCCTTTTTCACACCCAAACACGCGGAATCGCTCTGAGCTACGTTCAACTGGATTAATCCCTTAAGGGTCCAAAGTGTAAAAGGGAAGCAATCTTTGATAGGCTATTACTCGAAAACCGTGATGCTTACGAACTCTTTGTCTAAGCCTATGGGATCATGTAGGGACCCTCTACAATAATCTCTCTCAATTTTTATTATCTCAGAGTCATTTTCCCATGGTGTCCAGCTTTCACTTGATGGAAAAAGTGTCAAATGCAAGTAATGTAAAGTTGCAAAGTGGTGCAACTTTCGTTTTGCAATTCGTTGCACGGCCTATACGGCCTAATGGTGACTCCAAATTGATTTGAATTATTTTTTCAGTGTCCTATCAATCATTTTGACTAAGTTTTAGGTGTTCCCATTGGGGTTGTAGAATCTTATTGAGTTTTCCCTATAGGTGGGTTTATAACTCCAATTTTAAGGTTTTGAAGACATAAAATTATGATTATGGCCCATTCCACTAACTCTAACTCCTTTAGATGAGTGGAATGGGCCCATTATGGTAGTATTTAGTTGATTGAATGGTTTTGGGAGAAAGATAGGTCATTTGGGAGTTTGGCATAATGCCCTAGTTGTCAAATTTGAATGTTTTGAGTGAAATTTGATGGTTAAAGGTGGGTAGGTGAGGAAAATTCTTGGGGTAGAAATTTTTGGTGATAGATTAAGCATGCGCATGCCATTTTAAGCATTTTTTATGCATTCATGAAGTGTAAATAAGTTGGGAAGTGGGATTTTTAGTAAACCCCTTTATAAGTTGCTAAAAATGAGGGTTTTGTATAAAGAGGACTTAGTGAGCGTTTCACTGGCTAAAATTTGTATATTTGGTGGTTTTATAGATAGGTAAAATACTTTCCATAGGTATTTGTGGTTGGAATATTGTTTAGAGGAGAGTTTATTTGTAAATTAGGCCTATTTGGCTTAAGGGGACAACGTAGAACCATCAGTTTGAGGGATTTTTTCAACAAGAGTTATATGAGCTTTTGAGATATATTTTGGTATGCCTTAAAGGGTGTCTGAGTATATAATTGGTTAATGGGTTTGAAAGTGGAGTTGTGAGATAGATCCAAGAAACTAGGTCTGAAAACGTACAAGACAAATAGTGAAATTGTGAATGGAATCACCCTAGTTAGGGTTTTAGAGATTGAAGGCTTGTTGAAATCAGTTAAATTTGTGATTGGTAATTGAAGGCCTCCCTGCTCTGCATCACTTCTCTCTCATTGCAATTTTGGGTGGATTATTACTTTCAAAGTATTGAGAATTCTTTGCCTATTTTCTAATTAGCAATTGCCATTCTAGAAGGCTCATCTCTTGATACATTTAATACTCATTCTTAATCAATTATCAAGTTAATAATCAGTGCATTTATTTACAATTAATCTTTTCTTTTCAATTTGTGCAATTTTGGAATTTGTAACTCTACTAGTATTCCTAGAAATATTGAAGTTGTTTAGCATCGAATAATAAATTTGTTTAGCATCAATCAATAAATATTCAAGACAAATCATGAAGGACAACAATGATCAATGCAAGGGCTAACCAATTAATAAGTATACATGTGAATAATTCAATCATGTACAGGTGAATAAGGGAAGCACGAGTACTCAAAAACACGTAAGCCTTGAAGTATACACATGAATACATAATATACGCAAATTAATATAAAGTATATGCATGAAAACACGTAAGTTGTAAAGTATACATTGGAATACACGTAAGTCATAAATTATACACGTAAGTTGTAAAGTATACACTTGAATACACGTAACTCATATCTATTGAACCATGGATTTATAATGCAAATATGGACACCATCGATAAAAATACTTGTAGTAACCAAATATACATGTAGGCATACATCAATATATGTCGATATAAGTATAAAATATAGGTACAAAATAGCCATATAGGCTTATGAGAATGCCATATAGGCATACAATGTCAAATATATCCAATACAAAATATGTACAAAAATTCCATATAGGCATACAACAAAGGGCTTTGGAATCATAAGTCATTGCTAGATCCATCCCCTCGAAATAAAATAATTTCCTTTGCTTGTCGATCAGATGGTGATACATCTATCGCTCATTTATGTTGCGGTCAAGGAGTGCCCCTAGTGCTCCTCCTAGGGTTTAGTTCTTGGTCAAGTCTTATCTGTTACAATAAGAAGTAAATACATTAATATATAGAAATTAAATTAAAAAATAATGATATATTTAACAAAATAATCACTTGCCACCATCTAATGATCACTCTCCACAAGGGAAATATTCAAATTCCCATGTTGAGGTATGTTGAAGCCCTGTATAAACCATCCAAGTAGAAATTAAACTACGAATCAATAATGGTTTGATTTTTCACTAACTAACATCTATAACAACAAATGTAAAGTAATTTGCCTCATACCTCCCCTATCAGAACCATCGAGGATTCTATAGCAAATGAAACACCGATCTCCATTGCCCTCTGAATATTCAGAGGTTTTTTCACTTGCAACAACTAAAAATAAAACAACAAGTTATTCAATCATGAAAACTACAATAGCGAACCATGTCATGACTTATAATGTATGAGATAATGAACAAAAAATTTAGTACTTATTAAACTATATATTTTTGACTATCATGCTTACTATTTTCCCTATTCATATCTTGTTTGAAAGCACGTGTTTTTAGGCTTTTACCCATAGCAGCAAGTCGGTGAACTATTTGATAAAATGCTTTCATGGAAATGTATGATAACTATGGTTGCATAGAGAAGGCAGTGAACTGTTTGAAAAAATACCTCAAAGAAATGGGGTCTCATGGTGATGGAATGCCATTACAAACAAATTCACGTCATGGCATTCCATCACCATAAGACCGCATTTCTTTCAGGAATTTTTTCAAATAGTTCATTGCCTTCTCTATGGTATTATTGTGTACTATTATTCTTTGATAGATATTTTTCCAACCATCCATAGTTTATTTGAAAGCACCTATTTTAGGCATTTAGCCATAGTAGAAAGGAAGTGAGTAGTTTGATAAAATGCTTTGGTACACATGTATGGAAAATGTGGTATCATAGAAAAGGTGGTGAGCTCTTTAAAGAAATGCCTCGAAGAAATGTGGTCTCATGGTGATGGAATGGCATTCCATCACGATGACACCACATTTCTTTGAGCCATTTTTTCAAACTAGTCACTGCCTTGTCTATGCTATTGCTTACTATTATGCTTTGATATATTTTTTCCAAGCATCCATAGTTTTTTGGAAAGAACCTTTTTCAAGCTTTTAGCCATAGCAGCGAGGAAATGAACTATTTGATAAAATGATTTGGTAGACATGTATGGAACATGTTGTAGCATAGAAAAGGCGATGAGTTTTTTGAAAAAGTGCCTCAAAGAAATTGGGTCTCATGGTGATGGACATCACCATGAGACTGCATTTCTTTGAGGCATTTTTTCAAACAACTCATTGCCTTGTCTATGCTATTGCTTACTATTATTATTTCATATATTGCTTCCAAGCATCCATAGCATAGACAAGGCAGTGAACTATTTGAAAATATCCCTCAATAAAAAGTGGTCTCATGGAATGCCATGACAAGAAAATGCAATTGAAAGCTGATCCTAATTATTACTTATGCTACGTGAAGTAATTACATCACTGCTTATGTTGACTTTCTAAACAACTATATTGTAGTTGAAATTTTTTCATCTATCAACATCTATTTATTAGTTATGGAATGTGAAGTAATGCTTTGAGTTTGAAATATGTGCACTGCAACATAATCAAAAATATGAATATAAACTATGTACACAAATCTATTAAGTACAATTCATTAGTTAAACTCTTTATTCTATTACTTGCGTGAAGGTTTGACTAAATCCACTGGCACTAGGAGGTGTTCCCGCGAAACCTCCAATATTAGCCTATTCAACATCCAAAATCACATATTAAAATACCATTCATAAAACAATGCTATTAACATGTAATAAATTTATAATTGTTTACTAGTTACATACCTCAACGATAGGTGTAGTGGAGAAATTAGCAGGTGTAGGGCCGGTGTATCTAGTATCAACACTATGACCCTACAATTTTATTAAAATCACAAAACTAAATTAGTTAATCTTGCATTTCAAAATAGAAATTTAATAAATTAAATTCAATGAACATGATAACTTTTACCTAAGTATCAATGCCATAGGCCTCATGCAAAATGTCAACTACCCTTTCCATCTCCATAGTTGCAGACGGATCCTGTATAGTAGCCTTCTGAGTGTCGGTGGGGTCATATGAACAACTTGCCCCGCAATATTGACACAAATGGGATTGAAGCCCACCACTCAAAGACTCCCCTAGATGGTAGCATAGAATAGGGCTAGCATGATGGATGACACTCTAGGTCAAAGATTTGATGGCCTGCAAAGTCTCTACATTGGCACTCTCCTTCGGAATAGAAGGGATAACAATGTGCTCATGAGGCAGCCTAGCGAGAGGTTGTCTCCCTTTCCATGTAGGATTTGGTTGTGCACCAGGTCTATCTTGTGCCGACTCCCCACCTCTCCCCTGGAAGTCCCTCATATCAAAATAATTTAGGATTTTCTTCAAGATGAACTCACAATATAATTTCCTAAGGAAATACTGCGGGACTTCACAATTGTTGCATGGTGGAAAATCAAAAACCATGTACCACCTATCCCAAAAAAAAATTCCTAATCTGTTGGCGGTGGGACCAATGAATAGGAAACCTCTTCGCATTGAGGCTAAGATTTTCATTTGTGCGTGGGTCAGTAAATAATGAGCAAAAATCACCTTTTGTAATTTTAAATCTTTTACTACTTTATATGATAATTTATCTTTGTAATAAGCCTTGTCGCCTACCTCCTATCTTGCCAACCAATTAATTGTTTACTAATTGAATCTACATGTTTTAACATTTCTTTCAATGAAGCTTCTGGGATCATTCTTTCCATGGTTGAGTTTTTTGGATCATTCAACCTCCTAATTAAATCCTCAAGTTGTTTTTTATTGTTCTCAATTTCACTCATTAAGTTTTGATGAGTGCCAAGAGGAAGTTGAGGGATTGGTGGACGAGATTGAGGTTGTGGTTGATTAACTTGAGGATTTTTTTGTTGTTCTTCTTGATGTTCTTGTTGAGGATTTTGTTCCTCTTGTTGTTGTTGTGCTTGTTTAGGATTTTGAGGATGGTTTACAGGTTGATTAACATCTCCTACAAATTCAAAAAAAAACATCAAAAACAACCTAAAACTAACAAATTCAAAAAAAAAAAAAACAATCCTTACCTCTCAGACCTCCTCATCTATGTGGTGGCATCCTAGTGATGAAATAGCAATTGTTGATGAAGAATTTTCAAAAATTCCTCATCCTAGAATGCGAGCGCGGAATATTGGGGTTTTGGCTGCGGGCAAGAAAAAAAACTGTCACAAGCAACAATGAATTCAATTTATTATTATTTTGGTTTTAATAGGTCATAATGCGATCACGTTATAATGCGCTCGAGTTATGAGTTTTCAAAAAAATAAAAAAAAGTTGGCCACAAAATTGTGACCCATCCTTCTACACTTACCCAGTGGAAAAGTCATATAAAGTGGTTACGAATGAAAAGGGATTCATTTTGGATGAGAAGATAGACTAAATTCTTTCTTTTTATCACAAAACAAAGGTTGGGGTTTCGGTGGCCATTATTGCCATTCACATACTTACATGTCTAATTTTATGCATGTATTTATAGCCCTAATTTTTATAATAGTGGTCTTGTGACTAGATAGTTGTAATGCATTTGATTGCATGTATGTAGATGATTTTTTAGAATATAATAAATTTGCATATTTTTTTATGAATAGGCATCTATATTTATATTAATGAAAGATAAAAATACCCATATTCACAAAAAAAGGATGGGTGGTTAAAAGGAACACCTTGAGAGTCACATGGGCAGAGCCCAAAAAGTCATAAAGTCTTGGGCCACACCCATAAAGAAAAAAACATTACAATAACTAATAAAATAAATTCGCTAAGCGTCAATAGCAGTGCTAGCAGAGGGTAGTGGGTCCTTTTCATGCAATTTTCCCCATACAACAATGGGGTCCAAAGTGATGTCAGGAGGATCCCAACCATCGTCATCCTTGTCTTTATCTTCACAATGCAGAGAAATTTCCAAATCCAAATGTGGAATCCATTTAGAAGTATTAGTAGTCCAACCAAAACTACCTCTAGGAGCACCACCAGAAGGCCTCCCAGAAGCACCGCTAACCCTTGACACTCCTCTAGAAGGCCACTCTAGGTCAACTCGAGGAGGAGGAGAGGACGACCGCCTATGAGGATGTGAGCCGAGGCGAGGAGGAGCCTAAGAATCCTTGGAAAAAACACTTCTTTGTCCACCCCACGAAGGCGAGAGCCTTGAGAGGAAGTGGGGGAGGGAGGCACACAAGCCATGATGCAGGGAGAATTCCCCCAGTGGTCCAATAGCTCCTAAAGGTGAGAAAATTCAAGTGAAACTCTATTGGTTTGTACTTGAATCTATAAAAGAATGTTAGAACAAATAATGGCTTTAGAATATAGAGAAACATGTTTATCTATCTAGCTATGAGAAAAATGCAAGAATTTCCAACTTTCCAAATATTGAAGAGGATTTCCACCTTGAAAGTGTGCCAAATCTGGGTATACTTAGTGAGGAGCCTGGGAGAGTCTCCCAACAACACCATATTCTAGGAGAAAGGATCTGACTGAAATGGCCGAAAGAAATCATGAATCCAATTCCACAATTGTTGAGCTTTGGTGTAGAACCAAAAGAGGTGCTTAAAAGACAACTTTCCCACAAAAATGGCAATAAGGGTTCTAGACCCCCAAGTGAGAAAGTCAAGACTGGTAAGCCTTGTAAAATAATACACTAAGCAAAGTTGGCAAGCTTGGGCTCAATAATGGTAGACCACGTAGCATAAAATATTCTATGCCAAATAGGCATTGGGGACTGGAGATGCCACCTCTAGTTCAAATTATTAATCATCAAAAAATGAGGTGAGAGCCATTGATAACCAAGCCAAGGCTTGTAGTTCTTGAAAGGGGTGTCTGGAAACCACTTCCAGTCTTTCCACTAAGGCTTAGTGGAGCGGATTCCCACTTTGTGAGGCATATCAGTCGCGATGACATTCACCAGATTGTCAAAAGTTTCACGGTCATGGTTCTCTAAGCCAAACTTGGCATGAAAGGCTTCCCATGTCATAATGCTCATAGTGGGTTTGTGAAACAAATCTTGAGGGTTTTGAACACCTTTCTTGTGGAATCTGAGAGCCTTAAGCCAAGGAAGCTTGACCAGAGGTCAACCCATATTAACAAAAAGAGGAGACCACTAGATATTCTACTGATTGAATGAGAGCCCATCTCTGAATCTAGTCCTAGTCAAGTGGATCCAAGGCTTGATAGCCTCCTAGGCCTACCAAATACTTTTGGCAACAAAAGTACCTACAATTTGAATGGGATCCTTCATAAAGAAAAGGGTTTGCAAACCAATGTCCTTCCAGGAAGGTCTGTGAGCAGAATAACCCACTACAATACAATGTTTGAGGAGAATTTTTCAAGCCTCATTACCAATAGCAGCACAAATAATTCATTTGACATAAAGAGCATTCCCTTGTCACTGAGTGGAGAGAAGGCCAAGCCCATCAAAATCTCTGGGGAGGCAACAGAACTCCCAGGCAATACAGTGAAAGCCTCTACGAGTCTCGGAGGAGGCCCAAAGAAAATCTTTGAGTAATTTTTCTAGCTTCACATAAGAGGCCTTGGAAGAGGCCCAACATGAGGAGTAGTACACATGGGTTTCTGCCAGGATTTTAGAGCACACCTAGAATTTACAAGCCAAAGAGAGTGGCTTGGTAACCCAGAATTCTAACTTCTACTCAATTTGAGAGAGAACCGCTTACCAAAGATCAGCAGAGGAGGCCTAAAAAGTGAAAGGGATGCCAAGAAATCTGAATATTTCCCTTGGAGAAATCCACTTCCACCCAAATTATTGAATCTAAAGTAGACTGGGAAGGACGAACTGTCTATAGCACAAAGTTTTGTGTCATTGGATGGCAGAACCAGAGGCCAAAAAAAAGGTCTCAAGACATTGAAGAGCAACATTGATATTATTTTCTTTTTCTAGTAAGGTAAGGAAGGAATCATCAACAAAGTGGCCATTGACAAGTTGAGATGACGAGTTAGGCAAAGAAATTCCCCAGACAAGCCTCCAGGAAATGAAATGAGAAAGAAGGTAGCCAAAACCCTTAGCAACCAGCACATAAAGTGAGGGGGAAAGCTAACAACCTTGACAGATGGAACAAAATAGACCAAAATATGGGGACTGGTAGCCATTAATGGTGATGCAAGTTGAAGATTCAGAGAACAACATTTTAATAGACTAAATGAAATTAGGGCCAAATCCCCACGCAAAAAGCATAGCTAGAATGAAAGGCCACTCAATGCAATCATAAGCTTTAGAAAAAGAAATTTTTAGGAAAATTATCTTTTGATTGGAGTGTCTTGCCCACTCAATACCTTCCCAGACAAAAATTATGTTGTCCAAGGTGAACCTAGATTTAATGAAACTAGTTTGTTTAAGTCACACAATTTGAGGCAAGAGATGGTGGGTTTTTAAAGCAAGGGATTTGACAATTATTTTTTAGGAAACATTGAGGAGTATGATGGGTCGCCAGTTACAAATATCCACGAGATCACCAGAATTAGGTATGAATTTAATATTGCCTTTGTTGATGAGATTAGCTAGGGAAATACAATGAAATGCTTCAAGATAAAATTTATGCAAATCACTTCCCACATAGTCCCAAAGGGCTTTGTAAAAATTGCATGGGAACCAGTCAATTCTTAGAGCTTTGTCATCAACCATTGTGCTCACAACTTCTTTGAGGTCTTCAATCATGAGTAATTTCTCACAGAAGGCTTTTTAAGTTGTAGAAAGCATGGTTGGCACAACAACAAGGAAATCTTTGAGTGCGTAGTATTTCACTCTAGTGTGTATTCTTGGGCTATGAACACTTTCTCATAGTGCCTAACAAAAACTTGGAGAATGTTAGGTAACTCAAAGAGCACATTATTGCTATCTTTGATACACTTGATATCAGGTGAAGTGTGTTTGGCATGAAGAGCCAAAAAGAACTCCTTCGAGGCATGGTCCCAATCTTGAGCCAGTGTAACCTAGCTTTTATTTGTGCCCCTCTGGTCGCATAATTATCAACCACTTGCTTTGATGTCTCAACTCTACAACCCTGACTTGAAAAGAAGGGGAAAAGGGGCTAGTTGCTAAAGCCTCAATGGCTTTATGAAGATTAGACATGGTCACCTCATTAGACCTTCTATGAAAGATAGGTAGATGGGGTCCATAAATGTGAAGAAACCTCGTGGTACAGGTGATAGAATCATTCCACCACTTGATCTAGCCAGTTGAGTGGACAGGTCTACATTCAAGATTCCAGATGGTTTCGATGTGGTCTAGTGTGGATTGGTGACACAACAAAGAGGTGTTTAAAAAGAACTAGGTCCTATTGGTATGAGGTTTCCCCACTTTCCATTCAATGCAAAAATGAATGGGAAAATGATCTGATAATTTGACATCCACTAACGGTCTAACCGAAAGTGGGGAGGAGCTAGAAAAATAAAAGAAGATGCATAGAGATCATGGCACGATCAATATGCTTAAAGAATCTATCAGACCTAGCTCAAAAATTGTACCAAGTGTGTCAAATAGAATGAGAATGGTGGAGGCCAATATTAGGATTGAAAAGATCCAATTTATTGTGCATGTAAAACCACACCTTTCTTTCCCAAGATACCCATCTAAATGGAAAAGTACCTTCTTTTTTGTACACCACCTCAACCATATTTAATTATCCACAAAGGACCCAGGTGACCATAGGTAATTATTTAGCAATCCATCTCTAGATAAGAGATCTTTCAATAGCATTGTTCGAGGCATAAACATTAATAATCCCAAAGGAATGATTATCAATGTTCAAAAGAACCCAGATGAGCCAATGTGTGGGGTCGGACCCATGATCAACCACACAAGCATGCCACCATGGAGAGAAAAGGGTTACAACACCGCCACACCCAACCTCATGATCAAAACAAAACATTTTACTAGCTGGCCAAATAGTTCGGCAAGCTAAAGCAAGCAAAAAACCAGCAACTTTAACTTCCTAGAGACACAAAACATCAATGCTGGCACATTTTTGAAGAGTAACCCTAACGGAATACTTCCTAGAGAGGTCTGTTAGACCTCAAACATTCTAAGAGAGAAAAATTCATGTTAAGGACTCAATCATTTCGATGAATTCTGGCTCTTCTAAAGAGGAAAAGAGATTCTATAAAAAATTTGGTGGTGTTGTCCCAATCTGAATTGGGGGAGATGAATGTCTCCTCTTTTCTTGTACAAATTCTCTTTCTACAAGAGGTTGAGAAGGATTGTGTGATCTTCTATGAGCTCCCAACATGGGAGGAGATGTAGCCAACTAGGCTACCATAATAGAGGCAACCTGAGGAGTGGTGGAGGGTCGCGACCAAGCTGGATACTACTAGAAGCAGCTTGGGTCTCTTTCCCCTTTGCTGAAGGGTTTGAAACTTCAATATATGGCTCAGGGGATTTGGAAGTTTCCCCTATGCTATTGGACTTGTTTTTCTAGTTGGTAATTGTTGTCCATTTTTCCTCTTGTTTGTCAGTAGAACCTTCCGCTTGTTGGGGCTTTTTAGCTTTCGATGGTGGAGACTAAGTATGGGGGACCACAAGAGGGAAATCCTTGATCTTATGATCAAAAGATTGGCATCGATAACAAGTGTTGGGAAAATTATAATATGCCACCTTCTGGGTATGCATAAGCTACCAATTTGAATATCAATGGACTCTTTCAAGTCTTGTGAGAGATCAACCTCAACACAAACTCATTTTTAAGGGCAAGCTTGAAAAAACCGGTCGGGTTTGACACAAATGACCCTCCCAACAGAGGAGGCAATATGTTGTAAAAAGTGAAGACAAGGCAAGGGTAAACCAAGAAATTCAATCCAAACTAGAACCTGCAACTTCTGTCATCAAAGACGGTAAAGTCTTAGGACCAAGGTTGGAAAACCAACAAAGAGGACCGGACATACCAAGGACCATGGTTCAAGATAGCCTAAACATGACTAACCTCTTCAAGGTGAAAAAGAAAAAACCATTGTTCAAATTTTGGACCATATCAAGGTGGACCCCATAAGGGACCTAGGCCTTTTGAACCCATTCTTTAAGCACACTTTCAAGTGGATTCCTCCCAACAAAATAACCAACAAGAGTATGTTGCTCTAACCATTGGCATGCAAAATCAAAATCTGGGATGGTAAAACCACATATGTCAGAGAATCAAAAGACTTACCTCGTGGAATAATTTTGGAACAAATTTTCAAGGTTGCTTGTTGGGAGGAGGATCCATCATGTAGAGTCGTTGAACCTCCAACACCAACAAGAACTATTGGGTTGGAGTCGATCGTAGGCATAATAAAACAACTAAAAACTATAGTAAATTGGTCGTACAACAAAGAGTTAATGAAAAATATTACGCCTAAGCTATCATATGACATGGAAAAGGCCAAGAGAGACCGCAGAAACACAAAACCCTAGCAGAGATCATTCACCAAACTTATAATTCGATTCAAATATTTTGACTCAAGTTGCATAGTTTTTGTTCTTGAATGCTATTTACTATGTAAGGTGTGTTTGGCTAAGATTCTCCCTTCATCACCTTGGTAAATTCTTGAGTTGACAAGGATGAATTGATTGATTGATGGGCCCCTATGTTGTTATTCTCAAGAATATGTGAGAGGTGATCAATCCAATTCTTCATACATTTTTTATTATCATGCCCAAATTTCTTGCAATAGGAACACTTAACTTTTTTTCTCTTATATTTCTCTTGATTTGAAGAAGTTTCAATGTTAGCTTTAGAGGATTTATATTTTTTTTCTTTCTTGGTCTCTTGGTCCTTTTGATTCTTTTGTCTCTTCCCCTCTTTGTTTGAATCTTGTTGTTTCCCATTCCCAATAATGAGGGCTTGAGGTTTTGAATAATTCAATGTGCCCATTTATATTAAATTATCCTAATTTCTAGTCAAATGAGTAATGAAGTTATCTAGAGAATATATTTTCCATTTAGCTTCAATAGCCCTTTTGGTTTCATAAAAGATAGATACAAACACATAATACTCAGGGCCTAATTTGGAGTGTATGGAAAGAACTATTCAATCCCTTTTTTTCTCTATTTCACATTCTTTCAACTACAACCTTAGTGATTTGAATTTTATGAAGAAGACTTCTAGGGTGTCAAAATATTTGGGGCTAAAACTTATGAGCTCATTATCCAACTCATGAATCTTCATTTCATCCATCTTCCCAAAGAGTTTTCAAAAGTAAACCAAACATCGTTGGGCATGTTCAAGGATTATATATGAAAGAAGAGTTCATGACACATTAAAACATAGAATACCATTGAAGACTTGATCGCACTTGTTAAACCATTTATTTTTAGCTTCTTCAATAGTAGGTTATTTATTAGTTCCCATCATTACCTTATGCAACCCTTTGTTCTTTAGCAAAATGTGTACTTTTAATTTCCAATAATGATAATTAAAGGGTGTTAAAGGTGTGATAATTTGATTTGAATCCATGCTCAAATTATTATTTTTGTAAAAAGGAAATGTAGAAATTAAATTTGAAAGGAAATTAGGAAGCACGACACAATATAAAACACCCCCACCAATATTTTATTTTTTCATCAATAACAACTCAGGGCGCATATGGTTTAGTTTCTACAAAATTTATTTGTGGTATGCAAAATCTAATAGATACCCATAAATTTTATGCCACGATCAAAACCTAGAAATATTTTTTCTTCTTGACTTGTATAATCTCTAATTATGATGCCAGTTCAAACTTCAACTTGTAGGAAAATAGTTGCACATTGCAATTTTGATAGCTATTTCTACAAGATCTACTTATATCTATAAAAACTAATAGATAGCCCAAATATTATTTGTTGTTGCAAATAAAACCCAATGTTTTTTCTTATTTCATGTGTAGAAGAGGTGAATTTGATGCAAAAAAATGCCTTTAAAAAATGACTACCAAACACATATAATTTTGCAAATGATAAATCCAACATTTCTAAATAACTAACAATAAATTATCGAACTAAGAAAATTATTTCCAATCCTACTTTGATACTGTGTAAGAGTGCTCAAGATCTATTAGGTTGATGCCTATATTAGTTCAATCCACATAAGACAATCAAAAAACACTTTTTACTATAACCAAATAAAAAACATAGAGATATGAATGCAATAGCTTAAAAAATGATGAATTATATCACAATATGGAGTACATGTAGAGTAACAACCATCTAAAACTAGTGGTGCCTAAAAATAGGCATGTAACTATTTAATTTAGAACTAACTCAAAAAAGAAAGTGGCTAGCTAAAAGTAACATGTGGTTAAGAATAGACATGTATCCATTAGCATTCCTAAGCAAGCTCAATTTCTATTCTAACGATTTTTGTGAGGATCTGGCAGATATTTAGTACAATGAGGAGGAATTAAGGAAAATTGTAAACTTAGAATGTAAACTTTGGCCATTTGAATAATGCTATGGTGGCAAAGTAAGTTTTTATGCAATATTATAGTTTAACATGTTTATCATACTAGTCATATTAGTTTCTAATTTATTCAAATTGTTCTTGATCTTTGTAGTGGAAGTTGTGATCAAACAAAGTGGATGTTATGTTTTAATCTAAAGGGTCGTTTTAAGGTTTAAAAAATTGCATTAAGATGCCCATGAGAAAAAATGAAAGTCTTTGATGTTCTTGGCTTGCTTAAAATGCAAAGACTTGTAAATTTCCTTGTGGCTTTCTCCATAACTTTGAGTTAATATAAGATAAATTTAATATTATCACATTTACCATAATGGCTTTCCATAATTTATATATGATTTGAACAATTAGAATATAAAGTTGGAAGTGTTAGGATTTTTTGACAAGATTGGAGAAATTAAGTAAACAAATTAAATAATTATAATGTAGATTTAAATTACAAAACAAAGAAATGAAATAAAATTCATAGAGGTGCAAAACAACAAATTTTTAACATGATTGACCCTTTGGGCTATGTCCATAAACAACAGTAATCCAATTTTATTAAAATTCTAGCTAAATATAATTTACAAATAACCTACAATAATTTTCTGCAACATCCAACATCAAATTGCACTCAAAAATTCCCTCACGTGTTATTGTGTGTTACACGCCATCACACTGATACACTCCACACCTTTTTCTACATGTTTTTTCTTCTCACATGACTATTTGTCTTCTTTTGCATAATGTTCATTACACTTCACAAGTTTCCTTTGTTTCAAGCAGCATATTCTCACATGCCTCTTTGAATTCCAATTGTGTGTTATTTGCTGCATATTTAACTTCAAAACTGTAGCAAGAAAATTCATTTTTTCAGGTAGTTTGATAATTGTTTCATAAAAAAAATTATATAAATTTCCTTTCATAAAATGATAAAATTTTGCTTTGGGGGCATTGCCCTCGAGCCCCTAGTTGGGGACGTTGCCACTAGGCCCCCATTGTGAGCTCCACCCCCAGGCCCTCGTTGGGGGGGTGGTCCCCTAAACCCGCAGGGGGGATTTTCCCCCTACACTCCCCCATTAATTAATTTGGGGGGGAAGAAATCATGCCAGGAAAAGTGACCAAAGTCGTTAAATTATTGGGTTCTCATTATATAAATCCAAATTTGAGTTCTTGAAGTGATATTTCAAAATTGATGTACATGCTGTAGCAATATTACTTGGTGGATATGTTGGTCTTTGGAAGATAACTACTTTAGTGATATTAAGTTTAAGGCTTGTCTATGTTTGGCTAGTACTCTCTTATACAAGCAAGTTGTTTAGAAATATGGAGTTGATGATTTAGTCTTTCTAGTTATCAAGTTTATATATTTATGCTTTCATTTTTTATAGAAAGTGGTATTATTATACTTGTTATTAGTTAAAAACAAAAAAAAAACTTCACATTTAAATTTTGTTACATTATGGTCTCATAACCCACATATATCAAGATCATTTTCATATATTAGAATTAGGTAATACTATACTATTTGAATGCATTGGTCAAAATAACACTTCTATTAGATGTGAAATTTAATAATTTTCTAATAGGCTTTGACATGAGGACATGCCAAATTTTTATAGGGGGAGATACAACCTCTAGATATTTTTGAAAAAAAGAACTAGATATTAGTGTAAAAATGTTATATACATGAATTTAAAAGTTCTAAATTTATCTGAGTCATAATTGTTTACTATTGTTAAGATGTCTAGTAAGATTACCATATTTTTGTTGCAAGGTGTCACCCTTGGTCTTCTTGTGTTGTGCATGCATGGCACTCGAGGTTTGCGACATGGTCTAACTGCCTCCCGTGGATCTTAATTGACACTTGTATCGAGCATTAATAGGTTGCCCTTTTGGTGCAACGGTAAGATGAACAATTGGTATCATAGTCAGTCACAGGTTCAAACCCCTCGCTTGTGTTGGGGAGGATTGTTGCAAGGTGTCACCCTTTGTCTCCTTGTGTTGTGCATGTGTGGCGCTCAGGGTTTGCGACATGGTCTAACCACCTCCTATGGATCTTAACTAACACTTGTATCGAGCATTGATAAGTCAACCTTTTGGTGCAATGGAAAGGCCAAATTTTTTGTTTTATTGTACTTTTTATTGGACATGATCAATCCAATTTAACTTTGTATATGTTTAATAAAGCATTATATATAAATATCCTTGGATGTTATATCATTTCATTAATTACTTATAAGTCTATGACAAGGTGATATATGTTGAAAGATATTTTGACTAGATTAGGTGTTGCAAATGGTTGGTTTGAACGGGGAATATTATCTAACTAGTTCATCTAGTAGGTCATATTCACATTTGTTCACATGTTAAGTTTACTTAGGGATTTAGGAATCTTTCAAGAAGTCTCTTATAGACATGTGATCTTATTTCCTAGTTTCCATATGACATAGGATTAATACATTTGTCATCATCCTAGTTAGTCCTATCTCTTGACCTTTCCTATATAAGAAAGGTCTCATATGTATATTTTTCGATTTTATAGACATGTTCATTGATCACATTTTATCTAATATTATTTTACATCCATTATTGGCAAATTTATGCTCTTATTTTTCTCTCTTGTAGAATATTATTTTGGTTTTGCAAGTGATCTTGGGAGATTGAGTTCTTGAGTGACTCTAACATGGTATCAAAGCTTTAGATATGTAAATCCCCTTCTAATACTTGAGAGAAATTTGTGCATGAGCTATTGCATAGACATGTTCATTGATCATATTTTCAATCTAATATTATTTTGTATCCATTATTAGTAAATTTATGCTCTTTCTTTTCTCTCTTGTAGAAAGTTGTTTTGGTTTTGCAGGTGACCTTGGGAGATTTAATCCCTGAGTGACTCTAACATGGTTAAAACTCTAGGAGGATCTTGAAAAGTTGAGTATTCTCTTCTCTTGCATCATGTGATGACTTAAAGAACAAAAAAACTTGATAGAAATGCTAGATTTTGGGGCAGTTCCTCTTGTGGATTTTATTGTTGGTGCAAATCTGAGCCCACCATTGAGTTTAGGGTGTCTAAGAAAGTCAAATTTTCCTTTTTTTCAAATTGGACATGTGAGGTTAAATATACAAGGGTTTGAAGTTAGGAGGTGGTTGCTAGATCCAAAAGGTAGCTATTATTTTAAAGCATTTTAGGTCAAAACAAACCTTTCCATCACATCCAGAAGGCCAAAGACCCCTAAGACCAACAGTTGAATCATCAAATTTGGAGCAATTTACCAAGAGACCTTAGAATTTTTTTCGCCCCCTCATCATTCCATCTATATGGTCACGTCATAAATGCATAGTGATGGTTGACACAAAACTGGTACGATCGACGTTTAAAAGTTTAATATTTTTTTATTTAAATTTTTATTTTCATTATAATTTGCAAGGCTATACCCTACGCAATCTGCAGACTTGTAGGGTATGCCTATAGGTGGTGTTCTCAACCTTAAAGGGCCGCCATGTGATACTTCCTTGGTAATCCTTGTAGATTTTTCACCCCTGATGGCATTCATCATTAAAAATTCCCACTCAATAGAGATTTTAGGGAATATTCCCCTTATCACCCATGAGCACTACCAAGGACAAAAAAGAATTATTTTGACACAATTCTCTTGCAAAATATTTTTGTAACATACTTTGAGTGGTGAATATTATCTTCTCATATGACCAAGAATGTTCCATCTATTCTTCCACCAAACTTTTTTGTCAATGCTAGAAGCATATTTTGTAGTATATTCCATTTGTAAGCATATTATGTTAGTCGAGGAGAATATTCCAATGAATTTTAATGGTGAGGGAATATTTTTGAATTGGTTTCATATTCTATTAGTTTATTGTGCTAACATAGCACTACATTTGGGTGACATCAGTAGGGTGACCCAAACTTGTCCCCCCTCTCTGTTGGTAAATTTTAAATTTTGCAATCAAATTTCAAAAGGCCATAGCTTAGGCTCAAGACCTCCTTTATGTGATTTTTTTTATTTGGGGTATAATTTTGTGCTCTTCATAGTGGTGCAATTGGTTTTTTATTTTAATTCCCAATTTTTCTATAAATTGCAGATTCTCATAATCGTTACTGAGCAATTCTCATTTTTGGAACTTCTAAGACTTTTTTTGTTCTCTTATGGTAACCATTTTTGGTGAATTTTTTTTTGTATTTTTCATTGGTGTGATTAAATTAATCTCATTCTATCATAAATTGTACTTTGATTTTATGGCCAAATTTGACATTTGCATGCACTAAGATCAAGTCCACTTCATTATTTTTGGAAAGTGACACCTATAATCACACTAAGTATAAAGTTTCAAGCTCATGTATTATTGGGGGGTCTCATGATTAAGTGAAAATTTGGGGTAATATTATGCTTTTTATTGGATCGAGTCTCTTGTTTGGTGTATTGTATGACTAAAGTTGAAGAGTTTATCATGGCTATCATAGAGCATCCAACTATAATTAAATTTAAAATAGGTAATTATAAGTCTTGGAGAGATGGTATGGTGAAACATTTTAGATGGTTGAATATTTTTCTCTACCTCTATGAACTTTTTCTTAAAGCTAATCTTGAATCATTTGAGAAAAACATAAAATGGTATGAAAATACTAGTCATTTAGTAGGTTTTATTGATTCATATGTGGATTATTATACATTGAGTATAATAGTATGGATTGCTTCCTCTCATACTTGTGGGACCATGAGTTGAGAAACGTATGGTGAATTGAATGAATCTCCATTCCAAGAGGATCCAGTTGTAGATTGTTTAAAACCACTTGACGTTTTTCTACCATATGATTTTCAAAAAGCTATGAGGCTTGAAAAATGGGAATAAATTGAAGGTTCAGATGACATAGATACTTATCCTTATACTTCTCCTTTGGAGACTTCATGCACTCCAACATCATCTAATACAACAAGTGTTCTTGCTTCAACATCTTGTGAAGGCACATCATTTGGGGATGAATAATGTAGTCCAATGACATGCATTGAGATCTCATTTCCTCCATATACTGTTGTTTCTAATGATACTTGTGTTGCTACATTAATGGTTACTTATGATTCAATGCAATATGATATATGTCGTCTTTCAAATATGGCTACTTGGGATAAGTACTTGAAATACATTGCAAGATTTTTTGTAGAGTCTCATATTTTAGATTTGGGATACACCATTAATTACATCAATATTCTCTTTGATGAAGTTGATTCATCTTGAGTTGTTATGAGGGAACATTCAAACCCTCTTTTTCTTTCTCCACATGATCATCCATCATAGTTTGACATGAGTGTGGATACTTTTGAGCTACATTTGGAGGAGACATCTTTTTATTTAGAGGATATACTTGAGTCTTCGAATCCATTTCTACATGCATCTCTACTATATTTTGAATTGTCTTCTTCATTAGTGTGGCTCGGAACAACTAACTTGGTATAGATAGCTTTCAAAATTGAAATGGAGACACATGAGTAATTTTTAGATATTTCATACATCTTGAATTTTATTCCTTCTTATTCCTTTTAGGAATGGGAATACATCATCCACACACCTTTGGTATTATTTCTTCCTAAGGGGAGGAATATTGTTTGACGATTGTGGGTCATCTTCTACATTTAGTTTCAAGAATCTACCATTGGTATAGATTTTACATTGAGGGGGGCTCCATGATCTATCTTATTATCTCTTATGGGGGTAAATTTTTCCTTCATATTTTCTTGAGAGTATTTTTCTTGTATTTTCTCTCTTTTGGGGAGGAGTTTTGTCCCATTGAAATTTCTCCTTTTCTCCATCTGTGAGAGAGTTATTATATATACATGGGTACCTAACATGGCCTAGTAGCCAAGACCCATCTTTTAACATTTTGAATTTTTTCATCATCCTCCCTAAGTTACATTTAAGGGGGGTGTTGGTGGGTCATCCCATAATAATGGGTCCCAAACTTGGAACATCCTATTTTTTTGCCTAAAATCACATATTTTTTAGAAAAATTAATGATTTAAGCCTTGATAGGCTCCATCTAAAGGGTTTTAATTGAAGAGGGTTAGATAATACTCCCTTAGATCAAACCCCTTGGATATAAACCCTCTAGTCTTAAATCATACCCACAATAGAGTCTCCTTCGCACCTATTAAAATGTTGACAAAAAACCACTTTTTCTTTACCTTTTGAGGGATCAAATAAAGTCATTTAGAATTTATGTTTTGTAAGTATGTAAGAAATATTATAAGCTTTCCAAGAAGTATAATTTTAAATATTTTTAATTTTATTATTATATTTATATTTTATTTTTTGTGAATGTAAGTTTTTCACCAAACATCAAGGTATTTGTTTCACACAGAAATATAGAAAAATAGAGAAAAAAATCTAAGAAATATGTGTGCACTACGTATTGATGCCCTTGTTTTAGAAAAATAATAATAATAATTTCAGTGCATACAAAATAAGTTATGTGGTACAACATATACCTATGTCCAAATTATAAATACTCTAATTTCAAAAATCAATTTAAAAAAAATATGCAACAAAAAATTATGAAAAAATATCCATGCACTAGATATTGATGTTACAAATCTATATTTTATAGTTACAATTTTATCCTTTCCATAAAAAAATTTATGTGTTATGACATAAATGTCACTTTTTAAAAATGTCATTTACTATAAAAAATAAGTTATTAAAAGTTACATAAAAAAAATCATAATTTATTTCTATTTTTTAAATATATTTATAATCCACCAAGAGGGTTAGAGGAGGATGTTGCAAGTGTGGATGTGTTTGGTGGTGTTTTCATTAATGTTGTCATTGATTTCAACACTATACAGGTTGAGTAAGTTGGATTTTTCCAACTGCTTTTGAGAAAATTTGAGAAATAATGAAAGTTGTGTTGAAGTATGTTATGGGTGTGCTCTGGTATTGTGGTCTACATTTCTCCTATGTGGATTTATAGGTGTGTTCATAAGCTTAAATGGATTGTATATTCTCAGTTTCAACTTTTGGTTCGATGGAGAGTAAAAGTTATGTTCACTGGTGCGTGAACTGGTTTGTCAGAGTTATCTTGTTATTGACTTGGAGAAATGTGTTGGCTCCATAGTCTTCTGGTATTTGGTTTCAAATCTTGTAGATCTGGGAGATTACTCTTTCTAATTATTTATGTGTTTTGAAAAAATTGCTTGTGGTTTGGCGCTCCAGAAGACCTGCTCTGGAGTCTCTATTTTTTTGTTGGTTGTCTCAGTTGAACTGGTGAAGTGTTCTCTACAAATGAAGTTTGTTGAAGGTGTTGTGAATATACCTGAGTTGTTCTCAAAGATGGTAAAATGATTGATGAAGCATTTTGAGCAATTTGTGTGTGTTTATCTTGCTAAAGATGCGTGTACTTCAAATATCATTGGTGTTTTCATTAGGTTTGGCCGACCTAGTGTCTACACATTACATTTGGATTTTGAATCGACTTGAGGAAGCATGTGAGCACTTCAAGATGTTATTTGGGTCCTAAATTGAATATGTATTTGGTCCCCTCACATTATTATCCACCGCGGGAATGTTGAGTAGCCGACCTAGTTTGAATTTGTAAATGAAATGGTATAGCTAACCTTGGAGAATGTTCCTGAGGTTGAAGATGGTATAAATACAAGTTAAGTTGTAGCAAATTTAATATCCATCCATCATTCGATCTGAGCAAGAGAAGAGTGTACGAACAAGTGCAAAAAGAAGAGTGTGGAAGAGCGAATTGTGGCAACAGTACTTCATTGTATTCATAATCTTCTGATCAGGTTGTGAAGTGTGTGGAACTCCTAGTGGTGGATCTTTATCTATTTCTTTGTATTTTTATGTAGGCAGTGAGCCTCTCTTTTGGACAGTGAGTCCTAAGGCAGTGATCCCTTGATCTGGGTAGTGAGCCTTTGTATTTGAGCAATGAGCCTTTTGTATCCGGTATTATTGTGAGTTAATCCTCACCATTTTTTTTTCCCTCATTAGGGTTTTCCATGTAAATATGATGTCTCTAGTGTTGTGTTTATGTTATCTGCATTTTCATGTTCACACTTAATAACAGATTGAAGATATAGTGGAATTGAATAAGTTAAGAAGTAAAGAATCTGATACAACTAATTCACCCCCCCCCCCCCTCTCAGTTGTCTTGTACATTTCAACAATTGGTATCAGAGCTATGGTTCCTTGGTGAAAATCTTAACCAATTGAGGTAGATCATATGGCACACAAGTTGCAGCTTCCTATGTTTGAAGGAGCTGATTACAGTGGCTGGAAAGAGAAGATGAGAATTTATCTTATTTCACTCACTTTTAATACCTGGAAAGTTGTAGAGACATAGTATGTGATTCCAGAAGCCAGACCTTCCTCTGCTGATGAGGTTGCAGCTTTTGAAGAAAATGAAAGAGCAAGGTTTGCTATCTTTAGTGCTTTATCTAAGAATGAAAGAGCAAAAGTTCTTTCTCTGACTATAGCAAATGAAATGTGGACAAAATTGAAAGAAATTTATGAAGGAAATGAGAGAGTAAAATTGTCAAGGAAACTAACTACTAAGCGAAAATTTGAGAATCTAAGAATGGAAGATGGAGAAGACATTGCAAGCTATTATCAGAGAGTTGAAACTATAGAAATTGAAATCAAGAATCAAGGTGGTACCATGAAGGATGAAGATATAATTGAGAAGAACTTAATGACCTTACCGAACAATTATAGTGACAAAGTATCTACACTTGAAGAACAGTATGATCCAAATACATTCACTAAGGAACATCTATTTGGGGTCTTGACTGCATTTGAGATGAGACAATTTGCAAGAGATAAGGAGAAGACTAAAATATCCTTTAAATCCATGAAGATGCAGAAGATTTGGAAGCAAATTTCACAAGGAGATTGAAGAAAGGTATTGATAAATACAAAGATATGTTTCCCTTTAAGTGTTTCAATTGTGGAAATATTGGTCATTATGCATCAAGATGTCCTAATAGAGCTACACAAAAGAAGAATAAGGATAATAACAATAATTAAAAGGATAAGAAGGATAGGAAGTTCAAGAAGTTGTATTATGTTAAGGAAGATGTAGGAAATTATGATGATGAATCTGACCTTGAGGAAGACAAAGATTAATGTTTATTTCTAGCGTTGGAAAAGAAATGTGTAAAAGAACCTAGTCTAGAGTGTAAGAAGGATGAATCAAAAGGTACTCTGGTAACTACTTTTCATGCTAGATAGGATGAAGACTTTTGGGTAATTGACAGTGGATGTTCAAATAATATGACTGGAGATAAGAGTAATTTCACTAAACTTGAGAAGTATGATGGAGGCATAGTCATGTTTGGAGATGATTTTGGTGCTAAGATTGTTGGTAAAGGAACAATTAGCTTTGATGGAAAACATAACACTGATGATGTCTATTATGTAAAGGGTTTAAGGCATAATCTCTTAAGTGCTGGAAAAATTTGTAGAAAAGGTTTTAAGCTTGTGTTTCAAGATAACACTTGTGAGATCATAAAAGGATTTGGAACTATGGTTGCAGTTGGAAGAAGAACTCATGGAAACATCTATCAACTCAAAGGTGGTGATGGTCAATGTTTTGTTTCCCAGATTAGTGAGAGTTGGCTCTGGCATCGGAGGATGGGACATATGAATTTTGATAATCTAGTTAGGATTAGTTCTAGAGAAGTTTTGAGAGATCTACCTAGAATCATAAAGCCTTCAAATTCAATCTACAGAAGTTGTCAGATTGGAAAACAGACAAGAAACAGTTTTAAAATAAAGGATCAATCATCTACTGGAATGCTAGATTTAATCCATACAGACCTCCATGGTCTTACAAGAATAGGAAGCCTGAATGGTGACAGGTACTTTATGCTTTTAATTGACGATTACTCTAGGATGACATGGGTTACATTTCTTAGAGAAAATTCTCAAGCTCTTGATAGATTCAAGGTGTTTAAGGCAAGAGTAGAAAATGAGGCAAACTTGAGAATATAATGCTTGAGATATGATAGAGGGGGAGAGTTTACATTTGGTGACTTCAATGCATTCTATGAAAATCATGGTATAAAAAGACACTATTCTGCTCCTAGAACCCCATAGCAAAATGGAGTTGTAGAAAGAAAGAACTGGACTGTGCAAGAGGCTGCCAAAACTATGATGAAAGAAGCAAATGTTCCTGATATGAATTGGAGAGAAGATATTCACACTGTTGTTTACATTCTTAATGGAGTTCAAGTTAGAGGTAATAGCACTAAGACCTCATATGAGTTATGGACTGGTAAGACTCCTACTATAAAATACTTTAAGGTATTTGGAAGTAGATGTTACATTAGAAGAGATGAAGAAAATATTGGAAAATTTGATGCTAGATGTGATGAAGGAATTTTCCTTGGATATTCAAGTAACAGTAAGGCTTACAGATGTTTTAATAAAAGATTGAGAAAAATCATTGAAAGTACTAATGTGAAGGTTGATGAAGCTATGTATAGACTGGTGGAAATAACTAAAGTTGAACCTGATGAACCAATCTATGTGCAAATACAAGAAGAAGAAAAATAAAAAAGTGAAGAAGAAGAAGAAATTATGAAACCTGCACCTAAGACTCCTAAATATGTTTAGAAAAATCATCCAGAGGAACAGATAATTGGAGACAAAAGTGAAGGAGTGAAGAAAAGAAGCAAAGTGGTTGAGGTAAACATGTGTTTACTTTCTAAAATAGAACCTAAGATTGTGAATGAAGCATGTGATGATGAAAGTTGGGTAAGAGCAATGAAAGAGGAATTACAGCAGATAGAGAAGAATGAGACATGCAAACTAGTCCCTACACCTACAAACAAGAATGTAATTGGTTCTAAATGTGTATTCAAAAACAAATTAAATGAAGATGGTGAAGTAGTAAGGAATAAAGAAAGACTTGTATGTAAAGGATATTCCCAGGTTGAAGGAATAGATTTTGAAGAAACTTTTGCACCTATAGCAAGGATGGAATCCATTTGAATGTTCTTGGCATTTTCAGCTCATAAAGACTTCAAAGTATATCAGATGGATGTCAAATCTGCATTTCTGAATGGAGAACTGGAAGAAGAAGTATATATGGAGCAACCGGAAGGTTTTTCATTGTTAGACAAACCGTACATGGTTTGTAAATTAAAGAAAGCATTATATGGACTGAAGCAAGCTCCTAGAGATTGGTGTGAAAGATTGGATAGATACTTGACAAAGCAAGGATTCAACAAAGGGTCCGTAAAAAGAAATCTTTACTTCAAGGTTGAGAAAGACAAGATTCTGATAGTTGTGGTCTATGTTGATGACATCATTTTTGGTGGTAATGAAGGTATGTGTAAGATGTTTGCTGAAGAGATGCAAAAGAACTTTGAAATGTCTATGATTGGTGAACTGAATTTCTTCCTTGGACTTCAAGTTAATCAAACTGACAAAGGGATATTCATTTCACAATTTAAGTATGTAAAGGAATTGTTAAAGAAGTTTGAATGGATGACTCTAAACTAGTGTGTACCCCAATGGTAACTGGATGTAAGCTAAGGATGATGAATCTACAAAATTTGATCAAAGCATATATAGATCCATGATTGGTGGACTTTTGTATCTTACTGCTACTAGACCAAACATTACGCATGCAGTATGTTTAGTTGCAAGATTTCAAGCAGAACCAAAAGAAGCACATGTTAAATTTGTGAAGAGGATATTCAGATATCTTAAAGGAACTCCAAACTATGGACTATGGTATCTGAAGGACAATGATTTCACTTTCAATGCCTACAATGATGTTGATTGGGTTGGATGTGTAGATGACTAGAAGAGTAGAAGTGGAGGATAATTCTTTCTTGGAGGAATATTAGTTTCATGGTTGAGAAAGAAACAGGATTCAGTTTCTTTATCCATTGCAGAAGTTGAATATATTGCAGCAGCATCTTGTTGTACACAGGTACTTTGAATGAATCAAACTTTGATGGGCATAGGTGTGGTTAGTGATGAACCTAATTCTATCTATTGTGACAATACAAGTGCTATAAACATTTCAAAGAATCCAGTGATGCATTCTAGAACAAATCATATATCTATCAAGTATCACTTCTTAAGGGAGAAAGTATTGAGAAATGAAGTTAGACTTAAATATGTATCTACCAAAGAACAAGTTGCAAACATATTCACTAAAGCCCTTCCAAAGGATACTTTTGAGTATCTTAGAGGGAAGTTAGCGGTTTCTACCCCTCCCTCTTTGAACTAAGTGCACATGGAGGTGCATCAGTCTAGTGGATTCACAGACTCTTTTGTTCTAGACTAATGATTGAGGTCTACTCCTCAGGGGGAGTAGAGAAGTGCATTGTTGTAGTATGTAATGTGGGTGTACTCCTTAGGGGGAGTGAACAGAGCTTTGTTTGGAAATAATTTTCTTTTCCATGGATGTCAAAGGGGGAGAGAGAATCTTGTGAAAATCTATGCTTGGAAAGTTGTCACTCCTAAAAATCATGTAGGATGTGGGAGAGAGAATTATGTGAAAATTCTATGCTTGGCAGGTTGTCGCTTCTAAGAAACATGTATATTGTCTTTGATCATTTTTCACATCATGTGTTGCCATCAATGAAAAAGGGGGAGATTGTTTCAAGTATGGATGTTTTTGGTGGTGTTGTCATTAATGTTGTCATTGATGTCAACACTGCACAGGTTGAGTAAGTTAGATTTTGCCAACTATTTTTGAGAAAATTTAAGAAATAATGAAAGTTGTGTTGAAGTATATTCTAGGTGTGCTTCGATATTGTGGTATGTGTTTCTCCTATGTTGACCCAATTCCTATGTGGATTTATAGGTGTGTTCATAAGCTTAAATATATTGTATATTTTGAGTTTCAGCTTCTGGTTCGATGGAGAGTTAAATTTATTCTCACCAGTGTTTGAACTGGTTTGTCAAAGATATCTGGTTATTGACTGGGAGAAATGTTTTGGCTCCACAGTCTTCTGGTATTTAGTTTCAGATCTTGCAGATTTGGGAGATTACTCTTTCTGATTATTTATGTGTTCTAACAAAATTACTTGTGGTTTGGCAGTCTAGAAGACCTTCTCTAGAGTCTCTATGTTTTTGTTGGTTGTCCCAGTTGAACTGGTGAAGTGTTCTCTGCAAATGAAGTTTGTTGATGTTGTTGCAGATGTATCTGAGTTGTTCTCAGAGATGGTAAAATGGTTGATGAAGCATGTTGAGCAATCTGAGTGTGTTTATCTTGCTGAAGATGCACGTACTTCAAAGATCATTAGTGTTTTCATTAGGTTTGGTTGACCTGGTGTCTACACATTACATTTTTCTTTTGCATCGACTTGAGGAAGAATGTGCGAGCTTCAATATGTTATTTGGGTCCTAAATTAAATATGTATTTGGTCCCCTCACATTCTTGTCCACTGTGGGAATGTTGAGTAACCGACCTAATTTGAATTTGTAAATGAAATGGTATAGCCGGCCTTGGAGAATGTTCCTGAGGTTGAAGATGGTATAAATACAAGTTAATTTGTAGCGAATTTAATATCCATCCATCATTCGATCCAAGCAAGAGAAGAGTGTGCGAACAAGTGTGAAAAGCAGAGTGTGGAAGAGCGAATTATGGCAACAGTACATCATTGTATTCATAATCTTTTGATCAAGTTGTGAAGTGTATGGAACTCATAGTGGTGGATCTTTATCTATTTATTTGTATTTGTTTGTAGGTAGTGAACCTCTCTTTTGGACAGTGAGTCCTACGGCAGTGAGCCCTCGATTTGGGTAGTGAGCCTTTTGTATCTGGTATTGAATTACTACTATACTATGAGTTAATCCTCACCATGGTTTTCCCCTCATTAAGGTTTTCCATGTAAATATGATGTCTTTGGTGTTGTATTTCTATTATCTACATTTTCATGTTCACACTTAATAACAGATTAAAGATAAAGTGGAATTGAATAAGTTAAGAAGTAAAGAATCTGATACAATTGATTCATCCCCCCCCTCTCATTTTTCTTGTGCATTTCAACAGAGGATAAGCAAGAGCTTGCTCAAATTCTTGCAGTGTGTGAATGCAATTCCATGGAGGGGCAAGATGTGTTGACTTGGAGTAGCAATGATTTATCTGGTAAGTACTTTGTTTCAGTAGGTTATGGAGATTTGGTTAGGCAAATATTTGGGGACACTAAGGTTCCTTGGTGGAACCACGTGTGGAACAAATTTTCTTGGTCCAAGTGCAATTTTTTTATGAGGATGGTGTTCCAGAACCAATGTCTTACTTAGGATAGCTTGTGCAAGTGAGGGTTCCAGGGTCCCTCGATGTGTGTTTTGTGTTGTAATAGTGAGGAGAGTGTCTCTCATCTCTTCTTCCAATGCTCCTTCTCTAGGAAGCTTTGGCACCTATGGTGGGATGTTTGGAACCAGGCTTGTTGGAATGTCTCTTCTTTGGTTGAGTTCTTTGCCTGGTGGGGGAAGGCCCCTATTAAGGCTTTTTTTCTTCAAGTTACTTGGGCTCTTGGACCAACCTTTATTATCTAGCATATCTAGTTGGAGAGGAATTGTAGGATTTTCAAGATGTGAAATTGGTTTTCCAACATTTGTGGTGGAAATTTCTTCATTCTTTAGGAGAAACTATTTCGGCTAAGTGTGACTTGGTTGAGGGTGTGGATCTGGGAGATGTTTCATGTTACACTCATCTTAACCTTCCTCTTCAGCGGGGTGCTACTCAGGGTGTTGGCTAGATCATGAGAAATATATGTTGACATCCTCTTCAGAAGATAAATAGGGAGGGGTGTTGGTGTCCTCCTCCTCAGGGTGTGTTGAAAATCAACACAGATGCTTCTTCTCGAGGAAATCCCGATCATTCTGGTATTGGGGGTGTTGGGCGAAATAGTTATGGGACTGTTGAGTTTATCTTTTCTATTTATAAAGGTCAGTATACTAACAATGTGATGGACACTCTTGCCATTTTATATGTTGTGGAGTGTGGTTGTGCTCTTGGGTGGAGACAAATCATTTGTGAATCTGATTCTCAGGTGGTGGTGACTTTGCTAAAGAGGCAGCAGTTAGAGGATGTCAGTTGGAATTTGGCTATAATTATAAAATAGATCCTTAATCTATGTGCTTCCTTGGAGTCTATTACTTTCTATCACATTCCTAGAGAATGGAATGGGGTTTTGGATTGTTTGGCCAAATTGGCTTGATCATTTGCAAAATTGGAACATTGTGGAAAGGGGTCAATTACCCTCGGATTTGTCTCAAAAGTTGGACCACATAGTGGAGATTGACAAGGGTGTGTAATACCCTTGCTTTGTACTGCTTTATTTTGGTTTGAATAAATTTTTACACCTCTTTTAGTTTTAAAATATATTTATTATCTACACAAAAATCCTCACATATCACTAATTCACATCATCTCCAAATTGTTAATGGTTTAGTTTCTATAAGTTTCATAAAGTGAAAATTTGGTGAAAAATGTTGATTTCAATGTCCTACTTTTTCTAAAAAGTGGGACACAATATTGTGGGCTTACCCTGGTGTGAATGTGGTATATTTCCTAACTAGTTCATCTAGTAGGTCTTATTCACACATGTTCACATGTAAAGTTTACTTAAATTGAGTTAGGAATCTTTTAGAAGTCTCTTGTAGACATGTGATCTTATCTCCTAGTTGTCACATGACATAGGATTAAGACACTTGTTATCATCCTAGTCACTTTTTTATTGCATATGCAAATTTCATTGATCATATTTGATCTAATATTATTTTACATCCATTATTGGTAGATTTATGCTCTCGATTTTATCTCTTGTAGAAGGTTGTTTTGGTTTTTCCAGTGATCCTTAGAGCTTGAGTCCTTGAGTGACTCTAACACAAACACCCTATTAATAGTAATAATATATTTTATATTACATCCTTATTAGATTCAAACTTGTCTAAAAACTTTGTTTGAATGACTATGTGAAATGATATATACTTTAAGGATAATTGTGTACTTGTTTCCATTTGATTGTTTAGGAAAAAATTATAAGTTCATGTAGTCCAGAATGCATGATTATCATCTTGGGATATTTTTGAGTGTTAGCAATAGGTGACTTCATAGTGCATGTTATGCATATCATTCACTAATCATCTTCTATGTAATAATACGATAATTTTTTTATTAAATTTTGATTGAAGAAGAATAAAATATTTTTTACACTAAGAATTTACGTGAATGGAAAAATTGTAAAAGTTACAAGATGTAATATTTAGTATATAAACCTGCATTAGCTCCTTATAAAATTATGATTTTCTTTGTGAAAAAGTGCATCTATAGTTTTAAACATTTTATTTATTAGCAAAGTATTTCTATTTGATCTAATTTTGATTTAAGATAATTGATAAGATCTATAATTTGTGGACTTAAACTATAGATGAATTAAAGTGATATTTTTACTATTTTTTTTATTATTTTTGGCTAGTTATGGTGTAGATTCAACTTAAGCTACCAAGGACAACAACAAAATTATAGGAGAGAAATATTATGAAGCTTTTTCCCAAAGTAAAAATAAAGTTACGAAAGCATTAAAAAGATATAGAAGAATAAATGATAATATAATACTTTGGTTAAAATGGATATTAATAAAGAATATTTATGAAAACTCTTTTAAAAGAGAGGAATAATTATATTTATTAAATAATAATTAAATAAAAAAATTCTAAAAGTGTATAATGGTTTGAAACCAACCCTCAAGTCTTATATAAATAATTTATTTGACTTAGAAAGGGGATGGAGATTCACTCAAGGAAGAAGAAGGTGGTTTGGTGAGCTACGACCATTACAGAAGGAGCACACAATGTGTGTCCAACTCAAGGTATAGTGTACACCCAAGGTTGTCCTAGGAAAGGTTGATTCTTGGGAAACATGTGTTGGTTTTGAATAAGAATCAATTCCTTCTAGAGTGTGTCATAGCTATGAGAGCTAATACCATTGAAATCTTCCTAGGGTGGGAATGACCATTCCATGTGCAATGATTCAGACAATTATTGGAAACCCTTGATGCTAATAGAGATTGAGAATATTATATAAGAATTTTATGATATTATGATTTAATCATGTGGTTGTGTTATTCAATTTACTATGTTAATTATTCAATTTATAATTCTTGTGAAATTATCACATGTATAGTTTACATTGGTTATTTTACCTTAGTTATTTACTCCTATTTTAATAATATTACATCTTGTAAATTATATTAACTCTAATATTTAATCTATTAAATTTGTTGCCAATACTTAAGTAATTTTGCGAGAAAAGTGGCTTTACATCTATTCATTATGCATAATATATAAATGTAAGAAAGAGGGAGATACCCAAATAATGTGCCAAACATGATTAGGGAAAGATAAACAAGTAGATTAATAAACATGCTAAACAATTATATACTAAATGTAATGATGATATCAAGGAAAGAAAATAGAGAGATCCCTCAAGCCATGAGAAAACTTCAAGATGAGTGTAGACACCCAAAATATTCCCTAGGTCTATTCACTATCACCTACTTCGAACCAGCCTAATTTATCACCTAATCCCAATCACCTAGGCCTATTGACCTTCACCTAGTCCTAATTAACCTAGAACATATCACTTTAACCTAAATTCCATCACTTAAATTAAATAAATACTAGTATTTAACTTATCACATTTTCCATCTCCTCACAAATATAAAAACAAAATAAATAAATACATATTTCCACCTATTATCCACCTCACACGTGTGGCTAAAATAATTAAATAATAATAATATTTAATTAAGCCTATATTCTCTTACCACTTTCCAAGAATATTAGACAACTAAGAACACTTATACTTATGTTCCCATTATTCTTTCAACACATTCCAAGAATATTGAGCACCTAATAACACTTGTGCTTATGGTCTCCTTATTCTCTCAACACATTCCAAAGTTATAGCCTTCTTAGATACAAATGTCCCTAATTTTCCTCATGCTTTCAACCACTTACTAAACTTATTAAGTTCATCATATCCATTCACATTCTAACTACCTTCATCTTCACCCTCCATCTTCTCCTAGATCCTAGAGAATTCCTCTCAACCATTCTTCACCCTTGATCTCACAATCAAATCTTGACCATCCATTCCTTCTCCCAAAAGCCTATAAATTTAGGCACCTCTATCCCTCATTCTTATCCATTTATCACTTATGCTAAGTATATGTTTTCAAATTGTTTATCTTCAATCAAAGAGAACATTTTCATTCTAATTCATCAAGGAGCAAATCAAACCACAATGGAGTCATGGGTAACATTTTATGTTAATTTTGATGTTATGCTTTGTTGGATTTATCTTGTGTGTGCTTTATCTAGAGGTTTGTGATAGTTTATGATGGGAACTTGCATACTTATTTTGTTTACATTTGTATTTATGAATTGACTCTCACAATGAGATCTTCAAAATTATGTAGGAATAGAAAAAGACACATAAAAGAGGATTTTTCTTGAGTCAATACTAACTATAAGAGGACAATATTTTTGAGAATAGGAGTAAGTGAAAATAAAATGGTGGAGTTCAAGGAAGAAGAGCTAACAAAATATTAATTATTTTAGGAGAAATTGAGAAGAAATAACAAGAAGGGGAGCTCACTCAAAGGAGGAGAAAGAAGCAACTACCCACGACCTCTATTCTAAATATAAAAAAGAAAGAAAGAATAATTTGTTTGTAAATGATATTATAAATGAGACTCCAAGATATGGGGAAAATTAAAATGAAAATATTTAACAAATCATAATGTTAAAGATGAAAGGAGGACGTTATAAATTGAAGAACTAAATTTTACCCAAAAGAAGAAAACTCGATATCTCAATGATTGAAGATTTTTCTCATAAACTCAAATCTTTAACTATCATAATAGAAATGGAAATAAAGCCTAAAAAAAAGAATAATCACAATACCATGTACATCTCCAATAATTTTCAGTCCTTTAGGAGAATAAGGGCTCATAAGCGAGAATGAGAGCTTTTGGAGAGAGAAAGGATACAAAAGACAAGAATAACTAGTAAAATGAAAATAAAGTAATGGTCAAGAGGAATAGAAAGAATTCTTAGAAGATTAAAAAATATGATTATCAAGAGATATAAAGTGAATCATTAAGAGATGAATATTGTCACAAAGGTTCTTAAATTAAAAAAAACACATGATTAGTATTTTAGTCAACATAGAAATAAAAAATAGTGGTAAAACCACACATACATATTTTAAAAATTAAGGGACATTATTATGGTCATGAATTCATCAACCTAGAGTCCCAAAACTATCAAAAAAAAAAAAATCGAGAATAAATAGGAAAAAAATGTTAGGTATATTAGAAAAGTGTAAAATCACATAGAAACACAAAAACAAAAAAAATATTTCATATTTGGGATTAGGGAGAAGCCTAAAGTAAATGGCTAAGTGGGACCTAAAATATTCATATGAGAGTTGACACTAAAATGAGTGCAAATTATAAAGTAGAAATTGTGAAGGATATGTGATTTTTGACACTGCAAAAGACAACACCTCAAATATGGGTTTTACAATTGTAAAGGAGTTTAGGAGTGCAACAAAATATAATTTCATCGCATCCACATATAAATGTTATAAAAAACTAAACTCCCCAACTTCTTATTCAATTCAACATTTATCTATCATCTTAATAACTCAACTCATTTATATTACTCTAGAATCTAACTTATATCATAACTAATCTTTATTTCCTTAATACAAATTTAGAAGAAGGTGTTCATTTGATTTAATTTAAATTGTAAAGAAAAAAAAAATTACATTTGAGATGAGGGCTATTATTAGCTCTTAATGTGGGATGGATTTCTAATTATCGACAAATTAAAATTGTTCTAATGTAAAAGATCAATTAAATCATTATATTTTTCTCTTGTCAATGTTATAATTTATTTTTTTTATTGATATTTTTTTAAATAAATATTTGTATCAAATTTTATTAGTTAAATTCTTTAAGATCTTATTATAATCTTCATATTGTTATATGCAAACATTTCATTTTTTCAACTCTATTAATGGTTTTTTAAAATGCATGTATCTTGAATTGACATTAACAATTCATTTTAAATGACAATATAACAACTATGTAATGAAAAAACTTTATATAAGACAAAATCAAAAATAAAAAATTTATAGATGAGAAAAATCAAGATTATTTTAATATTTCTTTTGAATATTTAAACTCTTAATTTTAATTTTAAATGAATCAATTTAATAACAAATATATTGTACATGAACTCTTAAAAATTCTATATAATTAATCTACACATTAAGACTACTTTAATATATCTTGTGCACCACTTTAGTACTCGTGTACATACACTTACCTTATTATACAAAATTAAAACTAAAAAACTTTTCCTATTAAATTAAATACAAACAAAAGGCCATACGGGTATTGGGCACAAGGTAGGATTAAAGAGGGCAGTATTTTAAAATAAGCGTTCACTAAAGAAACTCAAATTATGAACGAGGTACATGTTCATGTTTCATACAATAAACTTGACAACCTTTTTAAGAAAGTATATATGTGTCATTTATTCTTTCATAATTAGTTGATAGGCTTCCCTTGTGGACTTGCCAGCCCACATTTCCCTTGTAAACCTATCTCATGCCTAAAAATAGGTCTCATATTGTTAAATTGCAAGTAGTTATTGGTTTTCAGTCACCACATTTTTTGACAAGAGAGTTTCTATTTAATATGAAATCTTCCAAAAAATATTGTAGCTATAAAATCATATCAAATTTTCTTTTGAATGTGGTGCCATCAATGCCTTACTTACTATGGTGTCTACCATATTTAGATCTAATATTCATGAATTGTGAATAGATTGAAGCAGTCACTATAGGGAGATTGGTTTTGGTTCATCTCATCTTTTAAACAATTTTTCTTTGGTCAACCTTCATCATATTTTTATTTTGAACTCTTCCCATCTTTCTCATCGCCATCATTGACAACACAACACAATTTGTGAAAAATCTTGAGCTAAGTCACCTATCATGGTGTCTTTTCTTGGAGTCGAAGTTGATAAGGCATAAATAACTTGTTGTGCCCCTCAACACAGTTTTTTTCAATACCCTATACGATCCATATAGGGAGGGAGCACATTTTGTTCACAGATACCCTTTCAGTCTATGCCATGGGACACCCATTGTTGTCTCTCATGGCCTCTGGCTTAAGATACCTGACTACAATGCCCCTACTCAACTCGTTAAGCCCTAATGTGAAACAAGAAGATTAAAAACATAACATGATATCCCACCTATGGGTTCCAACTTCTTATTAGGATGCCTCACTTTAAAGCTTGGCTAACCACAAGAAAGAATAGAAGTTAGGTAGTGCTAGTGAATTGAGATTCTGAAAATACACCTAATTACAAGAGAAATCACATTAAATCCAAAATAATCTCACCTTTACACAAGGGGTTCAGAGCAAGAGTGTTTTCTCCTCTCAAATAGGACTTTAACAAGACTCCCAACTATTCATTAGATACACTTTATTGACAAATAGAAGAATCCCTAACAATAACTAGTATAGTGAGGCAGGGAAGCATTACCCAAGATGATCAAGTTGCTTCCATATGACATCAATAAAATTTTCAACATTTGGAGGATCTATATCAACCAGTGAGGTGACTAGAAATAGTTGGTTGAGCTCCTTCACTTTCTCCATCTATAGACAGAGGGAAAAGAAAAATGCTCCAATATCTCATTCAAAATCTCTAATAGGGGACACAGACGACTTTTGTAATGACAATATTCGTTGATAACTTGAATAGTATTTCCTTTCAAATTCATTATCAACACAGCTAGAAATTTATCTACACGGTAGAAAAAGAAAGGGATTGACTTACATTGTGTGGGTTCAATATGTATGGAAGGTAGGCATAGGGAGGGCCTCTATTGTTCGATGTTGTTGCTATAGAGTTTAGCATAGGCTCTAGGATAGCCCAGTTGATCATCCACCTCCATTTCCATTCCATCCTTCGACCACACTAAATTCTACATAGTACTCACGTCATACTATTTGTGTGACTATCTACTCCTCAAACATATAAATTTTAGAAGAGAAAATAAATAGTAAAGGTGGAAACCCTAACTGTGGGCTTCCATAACCATGAATGTTTAAGTAGTGTCATTGTATGATTCATTTTTGGATAAATTATGTTGCAAATGTGAAAGGTCTAGTAGACGATTTGTCTGTAGAGAAACAGAGGTAAGAGGAAAGAGGTATACGTAGGGAGGGCATAGCTTTGTGTGCATGGGAGGCATGCAAGTGGGGCGATTGAAGGAGCAACACGTAAGTGAATCTTCCAGCCTGTGGCAAGTGGTAGATGAAAGGGTGGGCAACTAAGTAGCATGTGACATCTAGATAGTACAGGTAGATGTCAAGAGTAGAGCTTTTACAAACTCTTTTCTTAATAAACTTAACTTTGTTGTAACATTATGATATCGCTATCAGGATTCAACCGTGTAGTTTTCGAGACAAACTCATTGACCCATGATTCATGAGTAGTGGTTCACAAGAACCCATCTCTCATGATAATGAATGGTCCACTTAGCATGCATTGCATCTAGGTGATGCCCACAAAGGTGAATCATTGGTCCATCCCGGGAGGTCACCCATCCCAATACTGCTCCAGCTCAAGCACGCTTAAGTGTGTTTATTTCAATTTTAAGTGTGTTTATTATTTAGCTTTTCTAGTAGATGATGAATTATATTTTTCTCATATTAAATTTGGAACAATTCTCTTTTCCTCTCTTTGGACTAGATGGCCACATGCTAGTAAAATGTTCAATCATGCCTTATTAATCTTTTGGAATTTGTATGAACATAGACAAGAGAGACACCTGTAATTTCTGTGTTGATGAACAAAGGCTTCATTCAACACCCATTTGTGAGTAGACTCACTTTTATTCTATTTCCCCCATTGTCACTAGTAACCATAGCAATATAAATTTATATGTACAAGTTGAAAGGAATTTATACAAATAAACCATACTAGGCTAAGAAAATATTTGATTCAATCTCTTGGTTTTTTGTGTCAAATTTGATGTGAGAACTCATTTATTTCCTTACATTTTTGCAAGCTTCGCATGAAAAAATAGTGCCCAATAACTCTGTATGTGCAATGATCTCCATGTGCAACTTGCAAGATGTGAAAAGCTAAAGAAATATTTATCAACTTGCACAATGTCTACCAATTTTGAAGTGAATATAAATAGTGGCATTGATTCTTCATTATAGTTTCTTCTTTTCTCTTTTGACCCACTTCATGATTGCCTTAGATTCTAAATTTTTTCCTTTCTAGACATCTAATTCAAGGAACAACGCAAAATGGGGTAAAAAAATATTGAATAACATCTATATCTAATATATGATAAAATAATTATTTTTACAAATCAAAATTCATATTTTAAATCAAAATGTATATAAATTTATATTATTATATAACTAACTAATTGAAATGAAGAAAATATGGTGTAAGGGGGAAATCGGTATGATCATGCAATGTATAATCAAATTGAATGAATAGAAACTAGTCTAAACAAACAAAAGGATGATTCATGCCCATTACTCACAAAATGAATGATATTGAAATTACTGAATTCAATGAACTAAAAGAAAAGGAATCAAAGAACATACAAAGAATTCAAAAAACAAAGGTCGTTACCCATCTCGTGTTGAAGTGCATTCACAATGATGTTGGGTTGTTTGTATCAATGTGAAGCCTCCATTGTGCATACAAAAGCTTCAAAGTTTGTGTGTGTGTTGATCGAAGATATGTGTAAAGCTTTGTCAAAATATCAATTAAGATTGTGACATTACTTCATTGTGTAAAATATGTTGATTCTCTTATTGTTTTTTAGAAGAAATGAGGTTGTTATATAGAATTTTTGTTTCGAAACGAATGCTCAAGATCTCATAGTAGAATATCTCGATCAATGGTTGAAAGATGTTGAGAGGATTTAGATGGGAATAATCAGTGCAAATTGATTACGTAATCAGTGTGATTGAAGAAATCAATTTGAGTGTTCAATGGAATTGAGGAAATAGATTGAATAATCTGTGGGATTGAAGAAATCATGTTGAGCCTTCAGTGGGATTGAAGAATAGATGAATTAGTCAAGAAATAGATGAATCAGTCAGCCAATCAGAGTGAGCAATCAGGGGATTGTAATTTGCTCAATCATAATACTGGGTGAGGTTAATTAATTAATTGATTTAATTAATTAATCCTTTTGAGTTGAACATGCAAATCAAGGTTGAATTTTGCAAAGAAAGTTGCATTTGTTTGATTTGACCTTTTTGGGTGATGTTTTGAATAATTTATTTAATTATTCAAATTTGGGGGAAAGTGTTTTAATTAAACTATTATGTTTTAATAATTTAACTAACTTAGGGGAATAGAGTGAATTAGCGACATAATTAAATAATTGATATTATTTAATTAATCAAGAGGAATAAAGTTAGATTAGGACTTTATTAAATAAATAAAATTTATTTAAATAGTCCAAAAATGATGAAAAAAGTGAATTAATTAAATAATGTAATATTATTCAATTAATAGAAGAAATTAGGGTTTTAGGACTTCTTTTTTATCAGTAAATGGTTATATTTTATTAATATATATTTAAAGTCATTACATATAGGATAAAATTCCATACAACTTCCAACATCCCTTTTCCTACAGAGTTGTCACCCACTAAACAAGACCTTTCTTGTAACTGTCTACATCTTTAACTACCTAGCCACCTTCTATTTCAATTACAAACATAATTTATTCTTCAAAATACTAACATCATATTTCAAAAAAACCACCCCATTCCAGTATGATATGCCCCGAAACAAAAAGATTCTTGCAATATGACCACCTTTACATTCCTTTGATCCCTACGCCGTCATTTTTCTAGACATTTGTAGCTATTCTAGCTTGAATAACTCCTCTGTGAATTCCTTCCCTTTGCCTTTTGTTCATCCCTGTTCACTCAAAAACTTACATTTCAACCAAAAAAAATCTATTTCCTTGACTTCTTCCAAATTCCTTACCTCTTAATTCGCTTCATCTTTTCCACTTTGACATCCTCCCCACCTCACCAATTGTTTCTTTTTGGGATATTGTTGTGGAATACTTGTTGATTCCCATCGCTTGCCTACTTCCTATTGTCATAGCACTAGTTTCAGGTTCTCCCACGTCATCAAAATCTCCATCTTGTAAGCATCTTTGTCAGTTCTCTTTCTCCACCTAATGAATGGGATCAAACCTTCCTTTGTCACCTCATCCATGTAATTTATGCCTTCTGACACATCAAAACCCACACTCGACACCGCCCATTCAATAAAGGACTCCATTTTTCCTAACAACTCTTCTTCAAACAAGGTGAGCATCACCCATTTAATTTCTTCAAAATACTCGCCCAGCTCTAATGCCCACACGAATAGCATTGAAGCTATGTTTGCATTCAAGTGTCCTCTATGTGTGGCCTCCCGAAAGTGAGGCCCTGACATTTCCAAGACCACTTCCACCACTTCATCATGTGCACACTTTAACAGTTGCTTAAGACGCTTCACAAACAAAGGGCCAAAAAAATCCTTTTGTTGCAACTTTGTTGAGAAACCCCACATGGCCTCCATTGTCACCAATCTCTTACTCCAACTCCACTGAGTGGTTTTGTTAAAAATGGGAAACAAATTTCTTCTTCTCGTGGTTAAAAGCCTACCCTTACACATCTTTAATTTTGTTGTATTTCTCTTCCCTATCCTCATCATTAAACTTGCTCTTACACCGCCACAACCTTACCTCATTCCTCAGTCTGCATATTTTGATATGCGTTCCTAGATCTTCTCACGCGCCAGCTAAATGACTTCCATCCTTCTCTGCAAAAAAATATTTTGACATCATCTTGCCTCTTGCTTGATAAGACATTTTCCATTCATTTTAGGATGTCGTAGCTTTCTTAACCGTTGTCATACCTACCTTTCATGATGCACCACCTTTTTCTTAACTCCCACCAATCCCCTCATAAAGACCCCTGCCACCTTTTAAGGATTACTTCATTAGCAAATGAGGGGCCAAAAAAGACTATCCATTGTGACCATCCCTATAAACTACAACCCCTAAGGTCCTCAATTACCAACTCAACCTCTTCATTAAATGAGACCGCCCACTTGGAAAGACTATCCGCCTCTTTATTCCCCTCCCACCTTATATGACTAACATAAAAATATTCAAAAGACTCCAGTTCTTTTGCAATTTATTTGATGATATTTTGAAGATCCCATGCCTTCACCCCCGAGTCCACTATTTCTTGTATTATTACTAGGGAGTCTCCTTCCTGATGTATTTTCCTAAAGCCAAACATTTTAGCTAATTTAACTGCTAAAAGAGCTGCATTTGCCCCGGCCACATTATTAGTTCCAGACTCCAATTTCTTTGTTGCAAAGGCTATTATGTTACCTGTATGATCTATGATGATAGCACCTACAACTGAAAGACCAAGGTTATTTCGTACAGCCCCATCAAAATTTACCTTATGCCAACCTTCGAGAGATTTTTCCCATATAACCCGATCTTCGCCTGCAGTTTTGGAAGAGGCCTTAAATGAACCCGAAATGGCTCTAAAACAAATGCCCGGCCAGGCTCTCTAAACATTCCTATCCTCCAAGGAGAAAGGAAGGTGCCAATTCTACAAGTTTGCAGCTTTTTCACTCATTACTTCTTCAATGCTATGATCAATTCTATTAAGCAGTCTTTTTAGAGGCTCACTCTTGTCTAAAAAAATTCTCCTATTTCTTTCTTTCCAAATCTCCCAAATAATTAAGGAAGGTGAGACTGCCCACACACTTGACAAAAAGGATTTCTTCTACATCTTTAGCCAACTTTCAAAAACTTCTTTTAAAATCCTTTGGATAGGACTTTTCCACCTCAGCTTTTGTCTCACATGATCCCAACACTTCTCAGTCATCTCACACTGAATAAGCAGATGATCAACCGATTCCTCTACCTTGTCACATAAGACACATTTTGATGAAGCCGCAAAACCTAACCTTTTCCTTCTTTCCCCTATTAGGATTCTACCCTTAATTGCTAGCCATGCAAATGTGCCTGCTTTTGGTAGACAGTCCTTGTTCCAGCAAAGATCTTTCGCCCAAAAATTCTCTACCTCCGTGGAGTCTAATAATTGATATCCATTTTTTATCGAGTAGCAACCAGTAGACGAGCTACACCAAACAATCATATCCTCATTCTTTGAAATGAAAACTCTTCGAGTGTGAAATATCTTCTTCATTAGCTGCACTTGTTAAGATTTCAAGCCATCTTTCGACACCTCTTTCCATCCCCATTCATGACCAAGTGGACCCTATTTCGAAACCAAATAGTCTTTCACCTTAGTTCCCCATCTTTGTGAGAAATGATTTTTAAGAAGTTGCACATCAAGGTCTTCATCTAAGTTTGGCAACCCGTCCCAGGAATCCTCCCAGAAGTTTTCCTTAAACCCATTTCCAATCTACCAAGAGAGATGATTAAGAATCGTCGGTCTACAAGAAACTATGAAGTTTCAAATTGTTGAACCTTTTGGTGGGTTATGAACTATGAAAATTCTTTGATTCTCATTTGAATCCAGATATTTTTCTTTTAGATTTTTTACCCATGATAAATCCAGGTTGGCATACATACTCCAAACTAGCTTCGCACCCAAAGCTTCATTCAAAAGCTGTCAATTTCTTACACTAGCACCACCTTTGTCTTTTGGTCTACAAATTTTGTCCCATGCAAGCAATGGTATTTTATCCTCTTCAGTTGCCCCATTCCAAAAGAATTTTCTCATGCGCTACCTGATTGAAGTTATGAATTTTTTCAGAATCTTTAAACACATCATAGAATAAATCAGAATTGCCGAAATCACATATTTGAGCATTAGAATTCTACCTGCAGATGTTAGCCATTTACTTTTCCAACCTTTCATTCACTTTAGACAGGAGTCCTACAGATCTTTCCAAATTCCTATCCTATTGGCCCCTCCAAAGAGGGGAATTCCCAAGTATTTATTCAGAAGATTTCCTACCCTCATGCCAAGTATCCTACAAATGTCATTTTGTTTCTAGATTGGGGTGTTAAAGAAAAATATTTCCAATTTCTTCTAGTTTATACACTGGCCTAAAGCCAATCCATATTTATCCAGAGAACTCTTCATCACATGAACTTATCTTAGAAAAGAATCCCCAATCAAGAAAGTGTCATCCACAAATTGTAGGTGTGAAATTGGAGCAATTCCTTCAGCCACTTTAATCCCCTTCCATTGACTCGTCCTACATTTCTGAGAGATTAACCTTCCTAGCACCTCAACAAGGATTATAAAGAGGAAAGGTGATATTGGATCACCCTTCCTGATCCCCTTAGCAGAATCGAAAAAACCTTGAGGACTTCCATTTAATAGAACAGAAAAGTGAGGTGTGCTAACGCAACTTTCAATCCATTTTTGCCATTCTTTACTAAAACCAAATTTCTCAAGCACTTTTAAGAGAAAACTTTTATTTACCTCATCATAGGCCCTCCTTATGTCCATCTTGACCATCATTTTCTCAACCTTCATCGTCCTGACTGTATGAATGGTTTTGTGGGCTACAATTACACCTTCAAAAATAGATCTATTTGGACAAAACCCACTCTACTCAGTTGAAATCACAGATCCCAGTACCAATTTCAAACTGTTTGCTATGACTTTAGAAATAATTTTATAGACCGTATTACATAAAGAAATAGGTCTAAAATCCTCAAATGAATTTTTCACCAAAATTTTTGGAATGAGAGCTATAAAAGTGTTATTTAGGTCTTTGAGGATGAAACCACTCTTCCTAGATTCTTCAACCATCTCCCATAAGTCATTAACAAAGATATCCCAGAATTTTTTAAAAAATATTGTTGGGAACCCATCAGGACCAGGGGCTTTATCCCCTCCAAGATCAAATAAACCCCTTTTCACTTCCTTCATAGAGACTACCTCCATTAGCATAGCATTTTGATCTTCAAAAATACATTTCGGGACATTATCCAATATATCGGATATTTGATTCAAATTGGTTGAGGTCTCCTTAAAACTCTCGGCAAAAAACCTCACAGCCTCCTTATTAATTTGAGCAATATCATGAATAAGTTCCCCATGGCTATCCTTAATTGAAATAATTTTGTTTGAAGATCTACGAACCTTCATTGAATTATGAAAGAACTTTGAATTCCGATCACCCTCTTTCAGCAATGTCTCCCGAGACTTTTATCTCCAAAACATTTCTTCCCGAGCAAGGGCTTTTGAATATTCTCTATTGAGTTTTTTTTCCCTATCAAATTCCTCTTCACTTATCCCATGTTCAATTACTCTTGAATGCAAAGATTCTAAGTCTTCCTCCAGTTTTAATTTCTCAACAAAAATATTCTTAAAGGATTCTCAGTTCCAAGCTTCAATTGTTCCTTCAAGAATTATAGTTTCTTAAAGAAGATAAAGGCTTTAATACCAATTCTCCTTGGGGTATTTTTCCACCAGCCACTTACTAGCTCCTTGAAACCATCTGCCCAGAACCACATTGTTTCAAACTTGAAAGGACATCTACCTAGAGTTAATTCCTCTTGAATTTGTAGGCTCATCAAGTAATGGTCTAAACCAGTTATTGGAAGGATCTCCGCCTCACACAACCAATTTTGCTCAGCCCAATTTCCTGCTAGAAAGAACCTATCTAATTTTTCAGCAATATTTAGGAATCCACCCCTCTGGTTTTTCCAAGTGAATTCGCCTTTACTAAAAGGCAATTCAATCAAGCCATTATTCATTGCAAAGTCACAAAAATCCTACAGGTTGGCTTTGCCCCGACCAGCAAACACCCCCAAATTTATCTGATGGTCACATTATGGCATTAAAATCACCACCAAGGAGAAACATTCCTCCCTCCCCCTCTCTTAATATTCTAGATAACTCTTTCCATAGTGCCTTCTTCTGAAGTGATTTATTAGGCCCATAAATGTTGAGAATACAAAAACTCATTCTAAGTTGTCTTGACTCTACCCTACACCATTTCCAATGCCTTTCCTATCTAAGAATCTGAACATCCATAATAGAATCATTCCAAAGAAAACCACCCCCACCTAAAGCACCCACAGCCCCTGATAGAGAACACTTCCAACGCCCAAAACATTTTGAAAAATAAGTAAATTCAAATTCCTTTATTTGTGTTTCTTGTAGCATGACTAAATCAGGTCTCATTTGATCAAAGCATCTTTTGATCAAATGAATCTTGTCAGGGGCATTGTAGCCCATGACATTCTATGAAAGGATCCTCATGGCTTCCAGGAAAAGGCATGGCCTTTTCCCGATCTCAATTCTCTTTGGCCAGATGCATTCCCAGCTATTTCCAGTTGTATTTTGTTGGTTTTGGGACCTCTCTTCTACTTCTCACATATCTTCACTTTACTATTTAAAGCTAAAGATTGTTCTATGCTTCACTTCTCAACAATCCCAATATTATCCTATAAACCTAGGATAATCTCATCACCCTAATCTTCCTCGGAATCTGACTTTGAGGTTGAATCCATCATATCACCCCCACTATTTCACACTCCTTTGAAGGCATTCTCTAAGTTTCGAATGGGGGATATAGGAATGTCCTTGTAAAAAAAATCTTCCCCACAAAACCTCTTTCTTCCTCCTGAACTGAGTTTCCTGTGCTTTCCTCTTGTTCTCTGTTGATTTGAGACTCTTGAACCCATTTTTCATCAGGTTTCTCTACTCTATTCTGTGGAAAGCCATCTTCTCTTGAAGAAACCACCTTTGTCCTCATCTGTGAACTATTTGGCTGAGAGTTAGGAGGCCTTCCTCTGTCTTCTTCAAAAGGAGATATTTTTTCATAGAGAGGTTCCACTTCATTTTGTGGTGTATCCTCCCTCACGATATCCTCATTGTCACTCCTAATGTCCTCCAATACAATTTTTTTCTCCAACGTGTTAACATCTGCACTCCCCATCTTTTCACTTGGTATATCTCTTAAATTTTCACTTTGATTAATAACCCAATCCCTCCACATTTGGACTTCATTTTCATACCCGTTTGCAAATAAAGAGTTTATTTCTTTCCATTGGACTCCCTCCCAAACACCTCCCAACTCCATTGCATTTTGATTTTCATTTGGCCTCTGAATACCCCATTCTTGAGATTTGTAGAGCTCTTCCCCATTCACTTCCTCTGATAAATTCATTACTTCATTAGTTAACAAATCTTGAGCCAAACCCTTTCCCTTCTTCAAGGATTCATGTTTACTTTCAGCATGCATTCTTCCAATACAACTCACACACTCAAAAAAGGTGTCCTCTATTTCTAGTTTCTAGCGCCAAAATCCCTCCTCCATTTTAAGTTCCAAAATTTATGGCAAAGAATGAATCCCCTGCCTTAGAACACAAACTCTGGGGAATATGCTAAGGTTTGATTTATCAACAACCTCCTCCAATTTCACAAAGGTTCTAAACTTTCTTCCAATCATTCTCAAAGTTTCCTGGTCCCAATATTCATGAGGGAGATTTCTCAATATAATCCATACAGGTACTTCCTCAACCATTGTTTCATTAGGATTAAAATTTGGGGTCCAATCTTTAATGAAAAAGCCTATTCCTTCCATCACAAAAGGGTCGCTATTAATGATCCATTCCTTATCTTGGATGGTTTTACAGATCACCATGTAAAAACTATTTTCTAGGGTTTTTAGTTCACAGTCGCTCCCCCAATGCTTATCACACCATGCCTTAAGCTTAGAAAATGTCGGCCATTTCTCGCTCCATTTCAAGAAAAAAGCTCCAGCTTTTAAAAAACTCACTGAATCACTCCATTCTCTATTTTCTAAAAGCAGAGTGGTCATGGTTGCATAAGAAATACTCAGCATTACTTAGCTTGGTCCAATTTTTTCAGCTTGTTGTTTCAAGCACCAAAACTTGCCCTCCACCTTTCTGAAATCTACTCTTTATATTAGATTCCATGATCTAAACTGCTCACCCCTCTGTGTCTAAGTCCTCACTCTCGGCCCACCAGTCTCAACACCTCCCGTCTTTGCATTTTGTTTGTTCGGAGCCTGCCAAGCCCGATTTGAGTTTATTCTTCTGGAGTCATTGTGGATTCGGTCATTCCTTTTGTTAAAAGGCCAATGCGCCTGCACACCAAAGCCATACTAGAAATCCTTGTGCCTTCGGAAGCCCTGTCTGTGCCACTCCATTTTTTTGGGGGGTTTTAGGACTTTATAAAATAATTAAAATTTATTTAATTGGTCAAAAATGGTGAAAAAGTGAATTAATTAAATAATGTACTATTATTCAATTAATAGAGGAAATTAGGGTTTTTGATGCAATTGATGTGAAATGCAGGGATATTCAATGATAATGGTGTTGATGATGAGAAAATATCAATTAGTATGTGTGATAGGTGTTAGGTTAAATTTACATGTCTACAATAGGTTCGCCAAAATGATAGGGAGGTTTATGCAAAGTATGAAAACTAAGGTTACCTATCTTCCCACAATCATCCAAGAAACAAGATCCCCACAAAGAATTTACTAACAACCCTTTTAGGTGAATCAATTCAATGGGGGAATTTGTTGGTTTCTTTTATGCTTGAGGATGGGGGTCAAGGTCAAACAACACTTTGGGGAGAAAAACTAAAAACACTAACTCATTTGACCCCAACTTCTGACGAAACCTTCTAACGAAAGCTATATAATTAGATGTATCATCAGGCACTTGTGCGAATTTTCATTTTTTTTAATTTTTATCCCCGACGTTCGTTGGAATTTTGACAAACCATTTTTTTCGTCTACGTTTCGACGAAGATCTTTCGTCGAAATTTTGACGAACCTACAAAGTTAAATTGTGGCGGGCATAAATTGAAATGAGCTCGACTATTTATTGCGATAGTGTTTTGATCGACGGTTTTCTTGGGGAAAATCAAAAGAAACTCGAGAAGATATCGCCAAGTTGAGGGTAGTCATTGTATTTTTCCAGAATTCATTTGTGAAGTCAGATTTGTACTTCCAGGTTTGAAAATCATATTTTAAAGCAACATCTCATCAGATTTCATTTTTAGCCTTGTGCATTTTTAGAATTTCATTTCCAGATTTTAGACCTGACTTCACAAATTCTTTATAAGAGAATTTTTTATAACTGATGGAAAATTCTTGATGGATTTGGACAAATATTATATTTGCAAGGTTTCAATTTTAACCCTAATGATCAATTTGCAATAGATTTGGGAGCCATAGCTAGATAATATCAAAGGTGTTGGTTGTTTTTACTGTAACCAAGTTTATCTTCTAGACACATAGCATATAAAATCTCAAATAATACTGCCTTACAATACCATCAATCTATATTCTAACCCAATACTACTTATAAAATCCTTATATGAACATAGTCACCTATAACCTCACTCAAGCATTTTAATTAATTCCTTGAATTAAAGCCAAAATAAGAATTACACACACCATAACAGTGAGATGAACATAATAACCCTTGATCATTTTATTCGAGATAATAATATATTCATACAATGGAGATACATGACCTTGAAATGAGTAATTTTCATTCAGATGCTAGTACTGTCTTGAAAATTAAGTACCCATGAAACTAAAACCTACAACACAATGACACCAAACCTAAGAATAATATCTTCACTATAATATCAGGCTCTTTACAAATTCGCTCTACAACTTTAGTTAGACTCGACCTAAAGATATCTAACTTGCTAACCCGTATTTCTGGTCCTGAAATCCTTCTTATAGGGAAAATGAAGGAGCAACAAGCATCGGACCAGAAATACACCTATCACTGGTCACTTGGACCACCTTATGACATTTCAAAAATTGGTTACAACAGCTAAGTCTCTAGAGAATCTTCTTGTTTATCCTGTCCATTGGAGAATAACCGTTGCATTTGCCAAACTTTGAAAACTTGCACCAAAACTACCACCAAGACATAGCCAAAATTTGTTATAACCATAACCGCTGAGCTATTAACTGCCGGTTGTAGACTTTGTCTTATTCTTGTTTAGTTAAGTATTTTTCTACCCATCCTTGATATTCCTCATTCGTTGGCCAATTAAAATTTACCACCTCATTTACCTTGGCACTGTAAGGTGTATACTTTACTACTACTTGATTCGCCTCCCTTTCAAAAGATTCCAAAAATGTGCTAGTGTTAATGATTTTATCCATACTACTCATCAGCATGTCATAATCTGAGTCATCACAAATCAATTTGATTTCTGCATTGATGATTTCATCTACCCTGTCCTACCATTGCTACAATGATCTAACATTTCCTTGGGCATCTACAATATCTGGTAAAGATGTGTCACTCCAATCATCAAAACTCTTTACCAACTCTTTAATCCTCCTACTGAAATCATCAGGTAAGGCCTGGAAACCTTGCAGTGACTTCACAAAGTCTTGAGTAGGCCTTAATTGTTGAGGCCTATTAGCTACATTTTGAGAATTTCATTTCCAGATTTTATTGTGCAAGTTCAATATTCTGATTTTAGGAGTCTAACAGTTGGAAATCATAGTAAAATCAAAATTTAATAATTTATGGAATTAGCATTTGAAAGTGTTTTTTGGGGTCATTAACTTCAGACTATCTTCTCTTTTGCAGGGGTGGTTGCATGCCGAATTTTTTTGGTGTAAAATATCATAATTATTATATTTTGTTACCTGTGTATGATTAAAAATTATTGGAGTGTGAGTTTGATATTTTTTGAAGATCTAAATATTCAAGCTTGGTAAAGAAAAATCATGTCAGATAATATTAGTCCAGAACAAAATGAAGAGACAGTTGCTAGATTGTGGGCTATATTGAAAAGAAAGGGTGATGGGAAATGTTATTGTCCTTGCAATAATTGCAAGGGCTTAAAGACGAGAAGAATTTTAATCACAACAGCTGAGAAACATTGTAGGCAACATGGTCACGTTGAAGGGGGGCATGATTATCATCCATTGGTAAGTTGTTCATTATATGTGTTTATATTGATTGAATTTGTAAATGTTTATATTGTTTTAACATTTGATATATATATAAAAAATCACTTGATCATGATCATGGTTTATTTGTGTCTGTCATTATTATAAAGGTGGGGCGCCCTAGGGCACCCGATATGAATTATCATGGCCCAGAGAATGTGGTTTTGCAAGCGAAGGAACATGGAGCTGTGAATATCGAAGATGAAGTTAATGATCCTATGGAAGAAGATGATCATGCACCAGAAAACACAATTGAAGATGATGGTACAAATACATTGATCCATGACACATGTAGTGGCACATCTGATCATGTTGATCAAGATGACTTTGATGATGTTCATGATTTACCTGTACTTGAGAAGGCATACGAGCCCCTTTATGAAGGCTCCCAAACAACTCTTCTCTCTGTTGTATTGTTGCTAGTGAACTTGAAGGTTATGAATGGTTTATCCAACATAGCAATCTCACGGATGTTAAGGTATGTCATATATGTCATCTTTTTTCATCTATTTTAATTGTTGTTAGTTCATCGCTAGTAAATAAAGGATGAAGTATGTACCATTAATATTCTTTATATTAAGAAATTATTTTTTGTTGTAGATTGATTGGTGAATTTTTGTTACCACCATCAAATATTTTACCTCGCTCATACCGAGATTTATCTGGCATTATGAAAGATATTGGAATGCAGTATCAAGCAATAGATGCATGTCCCAATGATCATATTATATATCATAAACAACATAAATTTGCAACAGAATGCTCGGAATGTCATATCAGTAGATATCGAACAGATCAACTAACAAAAAAGGTGTCTCGCAAGGTTCTTCATTATATTCTCATTATTCCATGTATGCAACAATTATTTAGGTGCGAAAGCTTAGCGCAATTTTTGGATTACCATGCACTAAATAGAAATGGAGATGAGATTCTTCGAATGCCTACGGATGGTTCTGCATTTAGGGACATGGATGAAAAATGGCCACACTTTAAAGAAGAACCTCATAATCTCTGGCTTTCATTGGCAGCGGACCGTGTCAATCCATTTGGAGAGTTGAGATCTATTTACTCGATGTGGCCTATTTTTGTTATCAACAATAACATTCCTCCATAGATGTCGATAAAGAGGGAGCACATAATGTTGGCAATTATTGTTCTAGGTATTTGTTTACATCAATTTTCTTTAATGTAGTAGCATCTAATTTGTCTTATTTGTTGTATAATGACTTATATGTTTTTTCATTTAATAGTCATGTACATGAATTTATATATATTGCAGTAAAATGGTTATAATAATTATGTAATGTTCATGTTCATTCTACTAGGTAAGTACCAAGTTAAAGATATGAATGTATATATTGAGCCTCTTATCGACGAGTTACTAAAGTTATGGAATGGCGTGACTATGTATGACGTATCTAGACCAATAGGACAAAGATAATTTGAATTCCATGCAATGCTTGTATGGACAATTCATGATGCCCCAGGGCTAACACATTTTTCTAGTATGTTATAATGTTTGACTGCATGACTTTAACAATATTTAATTTTATGAAGTAGATATCATGCATGTTTTTTAAATAATCTATTCATTATATATAATTATAAAAATTGACATATTTAATCCAATTATATATGATTTGTAGGTCTTCAAACAAAGGGAAAATTTGCATGTCCAATTTGTGGTCCAAAGATGAAATCTCGTCGTTCAACAAGTTTAGGAAAGCAGGTGTTTGATGAGGATAGGCACTTCCTCCACAAAAATCATAAGTATCGAACTATTGAAAAACATCTTTTCAATGGGAAAAAAGAGACTACATCAAAACCATGAAGAATGACACCTCGCCTATGGAAGTTGGAATATAACAGAATTAATCATCAAGGTTATACATCGGATAAAATTGTTTATCTATCATTTATGATATGTTTTGAATTTATATTTTTATATTGTGTTGTGTTTGCTCATGTTGTAATTGACAATGATTGTCGTTGTTAATTTGTTTAACCTATATGCTTCATGAAGGTCATCAAGGCATTAATGGTCAGCTTCCACATGGATTGAAAAGTTATCCCAAATAATTTAGTAGGTTGCCCTACTATGAGCAGCTACAAATTGTGCATTTCTTTGATACAATGCATATTGGAAAGAATATGACAGAAACGTTATGAAAAATATTGGATGGAAGGCATGACAAAGAAAAAATTGTCAAAATTTGTAGTGACATTTAGGAAGCCAGTCATGCAATGAAAAATTTCATTCAATTAAATAGCGATGGAGACCAAATTAATATAAGTGCCCTTCCTTGGTTATTAACAGAGCAGCAAAGCAATGATATAAAACAAGTCATACGAAAAATTCAATTTCCCACAGGATTTGTTGCAAACATAAACAATATCATAACAAAGAAAGGTGAATTTGGGTCAAGGATGAAAACGCATGATTGGCATACCTTCATTAAGGTAATTACTCTGGTATATTATATATATATGTATACTGCATGTACTTTTCAGTGTATTATGTTTACTACTTTTGGAAAAATAGTAATGAAAATATCATTTTATAATTGTTGCAGTACGTTCTACCTCTATCTCTCCCAGACAACTTCGACAACAACTTCAAGCAAGATATATATGATCTTGGAAAATACATGAGGTAAGTAGTGATATTTGTTCAATTCGTTGTATATTTTTGTTAAATCTCGTTAATATATTTGTGCCTTGAATCACTTGTAGATGGTTGTCATCTAAAGCAATCCATAAAGAAGATATAAATTATTGGAAGAGAAAAATTCCTCGTCTAATGTGTGAAATGAAAAAGTGTCTACCTTCGACATTTTTCAATGCACAAGAACACTACCTCATACACCAAGTTGAGGAGATTGAATTGTGTGGACCTGTACACACAAGGTCAATGTGGATGGTTGAGAGGCACTTGAAATTTTTGAAGGCTTTGGTTAGACAAAGAGCACATCTTGAGGGTTCTATGGTGGAGGGATACATGGTATACCAGACCATGGTGTACATTACTAAATATCTTCCTAAGTTTGTAGCAAAGATCCATGTAGATCGCATTTGGGATCCCAACTCCATTAACAAATTCGAAGGGGAGTACCTGATGGGGAAAGGTAGATTGAGGAAAGTGATAGGTAATTATAAGATGGTCATGGAGATTAATTAGAATACATTTTCCATTTGATTTTTATGTATATTGTACTTATTTAATTATTAATCTTCAATATTCATCAATTATAAATTAAGGTCGTATACCGTGGTAATTAACTAATTATACGTTGTTTGTGAATTTCATTTTTTTTTGATACAGTTGGTTGAGAGTGGGATGCACTACATTTGTACATCATAAACAATCTTGATTGGATGACGGTATGGATTGAACAATGTCAATAATCTAGTCGCACATTAACATGGGAAGGTGTGGCTTCATTGGTTAAAGAAGCTCATCGTAATGGAGATTCCAATGTTACACCAAGGGAAATTGATTTAGCATATGGTTTAAGAGATAAACAGGTATGTATAAATATATTAATCACCCATATTATTTAATTATTTTCAATTATATTGATGTATACATATGTTGAGATTTTTTTTCTTTGCATACATTCGGCCAAGAATAAATATGTTTATCAACTGATGATATTGCAATAAGTTTTACATGTTTGACATATTGCAAGTGAAACACCACTAGGCTATGTGGTGCAATGGTCATAAATTTTGAATCAAAAATTTGGATGACACGAAGAAAACTTGTGATTCTGGGATAACTGTAGTCTTCCAAGTGACTAATGTTTCATCTAGAAGCGACATACATCCAAAAGTCTCAGAAAATCAATACTATGGGATTTTGGATGATATACTTGAGTGTGACTTTAAGTCCTTCAAATTAGTTATGTTTGTTGTCCTATGGTATAGGCTACGATTGAATGAAAATGATCCCAAGAGAACTTTTATTGAACATGATAATGGATTTACCATGGTTAATACAAGGTATTTTGAGTGAGATGGAAATGAGCCCTATGTTCTTCCAAGCCAATGTGAGCAGGTATTTTACTCAGAGGTTCTAGGTAAATCAGGTTGGTCATATACTATTAAACATGATCCAAGAGGAAGGTCGGTAAAGTATAATGTGGTGGAAGAAGAAGATATTGAAGAAATAGAAGATGATGTAGATGATGATCAGGATCAATAGTTAGTTGATGATGTGCCTGATGAAGATGTCGAAGAGGAGGAACTAGATCATGATGATGTAGGAATTAATATTCATGAAGATGATATCCATGTGGATGATGACATTATCGAAACTGATATCAATGACGATGATGATGATATGACCAATCCTTACAATGTTGAATCTGGATCGGATGATACAAACAAAGAGTTGGATGAAGAAGAAGATCAATGACATTGAAATGTATGAGTTATGTGATTGTATTATCTATTTGATATTAATTTCTTGATAGAATTATATTTGACTTATGTGGTTACATAATTAATTTATGATGTTTTTAATTTTAATTATATTTGAATTATATTAGAATATGTTTAGTTAACAAATGTAAAAAATAAAATGGATAAACCAAAAGATGAAAGTGAGACCACTGCCTTGTTGGGTGTATGGAGTCTAATGAAGATCTATAAAAGTGTAATCTATGATGGCAATAATTCAAATTGTTTGGTACACAGATGTAGTTTATAACTTGTATAAATGTGCAAGTAAGTGACTGAAAAACTCTACTTGAGATAGAATGACAATCCTAGTTATGTGATTCTTCTTATTGATCCAATTAATACTCTTCAATTACTGTGATTGACTAGAAGGGTTTAATCTTTACTTGAAAGAACCAAATAATCACATCACACAAATACAAAAAATGTGTATCGGTAAACTGAATATATATATGCTTGATATATCAATTTAAATAATAGAAAAGCATCAAAATGGAGACAACCAGATAACTATATAATTCCACAAACAGTTGTTACCAAGATTAAGCCACAAGTTCATAAATCTTCATTAGCTTCATCAAATTCATACATGCATCTGAGTCTTTTAAAGGAAAGTTTCATTGCAAACTATCTACTGTATCTTTCTCCTATCCGCCTATATTTGTTTTACATTATGAAATAGATATAAATATATCAAAATTGTGAAAAGGTGCGTCCTTTGAGAAATGTCTTTTTCTTAACAATAATAACAAACTAGAAACTATGCTCTATTAAGCCATAAATAGATGTTTGACAAATAATCTCGGGAAGTTGGTCGCTTGTGTGTATCAACATCCTCCAGTGCATTCCTTATGGCTATCTCCATTTCGAACATCTTCTCATTATGTTCACATGCCCTGTCCATTGTTAAATCATTTCCTGTGGCTGTCTCTAGAATTGTTTGCATCATCATCTAGCATTCCTTCATCCATCCTGTGGTAATAGACATTGTTTTACTCCTCTTCAATTAAGTACTTGTCCACCCATCTCTGATACTCTTCATCCGTTGGCCAGCCAAAATTCACGACCTCATTCACCTTAGTATTGTAAGGTGTGTACTTCACTGCAACCTGATTGGCTTCCCTTTCAAAAAACTCTAAGAATGTGTTGGTGTTAGTTATCTTATCCATACTATTTACTAGCAAATCATAGTTTGAATTATCACAAATTGATTTGATTTGTGCATTGATAACTTCTTCTGCCCCATCCTGCCACTGTTGCAATGTCTTAACATTTCCTTGTGCATCAATAATGTCTAGCAAAAATGTATCATTCCAGTCATCAAAGCTCTTTATCAGCTCCCTAATTCTTTTACTCAAATCATCAGGTAGGGCTTGGAATCCGCTCAATGATTTTACAAAGATTTGAGTAGGCTTTAATGACTGGGGCCTATTGTCCACATCAAACCTAGAAGCTTTGTACATAATATCCAGATCGTTGGCCCTAGGGATCCATTTCTCAACCAAAGGCAAAACTATTTCCCGATCCCTATTAATATTTTTTATTCCATCCAAGAATAAAGAATACAAAGAATGTATAGATGGTAATTTACCATGAACCTTTTCATTAAGATGCCTCAAAACTATGTCAACCACCTCATTTTGTTTTGAAATTGCATCATCCTCACTTGCCTTTAAGGCAGCTTGCAATTTGTGATCCTATTCAACATTTGCTTCTTGGTAGGATCCATAGAATATTTAACTTCTTCTTCAACTGGCCCTGGTGTAGGACTGAGAGCAGGTGCCTGAATGGGGGACCTTGGAGTTGAAACAATTGGAGTAGTATGGGGGACCGATCCTGCAATAGAAGGTAATGCTCTGATACCAGGAGCACTGGAGGATTCTCCCACCTGCCCATATTTCAACCTATCTACTTCAGATTGCAACTCAACATTCCTTTGTTGCATCCTACTATATTCTACAATTATCATATTTTATTTCTCCATTAGACTCTTCTTTTCAACCTCTTCTCTCTCAGCTGTCTTTTGGGCCAGTTTGGCCATATTTACTATCAGGCTTGTAGCTTCTATTGTTGAAGTTTCAGAAGCTCTCTTGATGATTATCCCTCCCCTTAGGTGTGGGCTAATATCAGTTACATTTGGCTTTTTTCCCTGGGGTGCCAATGCCCATATGGCCAGAGTTTCATACTCCTCACTGAAGGTAGAGTCTTGTAGAGCTTCCTTAACCTCTTCTTCACTGTTTTGTATAGGGTGCTTGGACTGTAAGATAGCATTGAATGCAACCGCATCAGCTATGTCCCATTCAGGAAAAAGTAAGACACCAGTCTGAGTCACAAGTCTTCTTCCCTCCTCAGGAGTGATGCCTTTGAATTCTTCCATTAATTCGGCCTTGACCTCATCATCATTCTCCTTATCAGACCTATCAAGTCTCGATTCTCTCCTACTCTTGCATTTGTTCTGGTACTCTTCTAGTTTCATCCTCCAAACTATTTTCAAAAATACATGAGTCATTACAAATGCATCAATGTCCAAGAATGCCTTGCAGGCCTCCATCCTGGCATCTTGTACACATTTCCCCTTTACATCCATGTCAGAAAGCACCAATTGTGATGATCTAGGAGGGGAAGGGATACTAACCTGCATGTCTTGATCAGTCACAATTATCTCATCCATCAGAGTTTCCTGTGTTTCCTCAACTCTCTGCCTCTTAGGGCTTGGCTCTAATGGTAACACTGTAGGATCACCTCTTGGTGGTGAATCTAGATCCACAATCCTTATCCCTCTGGGTGCTCTGATCCTTGGACCTAGCTGTGATGATGCTTGCATGACTTGTTTTTCCTTCTTATCCCCTTCATCCTCATCACTACTCGCATTCCTCTTTCTCTTGTATAGAGGCCTGTCAACTGGTGGATGATAAGCTGACCTTGTTTCTTCAGGCCTCACATCCGGTCTTTCTATACCAAAATCTAATTCTAAACTGACCCTCTTAGTCATCAAGGTGCCCATGATATTTTTGAAATTATCCATTAAGAAGTCTATTCTCTTGTGAAATGGAGTGAACTCCATTAATGGATCATATTTTGGATCCATTTTATGTATTATAGCCAACATCTTTTCATATGCAATCAATTTTTCTTTATTCAACTCCTGCCTGTTCAAATCAAACTCATTTCTGATTAGGTCCTCAGGAAAGTTGAATTCATGTGCAAATTTTCCACCTTTAATTTGTTGTTTGAACAATGCAAAGAATCCCTCAGGGTCATGATGTCTCCTAGGACCATTCCTCAAATTAAAGTCATCAAAAAACCTTCCGAAGTGGACCCATCCTCCCTTGGAACAGACAAAATCAGAAACAACAGTGTAGTCAGGGAACAAAGACCCTTTTCCTTTCTTTGCTAGGTTGTCCTCATGAATACAACCTAGTTGCCACATTACTTCGGCTCCTTGATGGTACATTAAAGGGGAGGATATGAGGGGTTCCCTGGAAACCATACACCCTCAAGACAGTGCTTACAGGGTACAAGATGATATCACCCCAATTGTGACACACTTTTAAATTAGGCTTCCTCACCTTTGGTCGAAGGAAGTCATGCAAATCTTCAGGGACTCCTAACACATTTACCACCAACCGAGCCCTGAGTTTGGAGGCAAAGTAGTTATCAAACTGCACAAAAGTTGGCACCTCCCCTGTTGTAAGACAAATCTACACTCCTCACCTGTACTGGTAACCTTTCTCCATTCACCTTCTGCCTCAACTCCATTTTTTCTGAGAAGAAAACAACATTCTTGTACAGGAACATATGCATCAGCAAGGAGTACCAGAAAAAAGGAGTGTCAATATCCCCCACATGCAACTTCATCAAACCCTCATGCATCTTCTCTGATAAGAATGATGCAAAGTCATATACCATAGAGAAGTTGGGATGTTGAATCTGTGCTCCCATAAACATGTAAGCAACTGGCATCACAGTATTAGGGCTAAACCCTAAAATCTTGCACAATGAATAAAATGTTGCCAGGAAGTGACTAGCAAAACATCTCAGCTTGAAAGGCTCCTGGTCATTTGGGCTGATAAGAATTGTTGAACCGCCCGCCCTGGCCAGGTGAAGAGGAAGCAACTTCAATCTGAAAAGAGGCTTTAACCTTTTGTACTCCTCCTTCATCTCCTCAAAATCTATTTGGACTAAGAAAGGGCTATACTCAGTCAAATCAAAAATCTGCCGAATCTCATCTGCATTTAGGCTTAGCAGAATTCCACCATCATTATCCCTTACGACCCTTGTCACAGGATCATACCGTGCTACCACTGCTCTGAGCAAGTCAACATCAGGGAACACATTTGGAACTATTAGTTTCCCCATGTCATATCTTCAAGCATTAGAGAAGGGGTGAGGTAAGTTTTGCTGTCCATACCATAGCCTAAACATTTCAAGACCAGTCATAGGAATCCTGGCATCCGCAATGTTATAATTTTTGCACAGTAGACCTTCGCCTAGGGTCTTTCCATTCATTAAAACCAAACCAATATTCCTATCATTTGTTGACAATGGGAGTTGATCCAGGAAGTCATCATACAAATTCCTCTTCAAATAATCAACATGGCTAGAGTGCTGCTTCGGTGGTGCCATATTAAACAACTAGGGCTTCTTTTAAAAAATTAAATCCTCAAAGAAACTAGGGGTACCCAGAACACAAAAATACAACACAACTGTGCAATTCCAATAATTCAAAAGAACCAATAACCCTACGTTAATAATTAACAAAACCCCTTGACCAGCACAATAGAACCCTTTGCAAAGACATAGTCAAATCAACCTAGCAGTTTAGAAAATAACTCACAGGATTTCGCACCTTGCAAAGAACCAAACTTCACAGTGATCACTCGAAAAACTTTATCTCTGGCTCTGAATTGCTTGGAAAATACTTGAATGCTTTTGTGATGAAGATACAAAAAGAGTAGATACTTTATGTCGATTGAATTGAGGCAGTAGATGTCTCATCCACCATTAAAGCTCATTTGCATGCCGCCCCAACGGCTCCAATCGCATTTGATGCGAATTTAAACTTTAGGCGTCGATCTTTTATTTTTGTCAGATCATCAAACGACCATCTTCAAAAGGGCTGACGAAATCTCCATGTCAGCATCGAGGGCCCACCACAAAAGCAGCGCCAAAGGAAAACACGTGGCGCCCGCTTGTGATATCGTGATCACTAAACATCCTGCATCTTTGGATCACGCAATGGTGGGAAACCATTGATTCCTACCATCGGTGATCATGTTCACTCATAGCAGTCAGCAGCACCAAACATAACCGTCAAGCAACTTTTTACCAAGATTATAACATCACCATCGATCTCGAGCACGTGCATCTCACAGCTATTTTAGTAACCCACTTTATAACGTATTTAAGTCCAACACAAATATTAAACGTTTTATTAATCCCTTTTCAGCATCGGCAGCTTGGGACATGTGGCACTCACCTGTGATATCACAATCACCAAACAACCAGCGGTGATGTCATTGCAAGATCGCGGGGAGCAGTCAGGATCAATTGTTGGAAGATCAACGGTCATTAAAAACGCAGCAGTCAGCAGCACCAAACATAACCGTCGAGCAACTTTTTACCAAGATTATAACATCACCATCGATCTTGAGCACGTGCATCTCATAGTTGTTTTAGTAACCCACTTTATAACGTATTTAAGTCCGACACAAATATTAAACGCTTTATTAATCCCTTTTTGGCATCGGCAGCTTGGGACACGTGGTGCTCACCCGTGATATCGCAATCACCAAACAACTAGCGGTGATGTCATCACGAGATCACAGGGAGTGGTCAGGATCAATCATAGGAAGATCAATGGTCATTAAAAACACAGCAATCAACAACACCAAACATAACCATCAAGCAACTTTTTACCAAGATTATAACATCACCGTCGATCTCGAGCACGTCCATCTCGCAGCTGTTTTAGTAACCCACTTTATAACGTATTTAAGTCTGACACAAATATTAAATGCTTTATTAATCCCTTTTCAACATCTGCAGCTTGGGACACGTGGTGCTCGCTCGTGATATCGCAATCGCCAAACAACCAATGGTGATGTCATCGCGAGATCGCGGGCAGCGGTCAAGATCAATCGTAGGAAGATCGATGGTCATTAAAAACACCCCCTGCAAAATAAAACAACTATTTAAAAGTCAGGTGAAATAACCTTTTTGCGTGTGCAGATTGTGCGGCCGTCGGATGAAGTGATTTCAATCTTGACCATTGCCCGTAGACCTCGCAAGGTTTCTGCTAACGTCACAAATATGGTGTGAGGCATGCAAAATTCTTCCATCTATCACATTTGATGGTGGGGACCAATTTTTCTCGCTAATCGATGATGAAGGCTGTTGCCGACAGCTATTTCTGTACCGATGCATCGTGGTCGTTCCTCGCTGACCTCGCACAATTAAAACTGCAGTTTCAATAATGTTGTGAGGTGTGCGATTTGGTGACATGTGGACTCCAATGTTGTGTGCTGATAACAAAGGTGGGGCCCATTTTTGTGTTGATGTGGTGCCTGGTAGGTGAATATCCTGTCCATTTGGTGACTAGAGGGAGAATGTGGCATTTTCAAACTATTTTGACTAAATTTGAGTCGTTCTCCTAGCCAACGTTGCGATTGATCAACGACTCGTATTTAAAAATAAACTGGTATTGTATGATAGCCATTTTATCTCGCGTGAGTGAATAGTAATAGTCGAGTTCGACTCTGCCTGCATAATTAAATGCTAAAATTTATGAATTACTATTTCCGTTTTGTATCTCTACATTGAGGAAGAATTATTTGGTATCGAGTGAAGCAAGCTGTGGTTACGATTTCTTAATTTTTCTGCCTTGGATGTTCTGCGATTGAAACCGTACATAGCACGTACGCCATTTCTTGTAAATTCAAAATATTTTATGGTTGCTTGCTGGGCAATTCATGATTGTTTCCTGTTTCTGTTCTTGAATAATTGATTGAATAGATTTGCTTTTAGAGCTTGTCTAGATAATTGTTAGGGTTTTTTGAATATTGAAGAATTTTGTGTTAAGGCTAAAGGAGAAAACTGTACTTATTTGCTATCTGAAAATAACCAAACCCTAGTTTGAATTATCATTAGTCTAGTATAAATGGCACCCAAGGCCCGAAGTTCTAGTTTTGAAACCACTACCAGGTCTTTATCCCAAGATATTATTGGTTTGTTACAACCCTCTACTACCAAGAAGTAGGAAGGAAAGGTTTTGTTCTATGGGTCTCAAATCTTGGAAGGATTGACAGACAAGCAATGTGCAATTCAAGATGCCGAGTTACCATACACCGGGTGGTAGTTGTTCTCCAATTGGTTTGGGAACAGGAATTTGTCGGTTCCTTTGTGTAACCCCTGGAGGTTAGACCTGGGTAAATTGGTGGTTCCTAATGTTTATATGGATGTAGATCTTTTAAAAGACATTGCTGCTAGATATGACCCTATGACCTGAATTGTAAGAACACATGTTGGTGTGCAAATGATTAAGATAACCAAAGAAGAAATTGCAGAGATTTTCAAATTGCACGAATGGAGTCAAGATATGGTTCTTGTCGACTTGGAGGTTTTCAAACAAAAATATAGAAATACTAGGTGTTTGTTCAGAACATTCTTGTTAATACCTCATTTGGCAGTCTCAAGAAGACGAAAAAATCAGAAGAAGGTAGTAATTCACAGAAATGATCTTGAACTTTTTCCTGTGGACTATTTCTCCAGTTATTTCAAGAAGACTGTTTGTGCTTTATGTCAAGTTCTAGGAGTCAGCTTAAAGAAAACATTTCCTACTGATATTATGTATATGGCAGTAAATCTCTAGCACCCAAGTTTTAATGTAATATATGATTTTGCCACTTATTTGGCAGAAAAGATGCACACGGGTCTGGAAGCCCTAAAGGAGGGGAAGATATAGGTTGTATTCAAATGGTATTCCTTGTTAATCCACATGTTTCTATATATGGGTTAGGTTGTGTTCGAAAAAGATATGGAATTAAAGAAGAAGGAAGGAAACATTGAAATGCCTATCCAATATTGGACTAGGATTCTTGACATGCATGATCATAAGTTTGATTATGTAACTTTCCATAATGTCTTTGGATCTAAATTAAGGGAGGCTTTGGTTCGTGAGCCCACAAGGATCCCAAAAGAAATTCATGACTTCTTGAGGCCAATGAAGAGAAGGCCTGAATTGAACATAATGCACAATTGGGGAGACATTATCCCCTATAGTAATACCACAGTTTTCAGTCTTTTTGGCATTAATGTCAATCCAAAGGTTCTACCAAGGGAGGTGCCCCTTAGAATTGGATTTTTGGAAATCATGAGGCAGTTGGGGGGCAATCAGGAACTACACTTGCCAGCTGAACAAAAGAAAGGTTCTTTCTTCCTTGAATATACAGCATTTGCCGATTTTGTTATGGAGGATGGAAGGAGTTGCATCAATTACTTGGGCCTTATAGGCTAAGGACTGTGTGCCCCAGGAATCATGATCCTGAGGGTTTTATCTCTCAAATGAAGGAAAAACATCGGACATGAGATTTTGTCCACAACTTCTACTTTCCTGAGGACATCATCAGGAATATTTTTGATTTGGAATTACAAGATGATAGAAAGGCACTATACATTGCCTACTCTAAAATGGTAAAAAGTAAGTAGGAGAAAATACCTAGTTTCAATCCCATACCTAATACTAAATATGAGTTTAGCAGGGAAATGTATGCTATTGATAATTTTGAGAGCTTGGTTGGGATTTTGAAAGATGAAAAGGTTGTGGAAGAAAGGGGAAAATCACAAACCATCGAGGAGTACCCTGAGGTAAAGGAAGAGGAGAGCCCTACTTATCAGCCCCAAAAGAAGACAAGGGTTTTTTCTAGAAGAAAGGGAAGTAGGGTTGAAGATGTTGCTAAAAATATTGCAACATCTTCTTCAAGGCAGTCTGTACCAAATATTGTTGATTTGGATTCTCCTCCAAGTTTTTCAGAACAGGTTTTCCCACCATCACCAAAGAGGCAGAGGGTTGAAAGGGTAAAGATTGTTGATTGTGATGGTGATGGGGATGATGAAATTATTGTCACTTTGGATGAAATGCATCCTGAGATGCCATTGGACCCAGTTGACATTGTAAAAGGTTCAGGTACAGTTTCTTTAAGGTTAGGAAAAGATGAAATCAAAGGAATAACAAGCAATGATGACTTGAGAATAGAAGCCTACAAAGAGTTCATGATGGATGACTCTTTTATTCAAATCGGTGTTTTTAAATATTTTGTGTGGAGAGCACATATTGCATTATATGCTGAGAAGGTGGCACATGAGAGAAGTCTGCATCCAGAGCTCCCAGAGAAGGTAATTCAAACTAAGGTCAAGGAACAGATGAGAGAAAAATTCAAAGCAATAACACTAGAGCAGGGTCGAGAATTGGTACAAAAAAGTGGAGTATTGCTACTCCCTGAATGGGATATATTTGATGTTGTGGTGTTTGACACAATAAGAAGGGCTAATAAGCCACTTCTTGCTACTAAAGAGGAGGCTACATTGGCACTCAAGGGATCGGCCTTTAGTGAGGAATGGGATGCATTGGCAATCTGGTCCCTATTTACTAGCTCTAAAAAGCCAATTATTGTAGAACCTTCTAACTTCAGTGGTCACTTGCTTGTGAGGAGAGTTGCTAACACCCCAGCATTGGAATTTGTTGATATGGTCGTGAATGTTGTCAAATTCACCAGAGCAACTATTGAAGATTTGACCAAGGAGCGGGATACTTTGAGAGGCCAATATAATGACATTATTATTGAATGTAATAAGAGTCAACAAAAAGTAGAAGAGTTAGAAACTGAATTGGCTTTATTGAGGCAACAAATGGATACCATGAGATCTCAAAAGCAAGCCAGTTCTAGCCACACTGTTCCCGACCCAATAGTAGAGCAGTCTCAACCTCCTGCACAAGCACAGTCTTTGGCTATTGTTCCATATAATATGGGACAAGTGCCTATCACTATTGAGAGGGCTACTAGCCCTGGAGGGGGACTTTCTAGGGAGAAATTGATTCATCAGATTGAAGAATATAAGGAGATGGTAAAGAAAATCCGGATGCAGCAGGGAGAAACAATGCAGTGATAGTGGACACTATTTTTAAATATTTAAACAGAATGGTCCAGAGTAAGCTAAACAGTGTTCATGCAAATTATGTCCTAATGTTGCAAGCACTAAAAATGTTTCCAAGGGATAAAGAATTGGCCATCTCATTGCTAAACAAATAGAGCCCTAGAATGGAGAAGTTGAAATTCATGGCAATAGGGGCAAAACAGCGTGGTGATAAATATCCTTATTGCAACATATCAATTGGTCAAGGGAATTGTTGAGCAGAAGTTTCAAGGATTTTCCGCCCCAATGGAATCCAAGATTAAATTGCTGAAAGATGTGTATGATGGAAAGGACCTGACCCCATTGCCTCATATTTTACATAGTCAGGATGAAGTCAAACCCCTGTAGGTTTGAAAGGAGCAAATGAACAATATAATGATGTCTCAAACACATGAGATATGCAAAAATGTTGGCATCCGCATGCTAGAGAATACATTGGAAAAGTTGTCTTTTGTTATAAGTTTCTTAGAGAACTTTGATAAAAAGGCCACATCGATATTGGTAAAGTATGCTCCCTATCGAAACAAGGTCGATCAGGTGGTGGCTTTCCAGTGGCCTTCCGAGGAGGAGTCTGAATTATGGAAAAAGGTGTTCACTGATGAACTAGAATTATGAGTGTTATAGTCAAGAATTGCAACTTGGTCATGTATAATACAAGTTTAGCCTTAGATATTATATTCTAAAATTGCATTCTCCTTTTGACTCCAAGTATAGGGTGCTGAGGTGGAGTTAATACTATAACGGCTAAGCATGTCTTTGATGTATGGGGAGCGGCCTTTGGAGCGATTTTTTCTTTCCTTCTTATCAACTAATGATGATCTTTGTCTTATGCTCTCCACTCGCATAATATAATTGTAACTGAATCAGGAGATAGCGGTCCAATTACAAATGGACATGTGTACTCTCCTTGTTGGCTCCCTTGTTTTATAAAAGGGAATTCTGGGCCGAGAGAGTGGTCAGTTGAAATATCCAAAATATGAGAAATAAGATTCTAGTAATATAGAGAGTATGAATTGTAAGTCCAGGTTTTAAAAAAATTTGAGTCAGATTGGATAACTTTGTTAATCATGGGGTTTTTGAGCATGTTTGTATCAAACTTGTGAATATTTGGAGTTTATTTTGTCTCCTATTGTGTTATGTTGCATGGATTATTAATGAAATATTGATCAAAGATGATTTTCATTGATTTTCATTTGTTCTTTACTGTGAATTATGTTTAACTACAGCTCTGGTTCAAAGGATTGGTTAAATGCTTCAGTTAACCAGTAAATTCATGCAATATAACAAATAGGATTCATAAAGGAGTAATAAACTCAGGTATAGATATATGGGTTGTAATGCAATTCATAATAGATCATAAGTGTTCAAAATGAAATTTACCCTGTAGTTCAATTTTCTCTTTTGACTCCTTGCGCTAGGATATGGCACTGGAATTCTGATTACATTTTATTCTCGTATGTTTTGTGTTATGGCATCAGGATATTTTACTCAAACATTTCCTATCAATTTAATTTATGTGAAGTTTGTGATTCTCTGTTAAATGGACATGAGTCTTTTTTAAGGAGTAGCCAATTTCTTGAAGGATTTGATCCTTTAAGATTTATTGGGGATCTATCTATTGCTTACCTGTGTGCAAATTAAATGAATTGTTTAAATGTTGTATGTTAAGAGCACATGTTAGGGAATACCCTCCTAGATTTTACAGAGTCCAAAGTGTAGGAGAATTAGCCTTATTGCTATTCTCGTTAAGTTGTCCATACTGTTCCTAGTCTTTTATTATTGAATGTGGAGAGTTCATAGGAGCTTCTAGGAAACATGTGTGGGTTGCGATAAAAAAATGCCAACAGGTTCAATTGACAACATGATCTATTGAGTAATTACAAAGAATTCATAATTTGAAATTCTATATTTTGACAACATGATCTATTGACAAGTAGGAAGTATTTTTCACATTGTGTCAAATTTTGATATTGTTATCAAGATTCAATTATGTAGTTTTACAAGTCAAACTCATTGACCCATGTTTCATGAGTAGTGTTTCACAAGAACCCATCTCTCATGATAATGAATGGTCCACTTAGCACTCATTGCATCTAAATGATTCTCAAAGCGATGAAGCACTAGGCCTTCCTAGGAGGTCACCCATCCCAATATTACATGATCCATGATTTTATTAATAATTGATCATTTTGGATTTTGACAAACTTGACACACAAATGACAATTTGACAATGAACTTAATGTATCACAATTAAGTTTCAAATTGAGTAACACAATAGAAACTAAAACAAATTGAGAGATTGTTATGAGGGTAGTGATGCAAATTTTCTAATTACAGTGTATTCCATGAGATTACAATTCTTTGAGATATTTTGTCAAATAGTTCACAAGATTTGTCTATCCTCCCACATTTTACATAGATTTGAAAATGGAGTCTACAACCACAACATTTGAGAAAATTCATCTTCATATTATGCTTTGATGGATGTCTATACCTTGTTCCAAATCTCCCATATTAAGGAAATCGACAAGGATTTTGGTGAAGGTTGTGAAATTTGTCTATGCATCTACCAATTGCATTTGATTGAAAGTTTCTAAAACCTTTTAAAAAAATCCATTATGTATATTCTACAATCATTATAGTCCACAATTTCACATTTATTTGGTTTTGCATCTACCAATTGTATTTGCTTGAATTTTCCTACTGAATTTTCAACGTAGATCCATTTTGTGTATATCTTACAATCTATTGGTGTTTTTTCCCACATAGGATTTGCAATTTTGTAAGAGGTGGCCAACCTCTGTTATAAAGAACTGCAAAGGCTAGTGGCCAACTAACAAGAGTCAGTCAAAGACTAACATCTCCTACACTTTTGGCTCTGTGAAACCAAGGTGGGTAAACCCAAGTGTGTTCATAAGAATGTTTCATGATTGGTAAGAACACTTCTTCTTACAGATGCAGTCCCCACTAACACTAACAGACAGTCATTACCCTGGTTGTGGCAAAACCAAAGAATAATAACAGATATCCCAAAGCAAGGAGACTGAAAATTATCATAAGATCTATATCCCAAAAAGAGATAGTAGTTGATATTTGTTAAAATGTTCGGGTATTGAATCACCGTGCTTAGATTAACAGTCCTATACCTAAAAGGAATTTACCAATACTATCCAGTGCCTCATCCATTGGGTGGGAGTCATATAAAATGTAATTCAAATGAAATTGAACTTATCACCATAGTGCTTTGCTACCATGAGATTTGTCAGTATATTAAAACAATACTCCTTAGTGAATCCTCAGCATATAACCATAAACATGCAATTTGTGTTCAAGCATTTGATTAACTCATTAAGTCAAAGAAAAAGAAAAAATTACACTTTCAACTACACCATTGAAACTGAATGAACAAACCCTTGATAAATCCATTCATAATCCATGGCCCATACACAGGAGAGCAAAATGTCTTAATTTTTTAGATTTCTTTCGATATCAGTAATTACAAAAGCATAGTATACTTATTTCATACTATTCCCAACCCAGCATGATTTCCTACATAATACCTTCAAAATCCTAGATTACCACTAACTGTACCTATTCTAAGCCTTCGGACCCAAAAAAAACAACCCTTAAGAATGAGCCATCAAATCTCCTTTATAGGACAGTAGAGCAACAAAGCAATAGGCTACATTGTTCATTCCAAAATTGAATTTCATTTAGAATGAAATTCAAATTGACATTCCTCATCATTAGAAAAAACCATAATCAGTTTGAGGAATCAAAACAGTTATACCATTGTAACCAACCGGAGCTAAAGACAAAAGAGCATGGCAGGCACACATACGTCCACATCAACACACCACCCAAAAGTAACACACCCAGGAACTGCAACTACTTGCAAGACACATGGCCTCGATAGAGGCGACCGCTCTTGGTCCTCGCTTTAGAAAGAAGCGAGACCAACTTCCTTTTATCCGCTTTAACACATGATCTGGTAGCATGGCATAGCGCCATCACAGTTATTGGGGCAACTATGAGGGGCTCTTCATTTACCCCCAACAACTCGGTCATCAACACCAAGTAACGTTGGTAGTCCAAGTCAGTTTCAGACCCATCATCGTCAGAACCAGAAGACAACACCAGTGGGGACTTGGAGCTCCCCATCCCTTTAAAATTACCATCATGGACAACCTCGAGCTTGCTAAGGACAGGTTGTACCCCGTCAGGCTGCAAATTTCTCACCCTGAGTCTGGTCCTTCTGTGCACAGTCGAATGGTCCATTGCAAAGAACACCTCGCAAAATATAGGAGAGACTCGACCACCTGCATACAAGACAACTCAAAATGCGATGATAATACCAGATAACACAATGAGCATTTATAGAGTTAATTGGTGCGAGAATATTAATTGCTCGAAAGCAGCACAAGCATTTGAGCATTTTAGTGGTTGATGTAGCCACCACAAATTATTCTTGGCTTGCCAAGGCATGGCGTACAACCCATCATTACATTTATCAGGAGAACAGTGTTCGTACACAGGAAAATTAGGCGAGGATCCACTGAAAAAACCCACGCCATTAATTAGAACAACTTGCAGAGAGCAAGAACTCCCAATGTGGATGAACAGGAACCCAAGAAAAATCAAACCATTAATGCGGATCGAACATGGCAAGTCGGACGACTCAAATTGAGTCAACAATTGTTTGAAAATCCACATCAGCGCCCTGGGAGAACCGTGCCCAATCACAACCCAAGAAAACAAGAGGTTGCAACTGGACAGTGGGTCCCATTGGCCCTGTCACTTCAAGAACTAGGCCACGTGTCGCCTCTTCGCAGACCTCGCAGTACCCTCAAGGGCCTTTAATCTGATCATGCGAGATCCGTGAGGAAGGATTATAATTGATCTCCCTCGTTAATACCACATGGGTAGTAAATTTTAAGTCCCACCACAATCCTTGTACGGTCCACATGATTTTTTAATCCTTTGTTGAAGAAACTATTACAATATATTTCTTATTTATGTACTTATTTTCCATACATGTTTATAAAAGTTTGAAATTATTAATAATATTAATTTTGGCAAGACATTAAAAGACTGTTGATTGTAAAAAATATGCATCCTAATGTGAAAATGCAAACAATGGAAGCAATGACTATAACACAAATTTTTATGTAGTATCCAATTCAAAGAATCATGTTACCCTCTACCTTGAATTTTTTAGTATAAAAAGCTAAGGAAATGCTATAAATAAGATAATAAGTTGACTATTAGCATATACCAATTTTTATAGAGATGTAGATTGTTGGATGTTGTGGTTGTGTTGCTCATGATATGTGGTTGTCATTGATGTCAACACTATTAGCATTAATGTCTTAAAGGTTGTATATGTCAAGGATATTGAGAAAATTAGAATAAATATGTTGCAAATAGTCTATGAAGTTGTGAAGATCAGAGTGGTGAAAATTTTTGTACGTTGGTATTTTGAAGTTGTGTATTAAAGGGTTTGTTACTGAGCCTATCTAGTATATCCTCTGGAAGTTTTAGAGGTGTGCATCAAGATTGGAGTGAGTTATGAGTTAGGGTCAAGGTTAAGGTTTCGAGAAAAAGGGTTAGGTTATGATTAGGGTTAGGGCTAGGTTTAAGATTTGGATTATAGTTTAGGGTGTAGCATTTGTCTTTAGTTTAGGGTTACAATTAGGGTTAAGGTTAGGGTGTAAGTTAAGGTTAGTGTTAGGGTTAGATTAGAATTAGGATCATAGTTTAGGGTTTAGGGTTAGGGTTGTGTTTATGTGTAGGGTTACAATTAAGATCATGGTTTAGGGTTTAGGGTTAGAGTTATGTTTATGTTTAGGGTTGTGATAAAAAGGATTTGGGTTATGGTTAAGATTATGGTTTTGAGAAATAGTGTTAGGGTTAAAGTTATGGCCAGGGTTACATTAATGAGAAAATGATGGTTTAGTTTCCAAGTAAGGGTTAGGATTAGGTTTATTGTCAGGGCTAGGGTTAAGGTCAGGGTATGAGTCAATCTTATGATTAGGGTTAGGGTTATGGTTAGATTAGGGATATGATGTTAGGTTTCAAGAAAAGGTCTAAATTTAAGATTAAGCCATAGTTGGCTATAATGAACATGAGAAAAAATGGATCTAATTTCCTTTTGTGGGAAAATAATCAACTATGACTTAAACTTAAATTTAGAGATTACCCTAAACTCTAATCATAACCATAAACCTAATCCCAAACCTAACCCTAAAGAAAACACATAACCTAACCCAGCCCTAATTGTAGTGTTTGAGGCTAGGATCAAACACTATATAACCTAACCTTATATAACCTAGCACTAGAAAAAAATTCTTCTCCCAAACAATCTCCTCTACTTCTATTCACGACTACTGGAGTTGCAACATTCAACATTCGTACTTCAACCATTCATTCAAAGCGAAGAATTCCAATAAGAGATTTCAATGAACCAGAAGGGACAAGACTTACAACTTTCCAAGAAGAAATATCACATGTCAGATACATATTGATAGATGAAATGAGTTTCTTTGGGAAGAGGTTGCTTGAAAACATAGATTTCAGGCTTCGACAAGCATTCCCAAAAAATAGTAACCAAAGTTTTGGAGGTGAGTTCTGGATCGAAATTGCTAACTTTGATAACTTTACATTACAATATTTTTTATTCAATTCTATTATAGTTCCTTCTATACAAACATACTTATCAATTTAATTAAATATTTTATATTCAAGCATATCTACATGATTTTAGTTGGAGACTTGGCACAATTACCTCCAATAAATGGCATGGCTCCATATGAAAGCAAAAGGTGAGAAAAGCTACTATGGGAAGAATTCAAAATGGTCATTACATTAAGTTGTGTTTTTTGACATGATGGACAGAATGAAGAACAACAAATATTTCATCAAATTCTAACAAACATTAAGGATGTCAATCCCACAATTGACGATTGGATGTTGCTTATGTCAAGAACAAATGCAAGAACCAATGCTTCAGAGAACGAAGAATTTGAAAGCAGTGTTCATTTGTAATATAATTAATGATTTAACAATATTATAATGATTTAACTAGCTTATATACCTTATATATAATCTATATAATATACGCCGAGATTTGTCATTTTCGAGGCGTATTTTTCTTTTTTTTTTCTTTTTTGAATCTTAAGGCGAGTTGGGACAACAAGGTTCTAATTTTGAAGCCGAGTTACCCAGGGTAGCATGGAGCATAAAGAAGTGTCGAGTCATGCCAATTCATGGTGAGTTAAGGTAGGTTTCAAGGGTAAGGCAACTCTACAAGGTGAGTTGGACTCATCAAGATGTTAGCCAGGCTAGGAAGAGTCTGCAAATCAAGGGAAGGTCCCTATGGGTTATTACTGGTGATGAGAAGTTAGAAATGGGGGAGTCAGCCCAGAGTATGGTGTCATCCTACCGATGTCTAGTATTTGGACTAGTAACTTATATAGGGAGGTATGGTTGTTGAAGGAAAGGAGCACCATAGGGATGCAACCGGGTTGCACCGAGAGTCCATAGCCGAACACCAAATGGAAAGGGTGTTCCAGTACTCTTCCTTCCAAGAGCAAAAAGAAGTAGCTCCAGCCTTGAGTCCCATAGTGACTCAGGTGTTCATCATAGTCTTAGGAGCGAGGAAGTCTCATTTTGCCTTGGCTATGAAGTGAGGGGTTTTGTGGTGAACCCAATGTCCCGAACCCTGTGAATGTAGTAACAAGGCCAACATGGGTTAGTTCCCAGACATGTCATTGAGGGAGCTAGATGTTGGAATGATTTTTTAATGACCGTCAATCATCCATCAGTTGATCCTAACCGTTCCCTGCAATCCTGACTGCTATGAATGAACACGATTGTCGATGGTGGCCACTTCATTTTATCTTATAAGGTAGTTTAAAAGGAATATACTTATCTTCGATGTGGTTAATGAAGCCTTGACATAGTCTATTAGATTCCAAATTTAATTCTTAAAGGTCTACTTCTGATTCCAAGTGAAAATTTAAGTTAACCTAGGCATCACTATCCATATTTGTAAACTATTGTGTTACACATGGATAAATTATTTCTAAGATATCTTAAGCAAATACAACAGATTTAGCAATAAATAGTGAGGTGTCTTATTAAACTATGCCAAATCCTCACTTTATCACAATAATTGCAAAAGATAAATCGACTTGGTTATTTTTTATATATAAATTGGGAAACCAAGGTCCCAACCCTATTACATAGCAAGCCCGGAGGTTATGAAAAGAAAAACCAAAAAATAACTAACTATAAATAATCAATAGAAGAACAAAGAAAAATAGCACATAAATAACTAACAAACAAAAAGAAAAAACTACAAGTTGTAGCATGTCTTTTGGGGAGTCACATATCCCCAATCTTCAAAAAGGAAAGAAAAAATATCATCCTTAGGGTATCTCTTTATATCCTTCTTTAAAACAAGACTATCAAGATTACCCTTCAACCTTCTTTTCTAGAACTCCCACACAACATTCTGGAGTAGAAGCATAGAGGTAACCTATGGATCACCTTATTACTAAAATTAAGCACATTATTGACTCTTTCCTCCAAAGTTTCTAGAATTTGCTCCAAATAATTAAGAGAATTGGTGTTATGGCCACAATGAGAACATAAATGCAAAAGATCAAACTTATTTTCCACCTAAATTCCTTTACCCTTGACATCATCCATGGCCACCATATCATTTCTAGGGACTAAATTCACATCATTTTCAGCCTCTCAATCATCCCCTATGTTAGAAGACTTAGTGTCATAAAGAACATTCATTTCTGAAAAAGGTTGACACAAAAATCATTGGAAAGAGAAATATCTTCCTCTTACATGAAGTCTTGAGAGTGACTGAACTCTTTGTTCCCACTATTGATGCAGTCATTGTCCTTGTGATCAAAAAATCCTTTGTTGTTAATTAGAAACAACTAATTCTGCGTTGGGTGTAGTGCTAGGGGTAGTAGAAATTATGGCCACCAACCTATTAGATCTTCTTACAAGGTTCCCCTTAAAAGGTTTTCCTATAGCAATCTTATTATTAACAGTAGCAACAATAAGAACCTTAGTCATTGTTGCCCACAAGTGAGGACTAAAATTTAGGGTTTTTACTCTTAGTCTTGGAGATGTCATCACTAGGAATGTCCACATGGATATGAGAGGAAAATTTCAATAGAGAACCAATGGCAAAAAGATTAGGGCAACCTAAGTCATCATAATCAGCCACAACTTTACCAAGCTCAAGATTTCCCTCCACCACTTTATGAGGCACATCATCAAATGTAATTTTTTGCTTGACAAGGAATGAGGAATATTTGATAGGTTTTCTCTTACCCTTAGGAGGAGAGGGATCATGCAAATCACTAAGATTCCCACCTTTAGCTTTGATAAGAATAGGGGTAGGCAATAGATTAGACTTTGAAATAAGAGAGCTAACAGAATTCTAAGAGAACATAGCAAGGTGGACTTATGGAGTCTAAAAATTAACCCCTCGTGTAGAGGCATCACAAATTTATCCATTAAGACCTCCTTACCTAAACACTTAAGAGAACTTAGGATAAAATAAGGAAAAAAATCAATCTTATTATGTTTAAGATGGTCATGTGAGAAATGGTAATGAAAAACACATTTAAAACTACCTTCAACACTGAAGTACTTAATTAGCACTCTACTAAACTCATCATTCAAAACCATTCTATAATTTGATGAGTTCTCCCCTTTTCAAAATTTAGTTGATGGTTTCCATGTCCATCATTTTTCCCTATTAATGACCTTCCTACCTTCAATATTCAACCTAGTAGCAGCTCTAATGGTTTCCTTTGAAACAAGAAATCTAACACCGCCCACAATAACCTTTTTATCCTTTTATGAAGCAGCAAATTATTTTGAAAGGACTTGACCAAAGCAACATAGGGACTCAAAGTAGGGAGCAATTCTACCCTCTTAAAAAATGTCATAGCATGGCATTATTTCTCACCTCCTTAGGGGATGTGAGTTTAGTGTGGCATCATATATCCCCTGTAGTATCTAAACCCTTGCAAAAAATATTAAACTAAGAAATATACATTTGGAAATTAGTAGGAAGAAAACAAAAGCATTCACCTAAGAGAATAGGCTTCACAAAAATTTGAGGCTTATTCACTATCATGCAAAACTAACCTGTTCATACAATCATACCATGGAGAAACCTCCCAACCATAAGTGACTTGATTGAAGTGACTATATCATTATTTTTAAGTAAATGCATATTTATGGAAGCTTGGGCATAATAATTAGAAGGACCAGAATTACCAATACTAACATTATCCAAGCAACCTGCAAGGGGTTCATAACAAGACTATTTAATGACATCAATTTGGTTGAAGGAAATAGCATCCATTTGAAGACTTCCTCAAACATAATCACAAGGGATAACAATACCCCTCTTGAGCCAAAGCAATATGATACATAGACACCAACAATTATCACTAGGGTAAAACTCAATACCCTTCCCCAAGCACCCATTAAATGACAATTTCATTATTTTCATTATTAAGGTTATTGACAATACTTTGAGAAGTAAAGAAACTTCGTATAGACTGATATGGCCCAATGACATTAAAAATATCATCTATGCAATCATATAATAAGTCATTAATAGAAAAAGGAAAAGATAAAAGCCAACAACTAATTAAGCAAGGATCATATAGAGATGTCATATTAGGAAACCTCTAACAAATTCTATGGTGCAACGAGCCATAGTATTATTAAACTCACCTCAACAACAAAGTGTTAGAAATGGGAAATCTTCCTTTGACGACATACCCTTTAGGTTTCAATTCGTAAGCTCGTATGCATGCCCAAGTTTTTCCACTTGTTTAATCCATTTCCAAATGAGCAATTTTCCAAGTGTGAAAAATGAAAGAATAAACCCAAAAACATGTAAAATAGTAGAGGGAGTAGTTTATTTTGCATTGACTCTTCATTTCAATTCAAAGTATCATGTATTCCTTATCCCATAAAAGTTTTCATGGGAGGAAGGGGAGAATATTTCTAGTATTAGACACATCTAGCCTATCACCATTTTTTTTAGAAGAAAAGAGTAAATGCCAATGCCAAATCCAACACCATTTCTCATAGTGACCCTTTGTTGGACAAGGAAACACCAATGTAAATATTCACTACTCCAATCAATGGCTTCTATCCTTCTTTTTTTCCAAATATAGCTTGTAGGCCACCTCTATGACTACCCATCTCACTATCAACATTGCCATCACTAGCCCAACTATTCAATGGTCATTTTTCTAATGACTCCTTTCTCACTCTCTTGGAGGACAAACGTGACATTATTTAGGATATTCAATGCCTAGATATTTTCTGGAAAGCTTTAAGGTCAAATATATAGTGGCATAAAACTCAATGTTATAGGAAATCATTCTTAGCCAAGCCCAATTGGTTCAATTCCTATGGATAGAAGGGGGTTGATCATAAGGAAGTGTTGATATTCCTAAGCATCTCTTTTACCTTTTAGGTTTCTCCTTCCTCTTTAAGGAAACATATCATTTCTAGAGCTGAGAAAAATTATCATATTAAATTATGAAGCCCCTTTCTTTGGCAAGGAGATTCCATGTGTGTTCAAAAATTCTTGTTGCACACATTTCCATTACTCATGTTGCTAAGAACCTTGCAAATCCTCATATTTGAAGATTGAAAAAATCCAAAGGTATATTTTATGGCCTCCCTTTAACCAAGGAAAATGGTTTCACAAAGTATCCTAGGAGTTTTATTATTTCCCTCATGACTATAATAGGCTTGGCTTACTTTATATTCACTACTCTAAATGGCGCCATAATAGGCTTTGCTTGCTTTATATTCACTACTCTCAATGGCACCATAATTTTAAATTTAATTAACATACTCTAAAACCTAACTAAACCAGGTTGTAGCTCATCAAATTGGACAAGTGAAAGGTCAATACCAGCGCTGAGGAAGAGTTTGGAGGAGTGAAAACAAGGTCAATACCAGCGCCAACGAAGAGTTTGGAGCTAAAACAAGGTCAATACCAGCACCGAGGACGAGGTTGAGAGCACTCAAGAAAAATCGACAACCAAGGGACAATGAGTACTATAAGTTTGGCACCCCCATTCTCTTTAACCTGCAATTTTCATGCCTAGTTTCCAAAGATCTTCTCGTACATTGGCCCCCCCATTCTCGTAAAATGGTATAAGATAAGACAGAAAAATAAAATAGCTTAGTCTTTCACATTTTTATAGTGATTACTAGAGGCACATAGACCAATTCTTCATAATAGAAGAATTTCATCATACTTTTCCAATGATGGCATTATGAGAAAACCTTAGGTTAAATGAATAATTCCTAGCTAAGTTCTTGAAATCATGTCCAACTGTATAAGAGAAGACCACTGCTATGTGTACTTGGATAACATGGGGAAAGGCTCTTTGGGCTCTTTCATCAATCTACGTATTGTTAAATTTTAACACCTAAAAGTGAGAATGAAGAATATTTCCTAGGATGGTGGCCAATTATGCTTCTCAACACCTAGATTACAAAATCCTTGTCAATATCATTGCCATCACAATTAAACCTATTGCTTGAGATATAGTCATAGAGGTAAACAAATTGTCTTTCTTGATAGTAGATACATTCTAGACAATTCAATCCTTGCATCAGAGATTGTTGAATGGGCCCAACAAACTACTCATGATGCCCTTACTATTAAGTTAAAAAATTGACAAGGATATGATTGCATCAAATGTCCTTTCATTTATAAAAGGTTCAAATAGATTTATTTTCAACCCTAAATTATTATCACACATTCAAAATTACAAAATACCAGTTAATGAAGAACCTTCATTTGAAGGTGATGTCGTCATGACCTTTGAATGAAGAACCTTCATTCAAAAATGATGCCATGTCAAGACTTTCAAATGAAGGTATTTTTTATTTTAAATATTTCATGTCCAAAATGCTTTATAAAAGGAACCTTGGCATGAAGGACCTTCAAATGAAGACCTTAATTCAAAGGTCCTTCATTAGAAGATCCTTCATATGAAGGTTCCTTTAATGCCATCCCATTATAGCTCTTAGAGTTGTTAGAGATATTTTTGTTTTGAAGTAGAGATTGGACCATCAAACAGTGTCACCATGACTCTACCAAGATATCCATCAAATTCAGAAGAAAATTGCCCCTGTCAACCCTAGGGCATCAATTCAATGCCAAGTTTCTTGCTTTAAAAGATCCCTAAATGAAATGAACCTCTATCATACCATGATGCACACCAATCCACCAAGTTATAGTTCCAAGACAGTGGGTGGATTGGTGGATTTCATTTCTATTTACCCCCCAAACCCTTTCATAGGCAAAATAGGGTAGTCCCTGTAAATCTAGTAAAGACGTGCCACTCCAGTCATCAAAATTCTTTACCAGTTATTTAATCTTCCTACTCAAATCATCAGGTAAGACTTGAAAACCTTGCAGTGATTTTACAAAAACTTGAGTAGGCCTTAATGATTGGGGCCTGTTGTTTGCATCGAATCTAGAGGCCTTATACATAACATATAGGTCATTGGCCCTAGGGATCCACTTCTCAACTAAAGGCAAAACTAATTCCTAATCCCTAGTAATTTTTCTTATTGAATCTAAGAATAAAGAATATAAAGAATAAACTGATGGTAATCAACCATCAACTCCCTAATTCAAATGCCTAAAAATTGTGTCTACAACTTTATTTTGCTTGGCAACTACTCCCTTCTCACTTTCTTTTAGAGCTGCTTGTAGCTCTCTAATCTTATTAACCATCTACTATTTGGTGGGATCTATAGAGTATTCAACCTCCTCTTCAACTAGCTCTAATGAAGTACTAGGAGCAGGAGTCTGGATGGGGGACCCAAGAGTAGAAATAATTGGAGAAGTTGGAGATACTAATCTTGATGTAGAACATATGGCCAGGGTACCAGGAGCACTAGAAGACTCCCCCACATGTTTGTACTTCAATTTGTCTACCTCAGTTTGTAGCTCAACATTCCTTTGTTGCATTCTACTATACTCTCCAATAATGGTGTTATACTTCTCCATCAAACTTTTCTTCTCAGCTTCTTCTCTTTTAGCTGTCTTTTGGACCAATTTGGCCACATTTATAGTCAAGTTTGTAGCTTCTATAGTTGAAGTTTCAGAAGCTCTTTTGATTATTAACCCTCCCCTTAGGTTTGGGCTAATATCAGTAACATAGGGCATGGGCTAACCTAAACTTAGGAAGTAATAAAGTTAGGAAAAATATTTAACTCAATTTATAAAAAGGGGCCCGGCCTAGACAAAACAATGAGACATAAGTCATTTTAATACCCACTCCAAAAAGGTAACGGCCGAATATATCTCACCCAAGGTTTTACATGGAACATTAGGATTTTTATGAAAGCCAAGGTAAAACCCAACCTTAGGCTCCTCCCAAACAATGTAACAAGCCACGACAAGGGCAAAACATAAATGAAATTCAAAGAACAAGATTTGAAACTCCATCAAATCCACCATGATGCACACCAATCCACCGAGTTACAGTTCCAAGATAGTGGGTGGATTGGTGGATGTCATTTCTATTTAGCTCTCAAACCCTTACACAGGCACAACAGGGCAGTCCCTATATTTGATTGTTTAATCCCACAAAATAGTGATTGAGAACTTCAAAACAAATGCAAATCAAAGGGAACACATATATTTATCTACACCAATGATCTCAGAGCATTTCAAGTTTGTATGGATCCATACAACACAAAAGAACTTCAAAAAAATTGTAAAAAAATAAAAAATTGCTTCAAGAATGTGGTATCTGATATGAAATTTTGGTATCAACTCCTCCAACAATTGCAATGGGATAGGAATACAATATGATAGAAGTGGGATAAAAAATGCATCGTTTGAAGCATCAAACCAATATGCAAAGATGAAAGAAAGTGCTAACCCCTTAAACTAAAAAAGTTTCTTTTAACTTTAAGTTTGTTGGGTAGCCAATTCTTTTAAGTTATCAAATCCTACCATCATACATAATCAAAATGTTGTTGTTTCAAATGACTATGAGCACTAACTTTCACTATTTGAAGATGTTGAAACCTTGTCATAGAGAATTAGAACATTGATAAAATTATGATGACTTTACCAGGCCTAGTACACACTCCCTCCCCGTTAACCACTTAGACATATGTAAATTAAATGTAAATTTGCTGCTATTTTTAGTCATGTAGGTGTCCAATAAACCACTTGGTGGTGTTTCCCTTCAAGTTTATTTACTTGAATTATCGTAAAATTCCTTTGATTACAATTAGAGAATACATTTGACACCTTGGTTGTGTAACTAGTGGACCATAGTCACATTTAACACTTGTTACAAAGTTTGGGATTTAAAACGTTAAGTAGATTTGATTTTTGATGGACACATTTGGACGGTAGTAACAATAACTTGCAATCTATCAAGACTTGATTACCTTATAACCTATCAAATTCTAGCGATGAAATGATAGATTAATCATAATGTCACCTTTGGATCACATCACCATGAAAGAACTTCATCCAACATCCTTATGAGTGCAGGTACCACCAAATAGGTATTTGTTAGAATTGTCTTCCTCGAGCAAGAGAAATTCAGGAAGAGAAGAGGAAAGTGAGACATGTAGTAGGTCTAAAAGAGGGAAACCAACTAGAGGTCAAAAGATTAGAAGAAAATTTTGTAAATGCATGGAATTTTTTCTTGCTGAAGGGGGGTCATATTCTTATGATGATGAGAGCATAGGCGACATCGAGGTGCCCTTGAGGTACAAACATCTATGAAAACAATGGGTACCCAATGAACTTCCTCCAATAAACATTGATCTTTGTGTCAACGAGAGGATATATCGCATAGCACCATCGTTATTACATGGTTTGGGCCTATTTTGCATGGACGGCATAAAAGTTTGTTACAAAAAATTTACTGAGTTGATGGAGTATGTTGGACCGTGTTACAATTACAAAGATTGGATGTAGCTAGTTCGATATACACGAAGTATGCGTAGGTATGCACTATCAGCAAATTATATACAACTAAAAGATAAGGATAAAAATAAAGGAGTGGCTAGGTACATTGACGGGAGGCCAAAAGCATCAGGGAATATTGCAAGGTTTATAAATATTACACAACCTGGGTCAACAAATAAGCAACCCAATTGTATATTTGAGGCGCGAGAGGGAAATCGTGTATTCGTATGTGCGATAAAATCAATAACTGCAGGGGAAAAGTTGCTAATCGATTACAATTTAAATCGCTTAGATACAAAGACAATTGCTATGGGGGTGGCATGTACTCTATACCATTTTACCCAACCTCCAATTAATGACTCCAATATACCATTTTATTACTATTTTTTTTTTGTAAGTCTATTGGTTTCATTTCAGTAATGTTTTTTTATATTTAATTTTTGTCACAGCGGGACATTGATCATACAAGGAAGGCTCTGGGCTAGAGTGCAGATCACAATCCATCTTCAGGCGCTTCTATCCAATAGGTTTACCTCATTATAATTGTACAAATTAGATACAAGCAAAATATTTTATTATTATGTTTTTTTCGTGAGTTTATTGGGTTAATTTCGATAATGTTTTTAATATTCTTGTTGCAGTCGGTTGATCGGGGAAAGGCACCAGCAGTACAGGAGAACATCCATATGGAGGTGGAGTCACTATTATGTGACGATGACATCGCATTTTCCACAAACCCTACGGATATGATGAGGAAGGCCCAAAAAAATGCAATCAAGAAATCCTTAAGTTGGTATTCATAGTGCCTCAAACAGATGAGATAAGAGAAAGGGTTAAACTATTATCTAAGAGAGCACAAAACTTGCAAGTAAGCTGTCATGAGATCTTTAATTATAACATAAGTTCATTCATGGTTTTATATTTTGTACTCTTTTATGTCATGAACTAAAATATGTGTTGTTTTTATAGGATTATTTGCGTCCTCATCATGTTGTTGGCCATGATCAAAGTACTGCAAGTGTTTCCCGGGAAGTAGGGGACGATACAAGTGTCAATCCTGATCTTCTTGTGCATACAACACTTTATCCGACCCCATCATCCGTGCCTATATTGTCGACTGAAATTTTGGCAACACATACCATGCAAGCATTCAGTAGTCCACCGTCTGGTAGCGAACAGATGCCACCACATGTGTCAGTACCTGTGGATACACAGGCCGCTAGTACTGGTGATGTTTTAGCAGCATTTCCTAGATCTTCCTGTATTACTTGTACGGGAACATTTCCGGTCACATTTGTGGTGATCAAGGATTTCCTTCCCATAAAGATAGAGAAGGTCCCAAGTACTTTAAAATGTTTTAATTATTATTATATATAGTCCAATTGAAATTTACTTATTGATCACTCTTTATAGACTAATGATCCCATGATCATTTTGTAGGAAATGATGTTTTTATAAACATCTAAGTGATATTACATTGGAGCTCTTCAGGCCCACCATACGTACATGGTGGAATGCCCAAAATCAAGATTTAAAAGATGAGCTCATTAACCATTTAGTTGTGTTGTTCGGTGATAAAAAATTCAGCCAAACCAAGGTCCTTAAGAAAGCTGGTACATATCTAAAGTATGTGAGGGACCAATATAGGTCACATTTAGAGAAGAACAGAAAGTACGAGCGTCCCCCCATGATTCCAGAAAGGGAGTGGAAGGACTTGGTGTCGGATGGAAAGGAGAAGGTTGAAAAGAAGAAAGGAAAGACACGTCTAGGCCAAGCAAGGTATGTGATACTATCAACAATTTAATTATATATTGATTACTCTTTCTTTTTACATAATCTAACGTATTTCAATTTTTTCATAGGCTGCCCGACACATCGAAGGCAACAAAGGCAAGACTAGAAAAACACGGGCAGCACAAACTTGGCTTTGGTGGTTATATGAAAATAGTTGCACGATTTGTAAGTATCAATAAATGAAATATTGCATCCAAATAATAAATTGCAAACAATTTTGGTTTTATCACACCATAGAAGCAAAATTCATGATCGCATGCAAAAATGCAGGGCTTTGATTTCAACAGAGTGCCCACAGAAGAGGACCTGAAGATTGTCTTCCATCAAGGATATGAAGCCCTGATTGAACAACTAAGAGTCTCGACTGGGCAAACACAATCTTCCACTGCATCCAACACGCAAGTAAATAAACTCAATAAAGTTTATTTAAAATTGAATACTTGTGCAATCTATTCAATATTAATTTCTACCATAATAATGTGCCTATTTGTTTTACATAGATAAGCAATGACAATACTGCACATGACATTGGAATGCAGCCTAGTGAGGGTGGAGCGCAACCTACCGATGAAGGCCATGGTGTGCATCTCGGTACTGGATATATTCATGTGCTATACAAAACACAGTATGGATGAATACAATTAAACATCTTTAATTGCATTTGGTGTATTAATCAATATAACCTTTCATGTTTCAACTTTAGAGCATGTAGAGCGTGATCAACATGTTGAGCATGATCAAGCTAGACAAGATCAGGAACATGATGTGGCTCCATCAGGTAAAAAGAACCACTCTAATGTTCTTTTAAACATATTTAATTGCAATTGGTGTATTAATTAATGTAATCTTTCATGTTTCAACTCCAGATCAGGATTTAGAGGGTGTTCAGCATGTTCAGCATGAGGCTATAAGACAATATCAGGAACATGATGTGGCACATTTAGGTAAAGAGCACCACTCTGATGTTCTTTTAATTAATGAAATAGGTGTAACAATAATAATAAAACATATCAATTTAACATTTCTTTGTTATTGCAGCAGACCCCCCCTTGCAGCCGCGTCCACATTGTGAGTACACAACTAGGCACACATTAAGATCATGAGCAAAGCTCGGAACAACTGAAGGGAGGACAGATGATTTTGAAAATGATACTCCACTTCAGCTTTTTTTAGCTGCAAAAAAGAAACAAAAAAAAAAGTGATTGTAATCATATTATGACAAGTTGACAACCATATTTTTGATAATATGTAAAAACTGAAAAAATGAATGTTATATGTTAATGAATGAATGTGAATATGTTAATGAATAAATGTTATATGTTAATGAATGAATGTTATATGTTATTAATGGATGAGTGAATGAATGTTATATGTTATTAATGGATGAATGAATGATTAATGTTATATGATCGGGTATGGGGAATTGAGAGTGATGTGAGGGGGGGGAGGGAGGAGGGGCCAAATGAGCTTCCACCTTCATGTGGTTGGCCTTGTTAAGTAGAGAATATTAAACTATTCTCAAAACAAAGAGAAGCTCAATAAGGTAAGTAATGCACTTTTCAATATAAGAAATGCATCTTTTGAAGCATCAAATCAATACGCAAAGATGAAAGAAAGTGCTAAATTTTCACTATGAACATTGTGTTGTGTGTGGATTTGGATCATAATGTAATGTTTTTTATTTTTATTTTAGTGGTCTCTAAAATTTGACTTTTGTGCATAACAAGTTAGTGGAAAATTTGACAACTCTGAAGGGTTTAGAGGCTCAATTGAGATAGATACACGGATATTTGGATCTTTTTGTTGATGGGAGGCTTCCACTTAACCATGAAATTTTGTACCATCTACAGGTATGCTAAAATATCTCTACTTACATTCATTCAACTTACTGGAATATAATATTTGACAAAAATCTCCTGCTCATTATACTTACATGGATTTTCATGCCCTGTTCCAAAGCACATGTTTTAAAACAGGAAAGAAGGATGCTGGCAAGGGTTAAGGAATTTGGCTTTACACCTGCCAGTTGCATAGTTTACTTCATTCATCCAGCATATTGCCTATGTGTTTCACAATTGTTGGAATCATATACTATAATTACAGAACTAGTAAAATTAAAATATGTAAGTTTCAAATATGGCATTACATATCTTTCTATGAATTTTTGAAAGAAAATATCAAAATGGAGAAGTATTAGCAAAATAATCTGCATAATTTCTAAGAGATCAAGGAATTTTTTTGCAGAGTTATCTTGAATATATTTAAGACAAAAGTAACTTATAGAGATTGAAGCAAAATATTGGTAGTCTAAAATCACCAGTCAACACATCTTAGTAGTATCTCAATTCAAGAGAACTAGGTCCACTATCCATTAGCCAGTAAAACAAATAAAATCAATTCATAAGATTATTCTGTTCTAATAGGGTTAATTGGTTGCTTATTTCTTTTTGATTGTCAGGAAGTCGTCAATATACACTTGGTTTTCCCGCCTTCTCTTGCCTCGTGGCCAAAGATTTTCTGCAGAAGGCATCAAAGTAACCTTCAAGATTGACAATGGAAATGAGTACAAGGTCAGCATAACTTAATGCTAATTGGGTATGATTTTATTTGTTCAAGACCAATTTAGATTCATTTTTTGCTCACACTACTTTTATTTACATTTATGTTTTTCTAATATCCATTTTCCTTTACATTCATATTCTTCTATACATATTGTGTTTACAATAATGTTTTCCTTAATTTAATCTAGGGGATAGGACCCAGTACCTAAGCAACTTTCAATGTCATGCTGTTAGCATTTACTGTGAAGCTAATCCAAAGTTTTTCATTGCTGCTCGAGGCCATATTGTAGTGCTTTCTCTAGGAAGCCCGCATGATCCCCATCAGGTATCTTCTTTTTGTAGTCTCTAAATTTCTTAGAAGAAATCAACAACCAGTTTGTCTAAATGTGGCACCTTGTTTACACATTAATATCTCTTTTGGCAGCAATAGATCAAATTGGATTCATGGGGTCTTAAAGAGAAGGCTCTCAAACATGGAGATCAAGAGTGGGACCAGGTAAAACCATTCACAATCATGCTCATATTGTTTTATTGACTGTCTAAGAGCTAAGTATCCAGGATAACATTCTGTATTTTTCTATTGAATTTCCAGAGTGAGAATAATTTTGGGTTTGCAATCCTATTTTTTAATACACTAGCTAAGTATCCAAGATGCACTGTAGGTACTCTTTCTCACAAAATTTCTCATTTTCCACAAATTTAGATTCTAGTGTGTAGTTTAATATTCACTAGTTTGATTTTTTCTTTTTTAGAAAAATTAGAATCCAATTCGTAGGTTGTGCTTGTTGTCCATGACAGTCCCCTTGATCTCATGACTCATCATAGGTTTTATATTTTTCTCCAATTATTGATCAACATCAAATGTGGCCATCATAATATCATCCATAGCCTCCATATTCTACAATTATTCATTGCTCATTTCTCATACATAGTAACCAAATAATGCAGGCCTAGAGCTTGGACTGTAGATGTATGCAAAAAATGATAAATCCCTACCTCTGTAAGCTTAATTAAACACAACAATTGACATGTTGTTTGATATTTTAAATAGTCATATGACTGTCCTTTTTCTACCTTGTAAACACTTACTCAATGCATACAATAATTTATTGAAATGCAAAGTTGAATGGCCTCTTAACTCTTGACACTAATGTCAATGCATTTTTCCAAATAGGGTTAATCATATTGTGATCTAAATTTTCATAATGAAGTCTTCCAATCTGTCCTTTAAATCTGAGCATTGATGACAATCCATCTTGTCTTTTACTATCCCTATTAAATGCTCATGGTCTTGGCACATCAACTTTCTCTCTTTGATTGACCTGTCCTTATGTCCTATCATTATCCCTATGGATGCACTTTGGAGCCTCCTACTACTTTTATATATCGCCCAGAGTCACCCCAATATGCCTACATTTCAAAAAAAAGTTTTTTTTTTAAAAAACACTCCATTGTTCCATCAAAATTGTGACGAACCGCAAAAACGCCTAATGACCTTGCTATGTATCCGACAAACTTTCATTGTAATGACTTGCCTATTGCGTCGCGCATTCGACAATCTTATGTTGTTAATCTGATGATTTGGCAAAGCTATGCCACCCGTGCTCCAAGCACCGTTCGTCGCTACAATGATGATTGTATGTCGTTGCTCTGACACTTTAGTGACGGTATGCCACACGTGCTTCAGGTACTGTTCGTCGCTAGACCGACGACACTGTCGTCTCCATCCCGATGAATGTATGTCGATGCTCTAACGCTTCAGTGACAGTATGTCGCACGTGCTCCAGGTATTGTTTGTCACTAGACCAATGACTATATGTCGCTACTTCGACGAATGTATGTCGTTGCTCTGATGCTTCAACGATGGTATGCCGCACGTGCTCCGGGTACTATTCATCGCTAGACCAACGACTATATGTCACTGTTCCGATGAATATATGTCGTTGCTCCGACACTTCAGTGACGGTATGTCGCACGTGCTACGGGTATTGTTCATCGCTAGACCAACGACACTATCATCTCCATCCCGATGAATGTATGGCGATGCTTCGATGCTTCAGCGACAGTATGTCGCACGTGCTCCGGGTACTATTCGTCACTCAATTGATGACTATATGTCACTGTTCCGATGCTTTGGCGATGGTATTCCACCCGCGGTCCAACCACTACTCATCGTGCGATCAATGGAGTGGGCGTCGTTGTTCCGACAAGCTTGCGTCGGGAGGGTGACATTTTATAGTCCGTTGGGATATAGACGAAAATTGAGCGGCGACGCTGATTTGTGCGATTCGTCGGTCGGTCGATAATAGATCGTCAAAATTCTGACGAACGACCATCAAAAATTAGGGTTAAATTCATTAGTGATAGCAAATCAACACCAAAATGCAATCTAACACTTTGATCTTGAAGATGAAACTCAATGCTAACATAAAAAAAAAATAGAATGCAAATTTGAGAAGGAGATAATCTTGTGTACCTAGGACTCATTCACCTAGGGGTGAATGGGTCTCTAGTGATGGTTTTTCTGCAACTTTCAGAAGCCTCTGGTCCTATCTTTGTACTTCCAGATTCTTCGTGTTTCGATGTCGAAAAGTTTGAAACAACTTCAAGAACTGAGTTTTTGTGAGATGGCAACCGAGGTGACAACAAATGCAACTTTTCAATTTTGCACATTTGATACCTTCAACTTTTCTTCAACCTATGAGCCTGCAAATATGCAACACACAAAGAGAGAGGGAAAAATGTTTGTTTTTGGGTGAATGGGGATTTGCCTTGGTCAAACCCTGTTTTGGTAATTAAACCTTGAAATGAAATAATGAAAGCATGAAAGGAATGATGAATGAACAATACAATGTTGCAATTCAATAAACCATTGAACAAACCTCTTGAATGGAGATCTTTGAAAGACTAAAACTTGCATGAAATGGCTTGATTGATGATGTTGATCTTGTGCTTGAATATTGACTTGAATGCTTGAAACCTACATCACCATGTTAGCTCCAAAAACATGCATGATTGAAAAAGACTTTAACATGATGCTTGGGATCTTAATTGCTGCAATAATCTTAGCTCTTATGAAATTGCTCTTCAAAACTTCTAGTTGATTTGATAAAATAACCTTGTATTTATAGACATTTATGCTTAATTTTCCGAAATTCAAATATCACAAGCCGACATTGAATTACATATTTGAATATGTTAAAATACCACCAAAAACATAATTTAAATTTAGGTCCTGAGGTTTAGGGAAGACCCATTTTCCCATGGGTGAATGGGTCCCAGGTCCATAAACCTAGGACACACATTGCTCAGTGTAAAGTGTTATGTTTAGGCATTGATTAATGTTGGGTTTCCCTTTTGAAAAATATAATTTGATGGGCTTGGAAATGAATTATAGGGCCAATTAAGACATAATTAAGCTCAATTAATTAAGGGAGCCCTAGATAAGTGTGAAAGTGTAAAGGAATACACTTTACAACACTAAATTAAGTCACAATTAAGTCAATTTTAAACTAGGAGGGCCCAAACAAGTGAGAAAATGTAAAGGGATACATTTTTCTACACCACTAATTATGTAATATAAAAATATGTTTAAATTTTACTTTTAATTTTCTATCGGCATATCCCTTGAACCTCCTATAGATGCAAGTGCTAGTTGTATATAGGCAATAATTTCTTCATTTTCAAATTTTAAATAATAATAATAAATTGTAATACTCATATACATATAATTATAATATTTATGAATTTAATCATCACAAAATTTAGAATTTTATAAAAAAATTATATTGTTTTTCATCACCTATGAAATATGAATTAGTTGTTTTTTATTAAAAAAATAATAATGAAGAAAGTTGGAATTTTCAATTCTTAATTTTAATTTAGTAGAAATTTATAGTAAGTGAGATTTATATAATTAAAAATATTTATAAATCAAATTAATTTTTCATATTAGAAAAGGTCTCATCATCCATATAATTTAAAATCACATTCAAACTTTGAAAAATGTGTCCTTTTTAATAATTAAAATGTTCATAAATTATTTTATTTTATTTATATTATTCTTTATTTTTATTTGCAAGATATTAGTTATTTTATTTAGAAGAGTTGTTTTATTTACTTAAGAGTTATCTTATAGTTTTAGTTTTTTAAAAATAGAATTGTATTTTTATTATAGAATTTCTATCAATATTAACTAATATAGATATCTTAAATACATTTATTTTTGGAACTACGAGGAAAATCAATTTTGAGTTATTTATTTATTTAATTAGAAATTATTTTATTTACTTAATGTTATTTTATTAGGTCTTTATGCTTGACTACATTAGCAACAAGGAGTGGAATGTAATGGCTAAAAAATTCGATCTACAAAATAAATAAAATGTAAAATCCAAATATAATTTTTAATAACTCTATAAATTACTTTGTGATTATTTCATAATTAAATTTGTAATTTAAAAAAATAAAATCAAATTTAGAAAAATAAAATACATATTTAAGTATATAAGTATTAAATAAAATAGTGAGTAAAATTTTAGATATTTTAAATATAATTTATTTACTCTTATCTTTTATCTTAAATTTGCATCCATTTACACATCAAAAAAATATATAATTAAATAATTATACTTTTAGAAAGTAATACATAAACACATAATACTTACTACACTTTTCAAAGTAAAAGAAAAAAAAATTATTGGCATAATGAAGGATGATTTTTTAAAGTAAAATTAAAATTAAAATTTTAATCCAAAATTAAAATATTTATTTATAAAGCCAATAGTGGCATAGTATGATGGTTAATTTGTTGTGATGTTGTTCTTGTCATCAAGGTTCAAACTCCACTTGGGTGTAATTGTTGAATTTTTAAATTGGGGATGAGGTCCCCCATTTGTGACCTCACTGATTCGTAGCTTTGGGTCAAAAGCGTTTACCCCTTTGAAAAAAAATATTTCTTTATAAAATAAAATAACTTTTAAGTAAATAAAAATAAAGTGAACAATGTAAAATAAAAAATCATAAAATAAGGGGTTTTTTGGGACTATTGGCTCTGCTCACTTGTTCGGAGGTTGCAGTTTCCTTTTCTTTTTCCAGTTTGTATTTTATTTTGCTAGGGCTATCTTTATGGTGGCTTGGGGGTCCAGGGGACCCCCTATTATTATCTTTTAAGAATTCTCTTTGTGATGAGGATGCTTCATCTTCAGAGCATGAGGAAGCAATCAATTTTCTTTTGCATGCAACTCAAGAAAACAAAAATGGTTGTATGGAGAAAAGCACTGAGAGGATTGTTGTTGTAATAAACCATGATGTTGTTGCAAAAGATGTTTTATATTTACCTGAGCATGTCCTAATATTCAAATTTATGGGCATCTAAATCTCTCTTCCTTTTCTAGAGATGTGGGTGAGGAAGAACTAGATTCTAGAGGGAGACGTGGATATAACCTTAGTGGAAAATGACTAATTCTTTGTGGTTTTCCCCCACATGCCAGATTGAAACACAAACTTTGAAGGAGGACCCTATTTCCACAATCAAGCAAGTATTTTCATCAAACCCTGAAATGTAGGTTTAGATCCAATGGATGAGTTTTCATCCAAAATTCTTGTCTAGATCTATCTTTCTCATCTTTCGATGGAATTTTGGAGAGGATATTTTGCAATCCATAGTTGCTATCATTGGTAGGCCTTTGGGTTCTTCATGCTAGACTCTTAACAAAAAGGTAGTTACTTAAGCTTGTCTTTGTGTTGAAATTAATCTAAATTTCCCTCTTCTTGAGTCCATGGAGATTAGGCTTGGTAATATGATTTGGATTCAACAAATTGACTATAGAGCTTTACCCTTTAGCTACTACACTTGCCATGAGTATGGTAATTTGCAGCAAAATTTCCCAAAACTCAATTCCAAAACTCCTCAAGTGCATGTTGAGTCACAAGATGCAAACATAAAAGCAAAAGGAAAATCCCTAGTTCATGTTGAGTTACCAAATTCAAATGGATTTTTCCTAGTTAAATCTTGTTCAAAAAGGAAATTTGGACCTCATTATTCCAAAGATTCTTCTAAAGGTTTTTTGTCTAATAGGTTCGATGCTCTTGAACACTTCGAAGAGATGGTTACAATGGATCAAGATAATAATCTAGATAACTAAGAGATATCTTTTCCAAGAACAACTTTCATTCCCATCCCGCCCTCTTCTAATCTTTCACCAAAGTTATAAATGGTTTCAAAGAATAGGAACTCTCTTTCTTCTGATCTTGTAGAGAATGTTGACATGCATGAGAAAATACATAAGTCACAACATAATGAAGTTGGATTAGGTCCCTTGGTGGAATACTAGTTAGAATCTCATATAGGTAATTCTCCTTTAGAACTGGTGCATAAACAAGAGGAAAAAGAAGAGGGTAAGAAGAAGCATCTTTAATTCTTGGCTTATAGCAAAAAAACATCAAGAAAGGAGGAAATAATAAGGGGGTAAAAATAGGAAGGAAGAAAGACCTACAAAAGGTAAAATTGATTGGAGAGACATTGGTTGAGTCTGGTGTTATTAGGACATTAGACTCTCTTTTCTCTAACTCCCATAAATGGTAGTGATATCATGGAACACTAAGGGTTTGAACAACATCCCTTGATAAAAAGTTGCTTAAGACCTTACTCAAGTTTATAAACTAGGCATTGTTTTCATTCAGAAAACAAAGCTTTTAGTTAAGGATATGGAAAGTATTTATGCTAAGATTTGGAGAGGAGGACAATGTCTTTGTATAGGTGTGCAAGGATATGCAAGGGGGATGGCTTGTTTCTAGAAACCTTGTAGGATAATTCCTTCTTCGTGGTACAGAGGTAGGGACTCTATCTCATTGGTAGCCTCTTGTTTTGATTCTAGAGTTATTATAATGCTTACTAATGTTTATGATCTGATTGTATTTATGGGTAAATTTTCTCTTTGGAATCATATAAGAGTTATTTGTTCTTTAATTACCTCTTTGCCCTAGATTTTGGCTAGGGACTTTAATACAATTTTTAGTTTGCCAAAGAAAAATGGAAATAATGATTGGTTGGTCCCTTCATCTACCTTATTGAAAGATAATATCTCCTTCTTGAATTTGGTGGATATGATACCAAATAATGGTGTTTTTTACTTGGAATAATAGAATATGTGGTAAGGATTCAATTTCAGAGAGATTGGATAGGCTCCTAGATTCAAACTTTTGGGTCACAAACAATTAGATTTCTTCTTAAAAATCCTTGGTTGGAAAGGATTTGATCATTGGTTGATTAAGTTTTCCTTTTCAATGCTCTATATTCCTAAGAATCCTCCTTTTAAGTTTCTATTGATGTGGTTGAGAGATTCTAACTTGCACATGAGATCATGTCAAAATGGTGGTCTCAAAGGAAACTTGACTTTGGTACAACTATGTACTCTTTCTTTGAGACACTCTAATTTGTAAAATTTAAGTTAAAAAGGTGGAACAAGTCTTGTTATGGAAATATCTTTCAAATTAATTTTTTTCTTCAATGGAAGCTTGAGAGAATTACCTTTCAAATTAAAGATGAAGGCATGACTGAGGAGATTTTAAGGGAGGAATCAATTTGTGTTAAGGAACTTTTAGAATGGGAGCTACAGGAAGAGATTTTTTGGAAACAAAAATCTAAGATTGATTGGCTTTAGGAAGGAGACAAGAACATGACATTCTTTCATAACTCTGTGAAGGAACCTAGAAGAGGAAACTCTATAACTTCTCTCACCTCAACTCAAGGAAATATATTGGCTTCCTTCCAAGAGACCTCAAAGGAATTTTTCAACCGTTTCTCTTCTTTATTTGTGGCACAAGCTCTTAATGACATTGATGAAGAGAGACACATCTTAGAAATTATTCCACCCTAGTTGAACATAGGAGATGAATATGTTTCCATTTTAATCCTTATTTCAATGGAAGAACTTGGGAAAATTGTTTTCCAAATGAAGAAAGGTAAATCTAGGGGCTTGATGGTTTTCCTATTAAAGTTTTTCAGGAATTATGAGATATTGTTAAAAGAGATTTGTTGGTAGTAGTTAAAGAGTCTCATGCTAATAAAAGTATTCTCAAAGCTATCAACTCCACATCCATTTCTCTAATTCCAAAGAGAGATGGGGCTTCATATTTATATGTTTTTGGATAATATATTATGTAATGTTACGTATAAATTATCACCAATTGATTGTAGAAAGGTTAATGTGTTTGGCCACCTCGATTTCTCCTAAACAAGGAGGATTTGTGAAAGGGAGGAAAATCTTGGATGGTATAGCTGTAGTTACTAAAGCTATTCATTCCATGGAAATTTTTAAGGACAAATCCATGTTTATTAAACTTGATATGTCCAAGGACTATGAAAAAGTCAGATAATCTTTTCTCTAGAAAATCCTTTATGCTTTTGGTTTCTTCTATGATTGTATTAATTAGGTGATGAGTTGTGAGACTTCAAAATATTTCTATGTGTTAATAAATGGCATTATTTCTTCTCTTTTTTCAACATTTATGGGTCTTGGGAAAGGAGACCCATTATTGCCCTATTTCTTTATCTTAATGGTGGAAGGCTTCGAAAGACTGTTACATCACAAAGAGAGTGGTATTATTTAGGGATAGTCATGAAATGAGAACCTTTCTTCTCAATATAATCTTTGGTTTGTTGACAACACTACCTTGTTGGGGTTGGCCAAAGTGAGTGAGGCTCTCAAATTCAAGGCAATGTTAAACTCTTACTTATCAGCTTCTAGTCAAAAGATCAACAAAAACAAGTCCAATATTTTTTTCTTCAACACTCCACAATGTATTCAACACAGGATTGTTGAGATTCTCCATTTTTAAATTGGTGTTTTGTCGATGGATTATCTGGGGATCCCCCTTGTGGCTAAAAATCTTAAGAGAATATACTAGAAGCGAATTTTAAATAGATTTTACATGAGGGTAAGTCACTAGATTTTTTGTTGGCTTTCTTTTGTAGCTCGATTGTCTTTGTTAAGTCTACCTTGTGGATATTTCCTATCTATATATTTCTTCTTCTTCTTGTACCAAAAAAAAATCTTAAAGATTTTGATGCCTTCTCAAGAAAGTTTTAACGGGATGAAAACTTAGATAACCAGAAGTGGAGTTTGGTGAGCTGGGATTTGGTGTGCAGACCTAAAGAGGTTGGAGGTATTGGCCTTCAATAGTTAAAGTTGAATTGTCAGGCATTAGTAGGTAAACTGTAACATGCCCAAAGTTCACCCTATTGATTTCACTTAAGTTTTAACTCGGAATGTGAAAAGTTTAAGTTCACAAATACATGAAAATAAAATCTTCATATTCAATAACACATTTTCACATTTAAAATAAACCCATCTCATATTACATTACATAATACAAAATGATGAATTCATCTTTCAAATATAATTTACAAATAGATTCAAGATCATAATAATAAATCATAGCTTGCAAGAGCTTAATGGTACAAGAGTATAATCGTCAATATGTCCACATCTGAAACTCACATCTTCATCTTATTCTATTTCACAAGCCTCGACTACCAATTGCATGAAGGAGAGCATCACCCAAGTACTTTTCCTCCAACCATGGACTTAATGTAGTCCCCCACAGATATTCCTAATCGATAAGATGGCCCTACCCTTTAACGAACAGTTTGGTATGGAAACCCTCTAGAATAATACCTACCTGAGCATGGTATTATGTCCTACATAACTAGTGTTTCCATACACTATATACTCACCAAACATGCATGACACTCCCTACTAGCTATGCAATCCTAGCTCATAGTGAACTGACAAAGTGTATGTAGTGGCATCTACACTTACTTTGGCCAAAATTTTCATATATATATAAAATAAATCCACTTTCTATGAAGCAATGTCATATGTTCACCCACCCCCTCGCTCGACTTGGAAACTCTATTGACTTTTGAAAACTCTTGTCTTGGTTTGACCTCAATATTTAAATAACATAAATAAGATTCCATACATAAGTGATCACACACTTATATTGATCTAACTAACCAATTAGGTTTAACCTTGAATACCCTATTACACATTTGTAACATTCCTCGGACTGACAACTCCCTCTTATTCAAGTTCTTTATTTTAATCATGGGAGTAACGACTCTCCTAGTTCATGCAAAAATAGCTAATACTAATGACACCATGTCACCGACTAGACACATCTAGTCTCAATCTAAAGCATTGTCAATATGTTAATATGTATAAAAATTCAGATTTAAACTTGATTTGAAGATTACTTCCTCATATTGAGTTCTAGACTCTTTGTTGTCGCATCTAATATGGCTCCATCCTTCTAGGGTGTCATAACCAATCTGGTTATCCTTGACATTAAATTTCATATAAAATCTTAAGTTTATAGTAATGTCCAATAATAGTAATTCAGCATAATAAGCTATTTAACTTCTAGTAAAGTCAACTAAGAACCTTTTGTCTAATCTCCAATTTCATCATGGTTCTTCCCAAGTTATCCTTTGCATTACTTATATAAGATACCTACATTTGTATGTTCATAAACAATCATATATCCTTTCCCTCAATACAACACATATATTCACATGTTTAAAATGTATGTTAAGTTCATATCTAATTTGGGGGATATTTTCAGCTTGAGAGGAGTATGTGCTTCTACACCTTAATTCTCTTCGCATTACGGCTTTGGGTTGCTCATACGTAAAGTCCTTTTTCCTTAAGATTAGAATACCGTGAATAGGTATAGACTCTTGGTCAATTATAAGATAATATCTTTTTAAAAAGGTAATTAGAATGCATATATCTCTAATACATTTTTTAACCCTATTGTTAAATATCAATATAATCACATTCAAGTGTATACCCTAACCTTAGGGAATAAACTAATCTCCTACTTTCAAGGGTTATAAGAAATTGAGAGCATAAGTACTCCACCCATGGTTAAACTACCAACCAAGGTATACATAACATCAATTCCTAGACAATGATGACATATTACTTCTAACATTATATCCATCCTTTTACATTTCCATTCAACATAACTTATAAAATTATTACATGTATCATACCATATCTTGGATATTATCATAATACATTCTAGATAGCTTCACTCAACTTATGTCAATCAAACATTAAAATCATGGTAGCAATATATTGTGCTATTAAGACACCTTATCCCAACATATATAAATTCAAGCTATATGTATACCACTATTTAAAAGCTATAAAGAACAAAAACAATTGAACAAACACTTGCAATCCATAGAAAAACATAGTATCAAAATCAAAAAGAGCAAGAGTTAAGAATAACTAAACATTCCTGGAAAATATAGCTTCCAATGAAGAACTTGTAACTCTATGCTCAATGCAAAGAAGACTTAGCTTGCTATCTCCTTCAAAATCAACCTATCTCCAATCTAATCAATTAATCTAATCTCTCAAACTCTCAACAATCTACTCTCAACTGACAATGGAATTTCTCCTCAAAAACTCAAAGATATACTCTCAAACTCTCACAATGCTCTCAAAACAAAAGAACATCAAATGAAACTCAATGAAAATCAATGAACATCAATGAACAACCACACTAAACAACCAAATATGAAACTAGCAACCTATATTTATACTAATTTAGAGAGAGGTTTAAAACTAAAGGATAGATAAGATTTATGCCACCTATCCTTCTCATGCCAGTTCCATGGGCCTTGTTGGTAGAAAAGTTTGTAGATTTATCTCACAAAAACTCTCATAAACCTCCTCAAATTTCCATGACCCTATTGACAATTTATTTTCTTTGATCTATTGTACATTAACTCAACAAAAGGCTCCATTACCATAGCGCATGGAGTCCACATCTTTTCCAGTTTATTGCTTAAGCCAATTCATGGGTTTTTACAAATTACACATGTTAAAAATACTTAGTCAAAACCTTCTAATCAGTGTTGCACGTGGTATTTAATAGTACCAATTGCATTCATACTCCTATCATGGCTTTTCCCTTTCATTTTTCTTTCTTATGGTGCCTATATTAGAGGCTACAGTTTGCACAACAGTTATATTTCAAATGCATTCTGAAACAATAACAAACTTTACATGCCACCTTGCCAATTACATGGATTTTTTACTTATTCCATCACTTTGAGTCTCAACCATATACGTGGTATATAATGCATGATTTTACACAAAATTTACTTATTTATCAAATGTGATATCATTCTCTTATATCACATTATATCATTTGTAAAACTTTCAACTTTATCACTTCTTATCTCATCACATTATAATATGCAATAGGTATATTAATATATCATCTCACATTCATATATATATATAATGTATTATAATAACTTGTTATTATAATATATATGTATTAATGTATATTCATAATCATACATTCATCAAATTTAACACATATATTTATGTATATATGTATCAATATATACATAAATATGTAGAAATATGTTATTTAATTAAATACGTACATATATACATATATATTAATGTATACATACATATCATCATTTTAATATCTTATAATATATATATATATATTGATAGGTATATATAAAGTGTATAAATATATATGTATTCATACGAATAGGCATATGTATGATGTGTCTACGTATGGGTATACGTAGGTATTTGTACCTATGCATGATCACACACATGCGCTCATAAATATGAGTTATCGTACATCACTATAACAAATCCCTATGATTAGCTCTCTCTTTTGCTCCATTTTTTGCTTCCACCCATTGTTTTAATGTATTTTTCTCCAATTTTTTGAAAAAGTCGGCACTATTTATTGGGATGGCATTATTTTTTGCATTTTTTATGCTGATTAGAACAAGTAGGCACAAATTAGCACCTAAATTAGCGCCTAGATTAGCACCTATATTAGCACCTAATTTAATGCCTAATTTAGTGCCTACTTTAGAGCCTGCTTTAGCACCTAGTTTAGTGCCTAATTATTCTAATCTAGCAGGGATTAAGGGTTAAGGGATTAGGGGTGTTAGAACAAAAAATCCTTCCCCAATATTCACTGGACTTCAATTGCTTGCCTACATTTCACTTGCATCAAAATATCCCTCAACCCTCAACCCTCAACCCTAATCCCTAATCCCTCAACCCTCAACCTTAAACCCTAAACCCTCAACCCCTATACCCTCTACCCTGTACATTGGACCATCAACCCTAATCCTTCAACCATATACCCTCAAACCTATACCCTAAACACTCTACCATCAACCCTTAACCATCAACCCTAAACCCTTAAACCTTCTACCCTCAACCTTAATCCCTCAACCCTACACCCTCACCCAATACCCTAAACCATCAACCCTATAGTTCCTCAACTATATACCCTTAATTCTCAACCCTCTACCCTATACATTGGATCCTCAACCCTCATATATCTTTTTCCCTCTCTCCTCTTCTCTCCTTCTCTCTATCTCACTTCTCCCTCCATCTCTCGCTCCATCCATCCCTCCCTCTCTACCCTAATCCTTCAACCCTAAACCATCAACCCTTAAACCCTTAAAAACACTCAACCCTCAACCCTCAACCCTCAACCCTCAACCCTCAACCCTCAACCCTCAACCCTTAAACCCTTTAACCCAAGTAAAATATCTACCCTAATCCCTCAACCCTTAAACCCTCAACCCTCTACCCTCTACCCTCAACCCTATACCCTCAATCCTCTACCCTCAACCTTAAACCCTCAACCCTTAAACCCTCTACCAAGGAATTCACACTGGAAGAAAAATGCTTCATTCAATACATACCCTTCAGCCACTTTGTGTCGCCTTTGGCACCCCAAAATGCTAAATTAGGCACACTTTGCACCGCCTTTGGTGCCCCAAAGAGATTACATTTAGGGCTAAAAGTCAATGCTAAAGTCGGCATTAACTATGCCGGCTATAGCGTTGACTAATGAATCAAAAATAGAAGATTAAAAATTCACGTCTGCGTTAAAACATACCACACAACAAAAAAACACAAAATAAAACTTTCATAACTTGAAAATTAAAAATTCTCGCATGCACTAGAGTTTTATTTTGTTTGCCCAGTTTAATTTTTTGTGAGTTACAAAGTAGATGATAGATGGATAGAAATCAAACCCCTGATTTTTCTTTAAACGCGAAAACCAAGTATGTTTTTCCTTTTGGTTCATATTAACTCTCAAATCTGCACCCCTACTAAGTTGCAAAACTTAGAAATTTGGAGTAGCATGGGAACACTCCTAGGTTGTGGGTCACCTAAACTTGGAGTGGACCTCTAGATAAGGCTGGCTCTTAAATGGTGTCACCTAATCTATTTCTTGTTTGGAAAAGGGGAGAAAGAAACATAAAAAGAAAACTAAACCCCTATGGTGATGCACCTAAATGTTAACGAGGACTTATAAAATAGCTTACATACACAGTTCAATCAATGATAAGCTTCACATACACAGCTCATTTTCAACCATGCCTCCCAACTGCTTTGACTCATACCCTTGATGTGACTACAAGGGCATAAAAATTTAACTATACCCCTTTTGTACATTTTATGGCATAATACACCTCATTTTTGCATTTAAAATAATATTTTGACATAAGTGATTTTATAAACATATCACTTAATCAAAATGTTTTACATGTTCAAACAAAATTTAAAGGCATTGACTTACACTTGATTTTCTTCAAAAATCAAAAGATAACTAACGCATAAAGCCTAAGTTAGCAAAAATACATAAGGAGCCAATAATTATATGATTTCTTCAAAATCAGAAGAAAAATTAAAGGCACATAATTCAAATGTTTTTATCAAGGAACAATAAAAGGGATCTAAGGCACATTAAATGTTGTATTTCTCCCTCCAAATATAGTGAAATTCCCCTAAGGCATCAAAGCTATATGATTTCTCAAAATCATAAAAATTGAAATAAGGCATAAAGCCTAGGCATGAAGGCAATTATATGCAAAGGTAAATAAAATACCACAAATGTATTAATGGGGCATTTGAATTTTAATTCAATGTGATAAAATTCTAAGCTTGAATTAGGACACATGAGAAAAACCCTAGCCACAAAACAGTTTGAGCCCAAATCCTTCGGTCTCATTTTGCTCCTTCACATTTGGGTTTCTTGGTTCTGCATAAGCGCCCCCATGATGACTTAGGGTTTTGTCTTTTGAGCTTGATCCTCCAATATTTTTTATTGTTTCTAGGTGATTTTCCTGAGAAATATCACAAGAGAAAATAAGGTAAGTCCTCATTAGGCATCGAACTTAATTTTGTATGCATTCTCAGGCTTTTAAGCTACAATCATGATTGTATTTTTTGATGTATTTTATTTTTCTCACCTGTTGATACTCCTTCATCACCTCCGGCCACCGTTGGAGAGCTTGGCTTAATTTTTTTGGAAGCCATACCCGCGGTTTTTTGGAGCACACTTTCTGAACAACAAACTAGGTAAGTTCTTCGCTATGATTCTTGCATTTCCCTCTTAAATATCTACGAGAAGAAGCTTGATTCGAGCTCATTTGAATGCAAAATGATGCAAATTCATGTTTCTCTGTATTTCAAATGCAAGCTTTGGTGTGTTAGGTTTATGATCCTTTCATTTATGAGGCCTCTCTTTCATTTGAATGACTCTGATTTGGATTTGATGACAATATTCATAACAAACTATGCCAAGACATCTAATGATCCAACACAAAGGATTGAGCATTAAAATAATAGTAGTCTTACTTTTGAAGTGTTAATAGGGTCTTTGTAATCATGAAAAATAGTAGTATGAAAATAGAATACTCTAGCCAACATAAAGTCCAAGGAATGGGTATAGTGGTTTGCTATAGTGAGAATGGTAATACGACAACCCTAATAGGACTAAGCGCCACTATTGAAGATCAATTTTCCTTAACCTTATTATCCACTTATTGCCATGTTTTATTTGAACCTGACATGATTGTTCAAACCTTAAAATTCCCTTTCAAAAGTGACCTTGAAGGAGACTTTCAATGGACATCCCCTATCTTCTAGGAATATGTCTCCTTTCATTTCATGTTCATGCTTTCTTTTATTTCCTTACACTATCCTTCATACTCTCTTGAAATCTACCACTATCGTTAGGGAGAAACTGTCATATGATGAGTTACCTTAAACACTTCATCTATGCATCCTCTTTTCCTCATGAGAGATTTGTCCAAGACTACCTCTATGTCATTGTCTAAGGTCTCTTCTTATGATGACTGCCATGATTCCCTTGAACACTATCCTCGCTTAGACATTAACATAGAGCTCAAAAAAATTGTGAATACTTAGACATGAGAAAAGCACAATACTTGATAAATCCTAAACTTTTAACCAATGAGTGAGGAATGTTGAAGTTTTAATGGCACTTGGGAAAATTATCTTGACATGTGTATCCAACCATAAAATAAAATGGTGAAAGATCATGTGAAAGAAAAGAAAACTCATATTCAAAAAAATATCTATATGTATGTAAAACATGAAACCCTTTAAAAGAACCTCGAATGAAAATAGAAAGGACACCTGGTAGTGCAAATGAAAACACATATGGATGCAATTTGGATTCAACTCCTGGAAACTCAACATTCTCCTTGAAACATGCCTCTATCTCTATTTTAAACTGCAATGTGGGAAAAACTAAAATCTCCATTCCATGCCTCCTCTTCGATATGTAACATGGGTTAAAACTATACCCCTACCTTGCAACATGAGAAAAACTCCTTAAGACTTTTCAAGAGACTCCTTCAATGCCACTAGGAAACCCTAAAATCCTTCTCCATGCTACGTGGTCAAGTGAAAATAAACTCCTCCTCTTCTTGGCACCCAAATAAATTGGTCAAAGTTTTCATTTTCTCCTTTGCTTAAAATTTTCAATACAAGATTTCATGTTAACTTTGCTACCTTTGTTTTTTTAAAACCTTATGAAATTTTAGCATGGCTTTAATAAATTCCCTTTTATAAAAAAAAGTGTCAACAAAAGCACAATCAAAGAAAGGATGGGTTGATAGGGATTGAATGGATAGCAAACAAGGAAATCCAAAACTCTAATTAATATAAATTAATGAAGCACAATTAAGGATGCATCCAAACTTTAATCAATGCCAATCATTTATGAAATGAGAGGTTGAAATAATAAAAATATAATACTTGAAATAAAAATATATAGAAGGAAAAACCATGTGGTGTAAGATTAAATAAATTCACCAATCTAAGGAAATAAATAATTATATATAAATGGGTAAATAAATACAATATAGCAGTAATAGTCAAATTACCCTAGATAAAGGAGCTAGGTCTAGAAACATAACCTATAGAAATAAAATAATTACAATGAATACTTACCTTAATGCTTGAGAAGAGGAGGCTTGAAAGGACTCTAGGCATGACTACTACATAAAATTTGATATTAGAATAGAGAGTAACATAAATTTAGATAAATGTACACTTCAAAATTTGGAACTAAGAGTAAATCTAGTCCAATGAATTACACATGTGACCTTTATCTTGTATTTTCACTTTTGATCCAAATGGTGGAGATCTAATTATGTGATCCTCAAAATTTTAGTACTTGCAATAAGTTCTCACATGATGTTTTTACTTGTAGTTGAAAACTTGGTGATGTTGAAGAACACCATTAGAACTTGTTATGCTAGGGACATGAAACTGACTTGTTCCATCCTTGCAACTTAAATAATTCTTGTTGATTGATTAAATGATTTTGATAGTGTTAAGAAGAGCAACACATGAAAACAATGTGGCTATGATGTTGATAATTTGAGACTTGAATGAAGTTTAAGGGGTGATTTAATGACTCGATGCAAGAACTAAGCTGTAGAATCTATTGATAAAAAAGTTGATGCAATATAATAATTGATGTAAAATAGTATTATGACAAGGGTATGAGTGATTATGAGTTGCAAAAATGTTAGCAATGTGTGATACTATATTGGGAGAATGAAACCTAGATGGTAAATAATTATTCAAATGACTTAGGGTTGATGTCCTTTTATATAGTCCTAGGTGTATAATTTGAATGTTTTAGCACCAGAGTTGACATATAATGGCTAGTTGGAATTGACTCACCGTACGATTAGAATTATATTTGTATTTAGAAAAATCTGTTATCTCTCATATGTAGAACCTTAAACTAGATGAAGACCATACTTAAAATTTTGAACCTAACAAAAGAATTGATATAATGAGATATAAAGATTATTTAAACAAAAGAAATTCTTTTTTGAAAGATAATTCAAAATTAAAATCTATAAAAATACCAAATCAATCAAAATCATAAACTAAAATTATAGATTCAAAACATTCATATAAGATAATATTAATAATGGGGCGGGGGATCTAGCTCAATTGACTAAAGCATCTTGTTGTAAGCAAGAGGCAAGAGGTCACGAGGTCTAGTCTCCCACCATCCCCATGGTATTGGAAGATGTGTTGTGCCAATGTCACCACGTCACCAATCATATAAAAAAAATTATAAAAAAGACTACTCGATTTTTACAATCCAAAAAAATTAATAATATAAATAATAATAATAAAACAAAATGCAATATACCCACTTTCTCTTACACTTTGTGCTAAAATTTTGACTCTTTCCAACCTAAATAGCTATGTAACTTCATTGGTAAAAAAGAGTAGAGCTTAGTACCATGGTTTTATAACCGCTTAAGTATTCTTTTTTTGGATCTTACACCCTCTTCCATCAATATCAACTAAAATCTTGTACAAACACAAGATTACAAAAAATAGTACCCTAGGTAGGATGTTCTTCTCATGCTCATATAATATTTTCTCTCACATTGGCACACCGAATTACAGTGTGTTTGTCTTTACGTTTGGCTACATGCGACTTGAATTCAAAATATTTGTCACATTAAATACAAACAACAAAATGGTTGAATAGAAGATGGGAATACTTTAGGATTTGAACACATTACCTAACCTTATGAGAAACACAAATTTTCAACGTTTTCCTTTCTATTTAGGCCACCCCATATCAAAGAAATATTCTTGTTTCCTGCCTATTTGTCATTTAGCAGGAATATTTATCATTACCTAAACTCTAAATCACAAACAATCAAATGTTACATATCAAGAAAGAGAATGAAGAGCATACTGCAAGTTTGAAGAATTTGGGAGAATTCAAGCCCATGTCAGATTTTTTTATAAATATTATAGAGTATTTATCAACCATAATATTGAATTGTGTGAAAGTGTATTTTTATATAAAAATATAATATATATAAATGATAGGTGGAATTGAATCAAATTTTAAAATATAATGTGAGTTTATAAACAAAATAAGAGTGTTCATATTGTTATGTAGTTTAAGCAATTTTAATATAAAGAAGAGGAGAGTCTTCATTAGGAAGATTATCCCAATCATTTGAGAGGTCTTGGCTTAAGGAATTGGCTCCCATTTGTAATGGTACTAGTTTTTTTAAAATTTTGATCAGCATGAATAGTGTGAATAAGAGATATTATTGTAGACATGGAAAATGTACAATTCAATCTAACGCACTTGATCTTGATTACTAATGACATTTCCTCCTAAATCATACTCTTAGCTTTTCATCATCTTCTATCTCTTAATTTAATAAATCATTATTTATTTAATTAAGTCTTTCTCCTCTATTGATTAAATCAATCAATTTAATTTAATTAACCTTATATCTCTGTTTATTTAAATAATTCATTTTATTTAAATCAAGTCCTTAAATTCTTCTCATTAAATTGAATAAATTAAACCTTATTTAATTTAATCTAACTCTATCTTCTTTAGTTAAATAAATCAAATCATTTATTTAATTAATCATTTTCTTCTCAATTCTTGATGTAAATCAACTCATAAATTTGAGTCAAAATTGTCAAATCATCTAATCTCTCATTAAATTGATCAAATCTTGATTAATTTAATCTCAAATCACTAAAATCCTCTAGAGAATGCAACTTGCACAATAAATCAATTACTTTGATTTATTAAATCTCTATTTTCTCTCAACATGGCATAAAAAGGGAATATTCCCTCAAATTTGAATTCAAATTCAAATGGACTTGGTCCTTCCAACAAGGCATTCACTCCTCTTACATGTCCTTGTGCATTGAGACAAGTGACATTAACTCCATTTTTTTCTCCCTCCAACATGTCACATTCAAATTTTAAATTTGAATCTCATAGAATTTATCATGCACATTGACCAAAATGTGCTCATTCCTCCTCCAATCACGTGTGGACAAGTGGCCTTCTCTCATTGGTTGGTATTTTGTCCTACATTCATTCAAATCCTTCAATCTTTCATTCTTTAAATCTATAAATGAGAGACTCTTCTTCTCATTCTAACATCCACAATTTGAGTAAACTTATAATACTCAAATCCATCTTCAAGCATAGCCATTTTCATCTCTCTATATCAAGTTCTTAGCTAGGTTATGCAAGAATTCAACCAAAGTGGATCAATCTCCATCAAATCACAAAGCTTACAAAGGAGTTGGGAAAGGGTTGAATTCGACACATCAATTGGCACCAACTCCCCCATGGGATCATGAGTTTTTTGCTTAATTAGGATTTACTTGCATTTTCATATTTTGCTCTTCATTTTTCCTATTTTGAGTAATTGCAAATGGATTTCATGGGGAATCCTTATTTTAACCTTGCATATTGATCTAATAATGTGTTTGTTTGTTGCTTATGTGCAGGTATGAAATTAGGGTTCACAATTACAAGAGCCACTCAAGGGTACTTGTCATTATAATATTAGTTGAGATTGTCCTCGTCATATTGAGAATGAAAATACTGACCACATGTTTGAGAGGACCAGTCTTGTCCTCTATGTTAAGATGATCCATGAAACCTACATTTGGAATGAACACTTTAATTATGCCCACAATGGTATTTGTGGAGGGGGACCATCCCTAGTGATAGGTGATAGTGGTACATGAAACATTAGTCCAATGTTCAGTAAATAGAAAACCTCCAAAATAATTTTATTAACCTAAGCCTAAATATATAACATAACATTACAATATATCATGATTTTAATGTATATGAGAAAGTGAACATCCACAAAAATTTCAGATATAGAACCTTTTCTCTACTTTTTTAATCAAAAACAATTTCAGCTATAATGTAGCATTCTTATTTTTTAATAGAGATTTCATTTTGAAAACATATCAAATTTGAATGAATCTCATCAATATTATCAATTATCACCTAAAAGAATCGTATAGTAGAAGAAAAGATCAAACCAAGAAAACTAAAAAAATCATTGAAATTATTGATCTTGAACAATGCTACTTGAAGAATTGTATAGAAGATGACTTCGATTTAGATTTGATGTGGTTGAACAGTACTCGATAACCACAACTATAGGGGAGATACATTGGCACAATTGAACCCTGCTCTGAAACACCGCACTTCTCGATGGAATTGTTATAGGACTTCTAGTATTCTTATGCCGAATTTTCCACCATCATGTACAGCTAAATTTGGCGTCCCCACCACTTCATAGGATGCATTTTTGTGCCAAAGTAGTGTGTTCCTAGAAACAATGTCATCAATGGTTTAACCTTAAAATCCTTCGCACATAGTTGGATGTAACAAAGGAATTTCTTCTTATCAAATAGAAATATTGACTAAACCATATTCATTAAGTATAAGGTTATCAAGTTGTCTTGACCCCACACTTAACCTAGGAAAATGCCCTAAACCTAGCTTGAAATACAAGCTATTGCTTTGTACATTTTATTCCTAGTTCCCATAATGTCTCTGATGTCTTCGGTTTTGGACTTGGGATGATTCAATTTATTAACTATGGAAGTTCATCTTTAAGTACCTTGAACTCACTCACCAAAATGGTATTGTAATGATCAGTTAATTTTTTTGCTCTTATAGGGTATAAACAGTGATTCTCTGTCTCAATTAAATACAAATAAATGTGGACATGTAAGTACATTTATGTGCAGGAACAAAATGTTTGTTCATTTTTTCTTCACCTTTTGTGGATAAATGTTGGAATGACACTAAGCACCAATATGATCGGAGAGGGGTTTTACCTCGGGAACACTATCTCAAGAACTAGAGGTATGAATGAGTTTTGGCCAGTTATTGATCCCAGAAGCCATGACTTTGTTCTTTCAATCAAGGGAAAAGTTTTTATTTGTTGTCCTTATGCATTTTCCTTTGAACTCTTATAAAAGGAGTTGAACAATGTATTGTCCTTCTAGTTTCACAAGCAACTTGGAAAGTAGAATTATATGATATTGGTGCCACTTCAATAGTAGAAGGACAATGCCTATGCCTATGAAATGGAGGGGAATAAATAAACCTGAGTCAAGTGATTCAGTTGTACTGAAACAATTTTATATATGGAAAGAAGGACATTGGAATGTATAAAAGGCTAGAGATATAAACTCCATTTCCTTTTACATAATTAAACAATGATATCTACATTCCTATTTGAAAAGAAAATTTATCCAAAAAGCCTACAACAGCATAAATAAAAGTAGAATGCCAACTTGTCAAGCAATCTACATAATAATAAACACTCATAAATGAAATTCTTGGAGCACAACCAACTACTAATGAAAAATTCTCATATAGATTAAGGAAGGAATACACTAGAAGTCAGGGAAAACCATACAATTTGAATATTCTTCTCTTACAATGTTGCAAATGTAGGCAGTAATTTACACTTTTCCCCAATGCTTAAGAGGTGAATGAGATATTTGAACAATTTGTAAAGAACAAAATACGGTCCTAATTATATCATTAATTTTGTCATGAAACTCAAGTAAAAATCCAAGTGGATGCTTTGATAGAATTAGTTGACCTTATAGAACATTCACATTATTTAATTATTATAAACAACCAAAAGATTATTATAAACATTATTTAGAATTATCTCTCTAAATGGTATATCAAACTCTAGTTCAAAATCTTTTAGATGAGGTTGCTCCCATAGCTTTGTTACTCACTTAACAAATCCTTGAAACTCTGCATTGATTTTATTTTTCCTGTCCCTCTCTTGTTGTTCTTCCTCAATTTCATCAGGATCATACATTGACCTTCTTGCCCCTCCTAAATTTTGGACCACATAAAACTGGACATCCTTGGTCTTCTTGGTTCACACCATGATATGGTTATGTAAATGAAAATGAAGCAACGTAATCATCTCCTTCTTTGTTGGCTGGAAGAATGCATGCTTAATGTTTTGAGACATGATATCAGCTCTCTCTTCTTCTTTCATGGTTGAATACCAAAATCCATTATGGTGGGCCTCCAGAGTTCCAGTCATCTTTCTTCCTCTTCCACCAAATGTTGGCATATTTTACTAATGTTTATTAGAATTGTTGCATATTTTACATCATTGGAATGACATATTAGCTATAAAATTTTTGAAATTTTATTATGGTATGTGCACTTTGATATGATGTAATATGGTTATTGTTTCATTTCATATGTTGTAATATTAGATATATAACAGAAAAATAAATTACTGCATAAAATAAATAATAACTTTTCATTTTAAATGTTTTTTTTTTTCTGCAGAACACGAGTCTTCCAGAAGATCAAGATGATCCTCATGATATACATCTAGAATATGTTGGTTTTGGTATAGATCACATGGCAGAGGATGATGATGACGCAGATACAAAAGATACCGAGGCTGATGACGACGACGATCATGATCATGATCATGATGATCACGATCACGATGGTGGTGATGATGATGAGGCAGTTGTTGGTAGTATCCAGTGACATTCATGATCATATAGACTGCATCATGGATCATTGTTGATATATTGTTATGATGCCTCTTTTAATGGTTACTATCATATGTATCATTTTCATGGCCTGCAGTACCATATTATTGAGTTGTATCATTTTTACATATATCATTTGGACATGTATCAACTTGACTTGTATCATTTTGAGTTACATAATTTATCATTTTTACTTATATCATTTGTACATGTATCATTTTGACTTATGTCAACTATTGGACATGTATCATTTTGACATGTTATTGATCTATTGGCATATTTGACTTTCACTTGTTTTAGTTATATATGATGATGATCTTATGAGTATTGACTTGTCAATTTATATATATTGAAAGTGGTCGATGATTTTTGGACGGATATTTATTACGTATGATGATTTTCATTTATTACTCAGGATGGATGTTGTCAAATTCAATTAAATTATAGATATTTGACTCACTTGTTTTAATTATAGATGATGATCATGTTATAATAATTATCTTGTTATGTAATCATATGAGTTAAATAATTAAATTACTTACTCTATAATCATATGATTTATTTAAGAGGCATGATATATTAAACTAATTAAATTGAAATAAAACATATTTAATTTACTTACTCTATAATCATTTGAGTTATTTAAGAGGCATGATATATTTAACTAATTAAATTAAAATAAAACGTATTAAATTAATAAATGGAAGCAAAACAAGAAGCATTTTTAGAAGTAAAAAAGGAAGCAACAATGGAAGCCAAAGTAGAAGCAAAACTTGGTGTTATCTAGGAAGCAAAAATAGAAACAATTCAGGTAGCAAACAAATAAGTAATAATGAAAGCAATTTTGGAAGCAACAAAAGATGCAATAATAGAAGCCATATTAAAAGCAACAAAAGACACAAAAATTCAAGCAAAGGTAGATGCAACAAGCGGCGTTATATCAGAAGCAAAATTGCAAGCAAAACTAGAAGTAAAACCGAAAGAAAAACTGGAAGCAAAACTGGAAACAAAATTGGAAGAAAACCTGGAATTAAAACTGAAAGCAAAACTAGAAGCAACACAAGAAGCAAAACCAGAAGCAAAATCGAAAGCCAAACTGGAAGCAACAAAATTCAATGCAAAAAATGGTGTCGAAGTGAACATGCAGTTTGACGCTGAGTTTTGTGCCGGTAAAAGTGTCCAATTCATGAACTCATATACATTAAATTTTGGTGCTATTTTAGGTGCTAATTGCCTATTTTGTTGTAGTGTATTTATACGTTCATTATATATACGTATCCATCTGTACATTTATTTAAATACACAAAGTATATCTCATGCTTCAATATAAGGATTTAACATCATGGCTCAAATCAACTAAACAATCATATAGAATCAAAGACAATCACCCAAACATTCCTATCAACCCAAAAAACTAACAACAAGGTTTACTTACCAACATGTAGCCCAAACAGACTTGATAAAACTTTTCTAACCTAGGCTGTGATTGTGTGCATTAACTCAAGTAGGTACATCAGTGGTTTCCAAACCAACTTCCTCTCTCAGGTGATACTATCTCTCTCCTCACTAGAGGGCTTGATTCTTTCCTGCATCCAACTTAGTGCATCATGAACGAAGTTAGCCGATAACATGAAAATCATATTCATCATATATAATTTACATCATTAAAGAATTTAGAGGATAATTCATCATAATGCATATTCATATATTTCATTCATCCTTTGAACATATTAAAGTCATAATCTTGCATTTAAAATAATATTTACTCATAAAGGTAAAAGTAAATTGGTAACTTAGAAATAGGGTGTAACATACCCTCCCCATTATGAATCATCATCCCTGATGATATAAAATATCATAGCATATAGATAAATTCAAATAAAGGTTTTACTTTCAATTTTCTAAATCATGTAAGAAATAGGTAAATTTCTATTACTCATAATTATCTTCCCTCGTAGCACTGCCCTGTATAATCTCGTCCTTCCTAGACCTTGCACTAAGTGACCTTTATAAAACATTGGAATAACTTGTGTGCTTCAAGCAAAATTTCTCTCTTGAGAACTATAATGTATCACAAGCACATAAGTAATGAATCCTATTTACATAATAAGTATAATAATGATTGGCTCATACATGACACATATACCATAGTGATTCGAAAAACACATTCACATTAACACACAATCACCCTTAGTGCAACCCAAATAGAAAAGGAATGTCGATGCATTGCACACTACACCATGGGTCCCATCCTTTTTCTCTTCTATTTTACACCATCGAACAACTTAGAGGACAAGAATGACCATCACAAGCATTAATGTTCATCTTGAGCATGGTACTACTCCTAGACACCTGCCAATCTTGAGCATAATAGTATTGCTCTTTGACTCATGTTTTGTATCAACAAAGCTTTCCTACTTATCATTCTTCTTTGTTTATTTCTTTCCTTGATCATCTCGATCTACTCTTCCATTTCTGACAATATTTTCGGACTAAGGCTAATCCTATTTCCTATCTTATCCAAACTTATAGGAATTCAGACCTTCCTTCTGTATAATGTTCAAATGGATCAAATTTTTATTGTTGAATGATAGGAATTATTGTAATAAAATTATCTTACAAATCCATCAGGACTTGGTTTACCCTTTTTTCCCAACTATCTGTCTTAGGGCAATAAGTTGAGCTTATATTCAATTGAATTTTCAATGACATGATATGATTTACTTAAAACCTTAAAGTTACTTATGCATCCTATTTGAGATAACCTTCTCAAGAACACCATGCAATCAAACACTGCTTTACACAAATTTGCAGTTATGACTGGTGCCTTACTTGTCAAATTTTCCAATATAAAATTGGCTACCTTTGTGATCCTATCCACCATTACCAAAATAACGTTATGCCAAATCCTTGACATAGGAAGATCAAAATTATATCAATAATCTACCACTTCCTCTCTAAAATTTCATGAGAATGTAAAATTCCTACCGGGTGATGACATCTTATCTTTACCCTTTGGCATTCAAGACAACTTGCTACAACCTTCCAACCTTTCACATTGTTTCCTTACTAAATATAGTGGTTTCACAATAGTCGATAATTGTCATTCCAAATTATCCTAAATATGACATCTATTTACCACACCTTATTCCTTAACTCCTCAAAGTCTGGTACTTAGGTTCTTCCTTTATTCTTAATATTCCATTTTAATTAAATAAAACATCTACCTTGGACTTATGCCATATTTGATTCTTGAAAGCATAATGGATAAATATTGTTGAGGAGATATGACTCCTTCGATTTAGGTCATCCACAACTTGGCTTTTCTAAGTCATAGTCTAATTTCAGCTCAAGCCATATCCTCTTATGAGCTCATTTAAATTTGGTTGAGTAACAATTCTTTTTAGACCATGTTGGTTTGTTATTATATCCAAAATTTGTCCAAACAATTAATGTTCACATAATTACTGAGCATGGACAATTTGGGGTCAAGACTTGAAAATGAGAAAAGAAACCAACTAACCCTTGAAGTGTTTAAGGTAATGAGAAAGATGAAATCACCAAAAAATATAGACAATGTTTCTTAGAGAAGTAGGTCGCAAGGAAAAAACTTGGACAATAAAACAGACTAACCAGACAAAAGCTCAGGTAGAGCAGTGTTGGTGGGATCATGTTAGTTTTCATCTTTATGTTGGAAGATTGAGTTGGTTATCAGTTGTTTGGGTGTTGTCATTGATGTCAACCCCTTGTATGAAGAGAGTGTTGGAATTATACTGGTGTTGATGATGTCAACCCCTAGCATTGGATTTGTTCGAAGTTTGGAGTTGTTGGTATTGATGTCAACACAATATTGTTGGTGTTGTCATTGATGTCTTATTTTAGTATAGTTGTAGAAGTTGTGTTTGAAGAGATTGTTGGATGTGCTATAGTTGATGAGAGGTGTTGTAGATGTTGCAAATTTGTTATAGAGATGCTAGTAGTGTTGTTGATGTAGTTGGTTTGCTTGGTTTTCAAGTGCTTTTGAGAAAAATTGAATAAAAGAGATTACAGTGTAATAGAGTGGTGTTCAGTGTTGCGCTATGCATTTCTTCATGGTTGAAGTTATTCTTGTGTAATTTTGATATGTTTATCAAAGGTTTTTAGAGGTGTTATATCTGAAGTTTTAGGTTTTCGATCGTTCTGTAGCGAAATTTGTTTGATAGTATGTTTGTCTGGTGAAACAGGGTATATAGGAGAAACGAGATTTTTCCACATTTTTTCGCAGTGAAGGTTCTTGTATTGCAGATCTGGGAATGTTCTAATATTTTCTATATCTACCTTTCCTTTAATTTTTAGATGTTTTGGTGTTCCACAAGGTTGTTTGGTGTGTTGGATGTATGTGCTAGTATGTTTGGTTGCACATAGTAATGGTGTTCTCAATTTCAAGAGGTTGTGGGAGCGTTTCATAATATTCTGATGATGGAATATTCTGAGATATTTTATGGATATTATGGAGTGTTGTTATGTGGTATGTGAAGTCATCTTTGAACCTAGTTAAGCATGAACTTAATTGTTAAGGGTGTTAATATAGGTTTGGTCGACCTGACATGTTAGTGCTAATTACAAAAGTGGTGTGTTGTTTGTGGAAGCTTTAAAAAGTGTGTCAATGTAGATTTGGGTCCTAGTTAACCCATGGTGTGGTCATTCTTCACTTATTTCCACTACGGAGGTGTTTGGTGCCGACCTATTTTGTAATTGCATGTTTGAGGTGCATAACCAACCATTGAGAATGTTTTCAAGGTCGAGGATGGTATATAAGAAAGGTAAAACATCGGAGATAAGTGTAGATCTATATAAGGTGTGAAAAAAGATGAAAATTTGATTTATGGTGATCTGAGTGTAAGCTTAATGCCTATGACTCTGAAGTAGTGAGCAAAAGGGTCTACATTTGTAGTGTACCTAAAGTTACTGAAAGCAGTGAGTTAGAGGTTGTGGATGGTTCAGAGTTGTTGTAATGGATCTTCATTTTGCTTTAAGATGGATTTCTCTTTGTAATAGTTCATTTCTTTATTCTTTCTAATCCGACAGTGAGCCATTGGCAATGCGCCCTTCTTTATTTTGGGCAATGAGCCCTCTGATAGTGAGCTTATTATATTTAGTGTTGCTATTACTTTATATTGTGAGCTAATCCTCACTGTGGTTTTTCCCTTCTTGGGTTTTCCATGTAAATATGGTGTTCTAATGTGCATGTCATTTTTATGTGTTGTTGTTTCACTTGTTTACTTTCATGCTAAATCTAATTAAGAGTTTATGGGCTAATACAAATTTGAATGTTAATGAGGGTTTTAATGTTTTAATGTACAACTAACTCACCCCCTCTTATTTTTCCTATGCATATAACAATTGGTATCGGAACAAGGTTCTTTAGAAGAAGATTAATTGCTTGAGGTAGATCCAGATGGCACATAGGAAGGAGGCTCCCTTGTTTGATGGGATGAATTATGCATTTTGGAAAAACAAGATGGAAGGTTTCCTTGTTTCCCTAGGGTTTGGAGTTTGGAAGTCAATTGAAGATGGATATACCATGCCTACTAATGGTTCAACAAATGATGATGAGATCAAGACATATGAGAATAATGATAAAGTAAGGAATGCTCTTTTGAGTGGTCTTGTTGATTCAGAACTTGTGAAGGTTATGGGCTACAAATCCGGTAAAGAAATTTGGAAGAAGTTGGAAAGTATCTATGAAGGAGATGATAAGGTCAAACAAGCAAAGATGCAAAATTTGAAGACTGAGGTTGAAACCCTAAGGATGTCAAAAGATGAAGATACTACAAGCTACATGCATAGAGTGGATGAAGTTGTCAATTCTATCAATGGCCTTTGTGGAAAATTGAAAGAAGATGAGGTGGTAAAGAAGGTATTATGAAATCTTCCTAAATCTTATAGTTCTAAAGTTTCTGCTATTGAAGAAGCTTAGGATTTAGATCAATATTCTAGAGATCAGTTATTCAGTGCTTTAACTACTTTTGAATTGAAAGAGTTTAGTCAAAATGATTCAAGAAAAGAGGATGGTTTTAAAGCTAGCAAAACATAGAAGGATGATGGATCAGATCTAGATGACCTTAACGAGATAGAAGAAAATTTTGTTAGGAGACTAAAAAATGGGACTAGAAAATACAAAGGTAAGTTAACTTTCAAATTTTTTAATTGTGGATAGACAGGTCATTATGCTTCAAGATGTCCAACCAAACTTTCAGGTGATAAATATAAGGATAACAAAGGTAAATTTGTCAAGAGAAGTTATTATGTTAAAGAAGATGCTAGCATATCTGATGATGAATCTGACTACCCGAATCATGAAAATGATGAATGAGTGTTCATGGCTCTAAATTTTGGAAATAATTCTACTCACTCTAAAAGACATATGAAAGAAATTACTCTGGAAACAGGTTACAATATCAAAGGGACTATAGTGACTATTTTTCATGCTAAAGAGGAGAAAAATCACTAGATAATTAACAACTAATGCTCAAATCATATGACAGGTGATAAGAGTAAGTTTGTTAAACTTGAGACATTTGAAGGTGGTCTTGTTAAGTTTGGTGATGATACATGTGCTAAGATATGTGAAAAAGGTTCAAATAGTTTTGATGGAAAACATAATACAAATGATGTTCTTTATGTCAAGGGTCTTTGGCATACTCTTTTGAGTGTAGGAAAAATGTGTAGCAAAGGATATAATCTTTTATTTTAGGATGGAGGTTGTGAAATCAGAAAAGGAAGATCTAGAACTCTAGTTGTTGTAGGAACAAGGACATATGGGAATGTTTATCGGCTCAAAGGTGCTAATGGTAAGTGCTTTATGACTCAAATCAATGAAAGTTAGCTATGGAATAAAATAACGTGTCACATCAATTTTGATAACCTAGTGAGGATGTAATGACCATGGCTTTGGATCATTCAATTCTTCGATTTACTCCTTTATTGGATTGACACAAATTGTCATCCAATATTATTGAGTTTCCAAATTGTAAATAAAATAAATTATGAACAATAAAGTATGTTTCAAATATTAATCTGATAATGGAAATTTGAATAGAAATTATAGTACTTTTTTATAATTTAAACTTTAAAATCATGCTTTTGATTGTGCAAGAGGCTTAGACCTCATTAAATTTCTCTCTGAAGTTATCTCTTTATACATGCAATTTTATAATAGATGTTATTTCTGACTTTGTTGATTAATTATGTATCTCGATAGGTTGAATTGTTGGCTCCTTAGGAGCACTTAAATTCTGAGGACCCTTAAAGGAATTTACCTGTACAAACTAGTTTGATGTCCTCCTCCCTTTTCTTCTTATTGTATTTATATCTTATGTCTAAATAAAGGGGTTATGTCCCTTTGAACAGTAGTGTCCATCTAAGTGGACGTTACTTCTTAATCTAAATTAATTATCTTTTAGATAAATATTAATCATTGTTGCTAATTTTAAATTTGTTTGTCTATAATCTTTGACTCATTCTATGGACACTAAAAAAATTCCTTCACCTGCGAACACTATTTTTCTCCACAATCCCCTTTCTTCCTTAATAATTAAATAATTTTAATTATTTGATTATTGTCTAAATTCATATTCTTCTCTTAATTAAATAATTTTAATTATTTAATTAATTCATCTCTTCTTTTATTTCCTCTTTTTGATTAATAAAATAAATTTTATTTATTTAATTACATTACTAATGACTTCTTTTCTTCTTAATTGTTGTCACTTTCTACTATAATAAAATAATTATTTCAATTATTTATTATTCTCTTATTCCATAAATTAAATAAATTTTATTTATTTAATGACTTACTAATTTGTCGTTTTCTCCCACTTTTGAATTAAATCATTATTTATTTAAAAAATCAGCTTTTCCCTCACTTGTCTTTTTCTTCTGCTTTTTAATGAGATGATTGTTTCCAACTATTTTATTTAAAAAGTCAACTTTTACCTCCACTATTAAATAATTATTTTAATTGTCTTTTCTCCCATTTTTTGAATTAAATTGTTATTTAATTAAAAAGTTAGCTTACCTTTTTTCTTCTATAATTAAATAATGTTTTCATTATTTAACTATTCACTTTCCCTCTCAAACTAAATGATTTTTAGAATTATTTAGTTTTTTCTTTTCCATGCTTTTTCTCTCTACCAGTCTCATCCTTATCCCTTCTTGTCTCATTTAATTTTAACCCTTGATTGAATTATTTTATTCAATCTCAGCCATTCATTTCTTATCTTTTCCCTAACCCTATCAACTTTCAGTCTTGGCCATTGATTAACAACATTTAATCTTAGCCTTTAATTCACATTTGGCTTTCTATAAAAGATGCATATCATTGTCATTTCAATCTATCCAGTTTATGCATAAGTACATGCTATTGAGACAACTACTTCAATATTTTGCTATCATAGACATAGGCTACATTTGCATACTCATATCCAAGGGCATCTAGCATTTACAACAAAATGGAGAAGAGCAATGGAGGTGAATCATTGATAGCATAAAGATTTTAAAAACCTTGTTTTGTTATTTTGTGTCTTTATGCTTATTTGTTATCTATTGCTTGATTAGGGTCTTAGGTTTTGAGTTTAATTGATTTATGACCTTTATCCTAATTTTACCCTAGATTACATTGGTGAACCCAATGTGAAACTTACAATTTTATAGAGGAATCTATATGTTTTCTTGTTTGTTTTTGTTGTTTTGTAGGTTACGACCAAGAATTTACATTTAACCTGTCATGTTCTTTTAACCACAGAAAAATGGGCACATAGAATTTTATTAAACGGTTTTTGGGTTTTGCAGGTTTCACTTTTAGCTTTCTATAATTTTTTATGGATTTAAATTTTGTTTAGATTTGCAAAAGTTATCGCTATTTTAATTTCACTGCTCTTTTAAAGGTTTTATTGGTGTTACTGATGTCTGATTTGCAAGGTGTGGCATAGGTGGAAAGGAGGAATTTACATTTAGGACTTGCTAACTTGTTTATCTTGTCTCATTTTGCAATATCTTTTCGCTCATTTGGGCCTAAAATTTACCTTGCATTATTCACTCATAAGGCTTAACATTTACAAAAAAATTGCATTCACACATTCATAAGGCTTTAAATATACAACAACGTGCATATTCACTCATAAGGTTTAAAATTTACAACAATGTGCATTATCTCACTCATAAGGTTTAAAATTGACAACAATGTGCATACTTCACTCATAAGGATTAAAATTGATAACAACGTGCATCATTCACTCACAAGGTTAAAATTTACAACAACTTGCATCATCTCACACATTTTGGACTTAAAATTAACCTTGCATTTTCCACATTCATTGGCTTTAAAATTAACCAACAACTTTGCATCAAGTGTCTTTTCTCACATTTTTATTTAGGGACTTAAAATAAACTAGTGTCTTATTGTTTTATGGTTTTGCATTTTCCTTAAGGTGTGTATGCTCTTCTCTCACACCATTTGGTGATCTTGAGTATCAAAAACATCTTTTGGAATTTACATTATCACCCATACATTTGGTTTTATTAAGGTAAATGAACACCATGCTAGTGTGATTCAAACACATTATTCTCTCTCCTCGCACCTTGTGTGATCTTGGAGATTAAAAAGCATTATGTTTGTCTTGCTTTTATTTTACCCTTAGAGGGGCCTACCAAGTGAGACACATCTATACAAAGAACTCCTTGGTGACTCCAATCATTTTTTCCCTCAGGTCGATATATAAAAGGATTAGATAAAACATCAAGTCTTCATGCTATGTAGGCCTTAGCCATACAATTTCATTCAGAACGGAGAGGTACATTTGCATATAAGTGCCCCTAATAGGAGTGGTTAAAGTCTTAAGTGGATTGTTGGACACTCACGAGATGGCATGTCCCCAAGTTGTGACTAAGAACCAAACTAGTTAGAAGCCCTCCTTTTATACTTGACTTTTATTGGCATCACACTCACTGCAAGGGATATAACACCACACCTTGAAAGTTACTCAAGATTTGGCTCCCTTGAGTGAGACGAAAATCCTTGGTTGAGCATTTTAGGAGGCCCCTACCCATTCTAGGAGGCCCCTACCCATCCACTCTCATAGAAAAGAGGTGATACATAACCCGAAAGGGTGTCCCTCCCTTGCGTTGAAGGAGATTCCAAGTTGTGAGTCTAAGGGTTGCGCCATTGGCCATTGACCATAGGATAGGCAAGTGTCTTATGTGTGTGATTTGTATTTAATTTGTGATAGACCTATGGAAATTGAGGTGAATAACCTCCGAACATACACATTTCACATTCAAAATTGTCACAAGTCAACAGCCATATATGTCTTCAAAGTGTTTTCAGTGTTTTTAGAGTGTCTTTAATCACATTGAGAATTTTCCAAAATGAAAAAAAGCCTATATGAAAACTGAAAGGAAAACAGGGATGGATCTATCGACCCAACAGTGTAGAATACATTCCCTTAACACTAATACAATAGGGAAGAAGAGAAAAAATGAGTTCTAATAGCTTCTAAAAACTACTGAGATGAATACAAACAACATAAAAGAGATAACAGAACAAGCATTCACAGATTGACACAAGTATTTACGTGGGAAAACCTTTTCAGGTAAAAAACCCACCACACCAAGCAAAGACAATTTTTTATTACAGCAACAAAAATATTACATACAAAATTCTTCAGCCTTCACTCTCTGATCAGCTCACAGCAACTCTCAAGTTAATCTCTCACTGTTACAATACTTCTCTCAAAGTAAACAATGAAATCTCACTTCACAGTTCTAATCAAACTCACTAACTCTAACTGTCACCTTTTAGTTAACATATATAGAATGTACTCAACTGCACAAGTCATACATCACATTCAATGTCTTAACCAATCCCATGGCCTCCAAGTTCATGCATCGAACATTCAAGAAAGCAATCGATATGCACTGATTTCATTGAGCCACCCAGGCATTAACTTCACCACCCAAATCGGGTTCTGTCATCAGCTAAAAGAACGGCCTGCAATAACTGCCTTTACCTTTTTAGTCTTCGGCCAATTAGATCACTGACTCCATGCCACGTGTCTGCTCTACATTCGTTGTCACTTTTGACCTTCGGTCAATCGAGCTCCGAGCTCGCCCAAGCTCCTACCGCACTATAGCCGAGCTCATCTTCACCTGTTGCGATATGGCGGTGAACTCACCTGAGCTCACCCAGACTTCCCCGCACTACCGCAACCCTGTCTGAGTCGCCTTACGGTATGGTGGTGAGCTCACCCAAGCTCACCCTTGTCTTTTTTGAGCTTTGTCTCTGTCTGCCCCACGCCACCATTGAGCCTGTTCGACCTAACCATGGTGCAGTGGTAACCGTTAGGCAGCCTGTAGGCGGTCTCACTGTGCTACCATGGGGGTCGTCAGGCCACCCCGCAGTACGGTGGTGACCGTCTGACAGATCGGCAACGGTCTCACCGCTGCCACCGTGGTGAGCGGACTCACTGCTCATAGTGTGGCGGTAACCACCAAGAAGACCATAGGTGGCCTCACTACAGTACTGCGATGAGCAAACCCACTGCCCGCGGTATGACAGTAACCACCAAGACAAGTTGCAAGCAGCCTTATTTCACCACAGTGATGAGAGAACTCACTACACGTGGTAAGGAGGTAACCGCCCAGACTGTCATCGCGGTACCAACAGGGGCAGACTCAACCACCACGGTAAAGCGGTTAAGGGAAGAATGAAGACCTTTTTCGCCAAGTCCTTTTGTCTAAGGCTCAAAAATTGGAAGTTGAGACATGATTTACCAACAAAAACATCAAATTTGAAACCAACAAATAGTGACCCACATTTTTCAAACAATGAATCGCAATTGCCAAATTATCAAAAGTCCAAAGGCTACTTATCCAATCTCAATCCTAATCATCTTGACAATGATCTTAAACATTAGACTTGCAAAATTTGATCAGTCCTTTTCATAATTCTCATCTAGGTTGCCTCACATTTAGGTTGTATTATCCATCCTTACCTTGGATAATTAATATTAGGTCATCCTTAGCTATATGCACCTTGAAAATTTTAGACATAGGAAGCTTATCAAACCTTTGAACAATCCATGATCATTTATCTAGATTGCCATTTGACCTTATCTTTCAAATTATCAATCACCATTATCATCATCATTATGAAACTCCGGTCTCAAACTTATGTCTTAGTTTAGACTCACCTTGTCAAAACATTATCTTTTCCTCACAAAGGTCTTGACAATCCGATTAGTTATCTTGGATCAACATAGATTGGTTGGCATCCTCTTTCTTAAGTCTAAAGGTCCATATCCTTAGTATCATCTGGCATCCATTAGTCTCACTTGGCTTCATTTTGCATACCACATCCTTTGGTCATAAGGTCATCATCATCCTTACATTGTCATTTTGCATCCTTATATGTCCCAAAAATCATAAAAACATAGTTTAATTTCATATCCATTTTTACATTGTCACCTTGCATTGTCATCCAAAGGTCATAGGTCTTCTAGGGTCCTCACTAAGTTTCCTTATTCATCCTAGCCATCTCATTATCCATCCTAATCCGAACTCACTACCATGTCTTTAATTTACTTTGATATGCGTCATGGTCAAATTGAATACCAATTACTCCACAATGGTCAATAATAACAAGCCATATAATTCAAAAGATAATGGCTCAATCCTCCATACCAATCACCCACAACCTCGATTCATCCATCCATCTACCCATCTTACCAACCATCCATAAGCTCTAGTCCTCCATCCATCTACCCTCACTATCAAGAGTCACTTAACACAATCTATACCATTGATCCCCAACAAGTGTCCATTAATCATCCTTATCCTAACCTTGAAAATGGAAACCAGCCTTCCACCAATCCATTCCAAGCCTCCACATCCTATCCTAATCCATCATTCACTAATCCATTTCAATCCACTTCATCCTAATCTACGACCCCGTGCAATAAAAATACATTTAGTCATGCAAATTCTATCATTGTCCAAAATCACATTGCATTGTATAAACTTAGGGATATTTGTCAAAAGGAAAATCCAAAGCATGACATCATAGCTCCACCTTTATATCAAGATCAAAGTATTTCTTGTGATCATGATCCTATCCTTAATTCCATCCAAGAAATCCTTCTAGATAATCATGTCACCCAAGATACACCCATCTTTGACCAAGATCCTACCATTGAACAAGACATCCAAAATGATCCGCTCATTGACTTGTATACCATTCGTGATCAAATATTTGAAGTTGATCTTATCCAAACTCCAAACACCTCCATTTCCCAAAATGAGAAACTTGCCTCCTTTGGACACATAGATAATCAAACAAATGACATGAATAAAATTCAAGAAGAACATAAAGAAGTTATTATTGATCAATTCAAAGAAGAAGATACAAAATCTACCATGGATCAAATCGACATCCCAAATGATCAAGAAGAAACAAGCATGATGAATGCTAAATCCTAAATATCCTATCAACTAGGATCATCCACTTTTATCAAATTGGGCTTTCTCATAGAGAAGATTACAAGCAATAGTTTCCACATACACAATGATGGGTTAGCATATTGCTTTCAAATTAAAAAATACCCCATTGCAAATAGAACATTTCAGAGCATGTCGTATCAAGAAAGAGGACTAGGCCTACATGAGCAAGGCATTCGAGAACTAATACAATTTTATAAATATCCTGGACATCAAGGTCTTGGCTATTCTTCAATCAAAAAATCAAATGATGTTAGTGATACCTCTATGACATTAGGGGACACTTTATCCAATACATACATCAAAGTGGGTTCCATGAGTAGTCCTTGTCATTTTGTTGCTAACACTCCTTCCACCCACACCATAAACCATCATTCCAAATAATTAAACCCATCAATTGGAACCAACAAAAACAAGTCTTACAAGTATAAAGTCCAAAATCAAATATCCAAGGCCACTGAATACAAAAGTCCAAGAGGACAAATAAAGTTAAAATGGATTCCAAAGAAAAATGGGTCAAGTAAAGAAAAGAGTTCAATTTCTAAGTCCAATAAAAATGTGGATCCACAAGGAAAGAGGTCTCCTACATATAACAAATTTCCACCTCCTTCAAAATGGTCATCACACAAAGCATATAAAAGTGTTGGTTCCAAACACTATCCCAATAAAAATTCTAAACTCCATCATCCACCATCCCAAGTTTGGAAAATAAAAATTGCTACATCCAAATGTCCAAATAATCCTTCCACACCCACCATCATCCATCATAATCCAAAATCTTATCCACATTCCAAAACTCCTACTTCAAAAATTTGTCGCATCTTGGAATCAACTCTTTATCATAAGGACTCCCATGGAACTCTATCACGATGGACGTATTTCGATAAAGCCAAACCTACTATCAGAAAGGATCACAATGACATCGATTAGTTGTATGCAATTTCTATGATCCTCACAAGACAACTAGTCCATAAGGGTCACCATTGGCATATCATGGCACCAGTATCTACATCAACACCATCAAAGGATTCAAAACAATTAGGGATCATCCAGAACATCAAGTCCATATTAAAATTAAAAAAATCAAAAAATTGTTGCCTTGATGAAAACCTGGCAAATAGGCATCTTGTGTGATGGTTAAAAAAATCAAAAAAAGAAAAAGGAAAAAAAAGTAAAGAGAAATACTTTGTCCAATAGTGAAAACCATTTTTATGGCACTTTGGATAAGTACCATGATGAAAACCTGGAAAATAGGAATCATGTGTAAGAGAAATTATCTATGTGGACCATTACACTTGAGGGCAATTTGTCTCATCTCCCATGCCTTTCTCATTACAATTCCATCTATCCATTTAATCCATATAATTCCTATCCATTTTCCTACCTACTTTGATCTTTATAAGGACCGAGGTACAAACATAAATCATGCTTTGGGAAAACTCTTGACATGTCTATCCTTTGGTCATACACTATCCATGAAATATCATGTCATAGCCTTCATAGAATTATCCAAACTCGTAACTCAAAGAAAATAAATTATTCCTATGTAATATAGTCTTTGAAGATCATATGATAATTCTTCTAACCAATAATCCTCGTGTCTCCTATTCTTTACTAAAATCAATCCATTATATCCTTCCATACCTATTGTTGGACTTGGTTTTCCCTTGTCATTGGTTTAAGGATTCCAATCCACTTATCCAATATCCCTCCATCATCCCATTCAATCCTGAAAAGAAGTCATTCCAAATCCAATAAGCCTAATCCATACAATCTTGATATGCAACCTTCTACATCATCCAAAACATTCCTTGGATTTGTTTCTAGACTTGCTGCAAAACGTTGATCCTTTAGTCAGATTATCATCATCCTTGTGTTGTTTATGGATGTTTTCTTCCTACGTCAAACAACATCGTCATTGTCATCATCACTTGTCAATTAGTTTTCAGCTTGACTAGGGGCAGGATCATGTCTGTCATAGGATTATCGTGTGTGCTTTATCACGTGCTTGTAGGCATCATCCACATGCATTTGTTATGATCCTTATAGTTACCATCCATAATAAATTCACCATCATTCTTTTCACATCATCCATAATAAAGCTTCCCACCACAACATCTATCCCATTCCACCCCTAATAAATTGGCCTCACACCCAACTGGGGGTAAGTACTTGACCTACGTCTTTATTAGATCCTTCACTTGTTGTTGGAGGTCATTATATCAAAAAGACAAAATAATCATAAAATGACAAAATCCAAAAAAAATCATAAAACCTCAAAATCCAAAAAAAATCAAAACATGTCAAAAAACACAAAAAATCCAAATAACTTGCAAAATTCCCCAAAATAGAGTCAAAGTCAGTCATGTCAGTCCATGTCCAGTCAAACTTTGTTGCCTATGCAACTTCATGTAGGCAAGGCCATCAATTGATGAGCCCCCAAGGCACTAGGTCAGTCCCTTAGGGTTTGTTGAATGAAGTCAACCATGATTCAACCCTTGGTCAATAAAACAAAGTCAAGTCATGTCAAACTACGAGGTCTCTACGCATTTTTACAGAGGCAAGGCCATCTGTCGATGAGCCCTTGAGGCCACCTAGGTCGATCCTTTAGGGTTTGTCGTGTCAGTCATAATAAGTCAGACATTGTCATCGGATATAAATAGTCATCAAAATCTCACACAAGTCATGAAACAACAAGACAAACAATCCCACGAGTTTTCAAGTCAAATTAGTCAAGTTGTCAAATCAATCAAACATCAAACCAACATCAAGACAATCAAAACTATGTCTTATACAGGATGTGTCCTTCCTGGAACCAGACATTTTCATTTGTCAAACTTTGTCACTCGCCTTATACAGGTGGTTACATGGTTGAAACCAAACTCAACGTCTTATACAACATGTTTCTTCTCCTAAAACCAGGCCTTGTCAAAACAATCAACCTGTCACTTACGTAGTCAATCAAACATCGGAAAACACTTGTTGGAAAACAATTTGAATGATTGTTGACTTTGTTGATCTATTTTGTCTTATCTTTTTTACTTATATTTTGGATCATGTTACTAACTACCTCGAGGATGTCCCATGAAGAATTTAGAGGAGTGGTGGGGTCTCATGACCTACTTTTATTTTGATTGTTGTTTGTGGATTGTCTTTCCAAAAAGATCGAGACAACTTTGCTCTTAGTACGAGTCAGGACATTCCTTGTCTGATGACTGTTTGTTTTGACAAGTGGATAACTTTGCACACCTTGGTCTATGTTATACCATAGTGTTTATTATCCATTTGTCATATTTTAATGCCTAATGATAATTAAATTCAAAGCTTAGCATAGAAAATTATCAATCTTTCTTTGTCTCCACTAACTCCATGCCAACATTTTCCTCTTGGTAACATTTCTCTTCATCAATCCTTGCATTCATCCACTATCAGATTTGCTTATCAGAAAAAAATTTCAAATTTTTCGAAACTCTTTCAAAATTTATAAAAAAAAATCGAGGGGGCATAGGTCCATCTTGTTTACACCAGGGCATATTTTTAAATTGCATTTATTTGACACAACACAATAAACTACATTGTATCAAAGAGGGGCAAAATATAGACACTAAAAATTGTCCTTCACCTGCGAACACTATTTTTCTCCGTCAATCCCCTTTCTTCCTTAATAATTAAATAATTTTAATTATTTGATTATTGTCTAAAGTCATATTCCTCTATTAATTAAATAGTTTTAATTATTTAATTAATTCATCTCTTTTCTTTTATTTCCTCTCTTTGATTAATTAATTAATTATGTTACTAATGACTTCTTTTCTTCTTAATTGTTGTCACCTTCTACTATAATTAAATAATTATTTCAATTATTTAATTATTCATTATCCTCTTCTTCCATAAATTAAATACATTTTATTTATCTAATGACTTATTAATTTGTCATTTTCCCCCACTTTTGAATTTAATCATTATTTATTTAAAAAATAGTTTTTCCCTCACTTGTCTTTTTCCTGTGTTTTTTAATGAGATAATTGTTTCCAATTATTTTATTTAAAAAGTCAACTTTTCCCTCCACTATTAAATAATTATTTTAATTATTTAGTAATTTGTCTTTTCTCCCACTTTTTGAATTAAATTGTTATTAGTACTTGCCATTAGGCAATACTATTGCAATGAGTTTTGTTTTTGTTAGTTAATTAGTTATTAATAAGTTATTTTTCAACCAATCAAAAACAATAATTATTTTTGAAAAAAAAAAACAATTTTTTAAAGTGAACTTGCAAAATATTTAATTTTATAAGTCATAAAAATTATTTCTCATCAATATGATTAACTAAGAAGTTTTGTGTGTTATTGACGGATTTTTAGGAAAAGTGAAAATAAACTATTATTACTTACATTTGAATAGATTAAATTTCAAAGTTGTAATAAATCTTTAACCCCACCTATCACAAGTAAATCTTCACCCACGTGATACCAGAATGGAAGAGACATTGCCTCGAATTACGTAACAGATGAAATGAAATGAAAGATTTTAATGACGTCCACAAGACTAAACAGTCTATGGGACCAAGACAAAACCAAGCCTAATATGTCTTCATGCTCTTTTCCAAGTCAGATTTTCTGCTATTAATTTTGACTAGAAGGCTAGTTGTCTCATTAATCTTGTCTTCCTCAAAGAGCTGGTGCATATTGTCAACTTTCAAACTATTTTCGTGTTGAGTACGGATATCCTCATAAGAGGTGCGTTCCATGATGAAGTGCCATTATGTTTCCACAACCCCCTTATTGCAAAAAATACAAGTTCTTTCTTCCCAAGTTTTCTTGGGTATCTTCCTCCTACCGGTCTCACACCTAAGGTGATGTGATCTCGTCCTCAATTGTGCAACTAACAACCTTGCTTTCCCTTTAATAGCTGCACCTAAATAAAAAATTTCACCATGATCCTTTGTCGGGTTAAACTCTTTGATGTAGTATGTTTTTTTTCACCTAATCTGGTTTTGTCCACATGGCAATTCTAAATTTTTCAGTCACATAGCTTTTTATTTCACTATTGGTACTAGGACGCTCTTGCAAATTGATGTCCCACTTGTTCATCCACTTTTTGTTCTGCTTCATCCAAGTTTTTTTCCTACAATCTAGCATCTCCTTCATAACCGTTTTAGGCCAACAGTGGTCATCCATGTTTTCAACCTTCTTTAAATAGCTTATCAACTGAGTTAACATTGATGCTTCCAATGGAAAAGTCCCCGCTTCAGCTAAAACATTTTCATATGGGACTGTGGTTTTAACTTTGAGACTGCTTGTTATTAGATGTTTCTGGATTCTTTCTAGTTGCCTCCAACTACACTTTAACATACTTCTTCCCCACACTTCACACCCAAAAGTACAACTGAAACAACAAGCAAACCAAAAAGGGTTTTCTTGGTTTTCCAATCCCAAAGCTCGACTTTTCTACACCTATTATGTAGAAGGTAGGAGGCTTTCCAACCTCCTTGCATAATTTTTGTACGACAAGTCCCAACTAAGCTTATAATGAAATCCAATCCCAAGATACTTGTATTCTTTCACAATTTCAAGTGGGCTACCTTCAAAAAGAAAGGTATTTTTCTTATCTTTTCTATTCAATGAGAAAATCATGATTTTGGTCTTGGTGATATTCACTTGCATCCCAACCTCCTGACAAAAGAGCTCATGAGCTTTCAAGTGTTCTCTTAACCCATGAGTTGTTTTTGAAATTAGGATAAGATCATCAGCATATAATAGAAGTTTCACCACATAACCTACTAGTTGAATACCATCCCCATCTGTATTGCTTAACCAAGCTTCCAACCTATCAATGTATAGCCCAAAAAGTGTGGGAGATAGAGGGCAGCCTTGTTTAACTCCAATGTCACTACCAAAACACTCTGACATACCATCACTAGTTCTGATTTTAGCTCTAACCTTCTCATACAACCTGTGAACAACTGCTCTATACACATTTGGGATGCCTAATTCCTCCATTCTATTCCATAGTTTGTCTCTAGGTACTGTGTCAAAAGCTCTCTTAAAGTCTACAAAACAGCAATAAGCTTCCTCACCTTAGGTGTTCCAACAAATTTCAATCAAATGTCTAAGGGTGATACAATGATCAATGGTAGAGTGTCTTGACCTAAAGCCTGTCTGCCCCTTTTCCCTTTTGCCCTCATTTTCTATCCAACTGTTGATCCTCTGTTCAACCATGCTCCCAAATAGCTTGCCAAATATAGGATTGACCATAATCGTGCGGTAGTTAGATGGATTATTGATATGACCGCTTTTAAATAAAGGAATGACCACACTGGTAGTCCACTCCATAGGAAATCCTTCACGATTGACATTATTGAAAATTATTTTTATGTGAGGGGCAAGAGTCTCAATCCCCCACTTTAAAAATTCAACCTGTAGCCCATCTATGTCTTGTGCTTTACCACTCGCTAAATTCTTTATTCCTTGTTTAATATCATCCACATTGAATAGTTCCATTGATGTGTTAATAACAAGTGGATGGTCTTTCTCATGAACCCGCTCGTAAAGAAGCCTAGCATATTCTAGCCATTGGACATTTATAATACTATTTTCAATCTTCTTTTTCCTTTGTTGTAGTTCTCTCCAAAAGCCTTTAGGATTCTATTTTCCAAGAGAGATTAGCTCCTTCCTTCTGTCATTAACATAATCAGATTTTTTAGACTGCACTAATTTTTCATACTTTTTTCTTGTATTCTTTGTCCATTCCACTCTTTTTTAGTGATCTCTTGGTTGCCTTACATTCTTCATCATACCACGGATTTGTCGGGAAAGTGTTTGCAATCCTCATCTTGGGGTGAGACCTTTTGCATGCATTTAAGGCTTTGTGAATTATTGGAATTAGTGAGTTTTTGTGAATGTGGACATCCCCCTCTTTTGTTGTTTTGACCTCTGTGTTATTCTTTAAATCATGGAAATGTTGCTCAAGAACAACACTAAATATCTCTCTATTTTATTTATTCAAGAGGATTTTACCCTTGGGGAGGGCATTTTTTTGCATGTGTTGAACTTGTTTAATGTGTTGGTTGATTGGGGACATGCGGAGCTTAACTAGAAGAGGTAAGTGGTCAAATTTCATCCCGATAGGGTAGTCCTTAATATCAAACTCCATCAATCTAGAGACAAAACCTTGAGATAAAATCATGTATTCCACCACACTTTGACCATTATACGTTTTGCATGTGATACCTCCTGACTTTGGCCAATCTCTCATCCCGTTGTAGATAACCATGCCATATAGACTACAAAGTCCAATTAATTTTTCCCCAAACGGGGTCACCTCGACATTCCCATCTTGGGATGTTCTTTCCCAATAATGGTCTCCACCTTCCTCCAACCATAGAATGTTATTCTCCCTTTTTTCTTCCCTGCTCAACTGAAGAGATTGATTATTAGTTGTCCTTGCATTAAAGTCACCCATTAAAACAACATCTCCAAGCATGTTGAAAATAGATATATCTTTTTTTAGTGAGGCATACGGGTCTTCGTTGTCTAAATTTGTCTTTCTATAGAACTTAGAATATTTTGGAGCAAAATAACAAGTTGCCAATCTGAAAGTCACCCCATTTTTAGTTATTTGCAGCCATATGTATTGCTTATTTGTGTCTTCTTTTTTGAGTTCAACAATTCCCTACCACTTCTCACTTATTAGCATTGTAACTCTCCCATGACCTTTGCCTGATTCATTCCCTTTGTTCCAAATTGAAACTTTCTTATACCCTTCAAAATCTGGAACCTTGCAGCCATCGTGTTCATGTATTTCAATAAGAATGATAATATCTTTGCCTTTTGCTATGGGCCCCAATCCAGGTCCTCTTCTCCATGGTATCCTCTATAATTCTAACTTACAACATGTAAGTACTCCTGTGGGGCCCCAAATCCCTATTTCTTGTTTGAAAGACAATCACCAATTTGGGCTTTCCTATTCTTCAACCATGCCCACTTTCCTTCATTTCTTGTTGTTTTCACTTTCTCCCATTCTTTCCTTTGTTCTTCCTGTTGCTCAAAGGTCAAATCTTTGTTTAGATAATTATGTGAGCTTCTAAGTAACCCTCTATTTTTTAGAATCCTATTCTTATCCTCTAATCTACTCAAGGTGACTCTTACATGTCTATCTCTTCCTCCATCTATCTTTTTTCCAATCCTATTTGCTTGCTGAATATAACCTATCCACTTTAGGTTGTCTTTAAGGAAGTCCCTTGCTAGGATGTCAGTTCTCTCCTTTTCACCAAAATCTTTCAAACCTTTAATAATAATATTTGTAGCCTTGCTTTGTTTGTCATTTTCTTCCCTTAGTTGTCTTCTGACTTGTTTTTCAATGATTACTTTCTACTCACTTGATGCTCCACTTACCACTTGTGACCATGATTTGGCCTCTTCAATCTGGTCTCTTAACTAAATCTCTTTTTTCTCCAGATCTACTAGTGTCGATTGAATCATCTTTAATTCCATTTTATTTTCACCTCCCTCCACTTTTGGCTTCTTATTTTTAGTTGTTTTGAGTTGATCTAATTCTTCCTTTAGAGTGATCAATTCTTGTTGTCCCCTCTCCATGCCAACTTGTAGATTTAAAATATGTTCCTGTAGTGTTTTATTATCTCTTCCCAGCCTGCAATTGGCCTCTATAACTATTTTAAACCTGTTGCCTTCAAACAACCCCTTTGTTTCTAGAACATCAAGTCTGTTTCTCATTCTCATGAACTCTTCTACATATAACTCTAATGACCATAATAGTGGTGAAGACGTAGGGCTATAAAGTTTTGTGGGTATTTTTTCAGTGACCTTGCTTGCATTGATCTCTTCCATTTTTCCCATGACCCCCTCCACCTTGCTCATGTTTGACTCGAGGTTCTTTATGTCTCCTATTAGCTTTCCCTTTCCTTTATACTCAGTTTGATTCGTTTGTTGTTCTTTCTGAAATGCCTCTTTAGATAAACCTGCCTTACCATTATAAACCTTTGGTAAAATCAAAGTGAATTTTTTTCTTTTTATTTAGTTTCAGGTTCCATTTCTGAGCTTGTCTACGCCTTAAAATCCCATTGTATTGTTTTGCATTTGCAAAGATCATCCTTTCTTCTGTGTTTACAAGATTCAATATGCTTGATAAAGGTGATCTTGTAAGCAAAGAGCTCCAAAAAGTCGCTAAACTCTCACCTTAAACACTAGGGAAGAGAGTAAACCACTTGTTTGACCACTGTGGAATGAGATACCCTAAATCTATTACACCCTCCTGACCTAGAAGAGTTAAGAGATCACTCAGTTGAATATGGGTTTATTTGCCATTTTTTTATTGCCCAGTAGACACTTTAAAGCTCCCAAATGCTTTGAAAATGGGTTTGTGTTCAAGATTTGTGTCACTTCTGTAGGGACCCTTTGACATGTCAGGTCTAGGTTTTCCCCCATCACCCCTTGTTTAACCCTCATGTATTGATATGTTGAGTTTGTGTTATTTTATGCAGGTATGCCAGTTTTGTCTCTTACGGAGAAAGGAGACAAAAAGAACCTAAAATAAAATAAAACAAGGAAAGGTGACAGGGAAACCTGTTGGAACGCAACCCACTGCCCACACCTTCTCGTGCTCTTCTTTCTGCCTTATTTTGCTGGTTTGTGGGGTCCCTTTGACTTTTTTGTGTGCACTTTTCCCGACCAACACGATCTCCACACTGCCCTAGTAACCTTATCGCTTTCATGGTATCTTCACGCTGCCCTAGTATCACTATCGCTGCCCTAGTAAAACCTCCCGTCACCCTGGTATCGCTGCCCTGGTATCATTTTCCTGGTATCTCCACGTTGCCCTCAAGAACTAATTGTGGGCTCTCTTACATATGAATTTGCAGCCAAACATTTGAGTCGTAGGTGTCGACATTTATTTCGATTATATTAATAATATTATTAATTAAATATAATATAATATAATAATAAAATATTATATATAATATTAATATATCTATATAATAAAAAATAATATATATATATATAATAATTATAATATTAATAATATTATTGAATATATATTAATACATTAATTAATATTATTGAATATATATTAATACATTAATTAATATTATTAAAAATATATTAATATATTATATATTAATTAATAATATAATATTTTTATAATTATTAATATTTGATAAAAATTATTATAATTATTAATATATCATAATATAACAACTATATAATATTAAATTTTAATATATAATAATATTCATATAATAACTATATATTAATACAATTCTATAATTATAATAATACTAGCATACATATATTAATTAATAATATATGTAAAAAACTCTGAAAGTTATCATTATCCTTACATCTTTATTAACATTATTAAATAAAGATTACATGTTATAAAATTATTAATTTTTAATTTTTTATAATTAATGTTTTTTCTTTACTTAACATTGTCCTTAAATTTGAAATATAATTTAAAAAAAAAACCTTTTTTTGATCTTTTTCAAAAATATAAAATGCAACTAACCTTTTTTTGAGGGAAATGACGTCCACTTGCCTTCATTTTCAATGAAGCTTCAAAAAGTTTACGAATATTCCTTCGTTGCTTTCATTGTATAACGCTTTCAGCGTAATTAATAGTTATAAATATTGATGAAACTAAACTACTAACTAATTACTATATAAATGTTCACCCATTTATTTTAAACAAGTAAAAAAAATATTTATTTTGAAGGAGATATTTCATAAGTCTTAATTATTGGGTAATAGGAAAAATCTATTGGTTAAATTTATCTTTTATAAATAAAATTCTAATTTAAAAAAAAAACTCTTAACAACATTCTAATAATCATATAAAAAAATTAAATAGATATATTTCAGCCTTATTTATATAAATTCTTTAATAAAATAGATAAGCTAGTTTATTGTAGTGTAAATAATATAAATGAGGTTAAAGAGTAACAAGGTATATTTAAAAAAATATTATTTAATTCTTTCATACACTTATTATATAATCATTTCATTTCATTTATATTTTATTTAATATAAAATAATTTTTAAATTTATATTATATAATCAATAAATATTATTTAGTATAATATAATAAATTTATAGTGTATTATACATATTATTATGTAAAATATTTATTACATAGATTCTATATTTATATAATTATTGTTTTTTCTTTTAATTATATTATACTATCATTTCATTTTTTTGAATATTTATAATATCTTTATAATATTTTAAATTTTTATATATAATTGATTTTTATATAATATAATTAAGATAAAATTAATAGTTATTAATATTAATATAAATGCATGTAATTAATTAAGTTAGAAAATAGGCACACATTATCATCCAATTTACATTATAATGATTACTTATTTATATAATTTTAATTTACATTATAATGATTAATTATTTATATAATTTTAATAAAAATTAACATTAAAGTGACTTTTTTAAATATTATGTTAATACTATTTTTTTAAAAATTAAGATTTAATTTTATTAAATTAAAATACTATAAAGGCAAGTACTAGCCACTACATGGCACTTGTTTAATTAAAAAGTCAGCTTGTCTTTTTTCTTCTATAATTAAATAATGTTTCCATTATTTAATTATTCACTTTCCCTCTCAAACTAAATGATTTTTAGAATTATTTAGTTTCTTCTTTTTCGTACTTTTTCCCTCTATCAGTCTCATCCTTATCCCTTCTTGTCTCATTTAATTTTAACCCTTGATTGAATTATTTTATTCAATCTCAGTCATTCATTTCTTATCTTTTCCCTAACCCTATCAACTTTCAGTCTTGACCATTGATTAGCATCATTTAGTCTCTACCTTTCATTCACATTTGGCTTTCTATAAAAGATGTTTGTCATTGTCATTTCGATCTATCTAGTTTATGCATAAGTACATGTTGTTGAGACAACTACTTCAATATTTTTCTATCATAGGCATAGGCTACATTTGCATACTCACATCTAAGGGCATCAAGAATTTACAACAAAATGGAGAAGGGCAATGGAGGTGAATCATTAATGGCATGAAGATTCCGTAACCTTGTTTCATTATTTTATGCCTTTATGCTTATTTGTCGTTTATTGCTTGATTAGGGTCTTATGGTTTGAGGTTAGTTGATTTATGACCTTTGTCCTAATTTTATCGTAGATTACACATTTGATTCCATGTTAGACCCGATGGCATAAACTTGGATTGTGATCTCTTTCAATTGTTGCTTGTTGTTTGTTATCTCTTAATAACTATTGATTGTTCTAATCCCTTTATTGTATTGCTTGTCACAACATCATGGAAGAATCATGCCACCTGATTAAGAATGGTTTTGAATCCTAAGTTGGCTTTTGATAGGCTATGTCTACCCACATCAAATTACTTATTCCCAATTAAAATTGATAGGCATCTGAAACAACTTTTCTCTGGTATGAGTGGTTGTGTAAATGAAGTATGATAACCATACCAAGTGTTGCACTAACTCAAACACTCGATGATGACTAAGTTTGACTCTTAAGACGTCAGAATAAGACTCCCTCTAATTGATTAGAGATCAATGATGAATGCAATAGTGTGTAATAAAAGTCACAAACTAGGTAGTAGCGGTTGATAGAATAATACATATGGGGCTTCATTATTTGATAATATGTGTTGAGGATAATATTTGTTGATAACTATACAAGAGACTGTGCTAGACTTAGACACTCAATGCTAGAAATGCTAGTATAAAGGAGCCTGAGATTAACGAGTGGTTGACTAAGTATGGAGTTGTGTGTAATGCAGACCATGATTCTTTGCAATATGCTCGATAAAACAATCATCATGTAAGAACGGAATCCATGTTGGTAGAGTAATTATCAACTATCGTGATTCTTCTTCAATGGAGTGGTTGATTAGGAAGTCTCATCTAAGTAGTGAAACCCACGATATGCATTTCCAGAAAATGTGAATAAATATCGATTATTGGTATAGTTATTGCGGCCTCCACAATAGAATAATGTGATACGACAAGAATGATATTTCATAAAATATGGGACATTACAGAGGATCAACTCTACTCAAGCTATGAGATATTTGCCAAGAATTTCAAAGACTATCAATGTAGTTTGCAAGGAATGTCACAGTGGGAAGAAAACAAGAAATATGTTCAATATCAAAGAATATACTATCGCAAGACCTTTGGAGTTGGTGCATACAGACCTATGTAGACCTACAAGAACAAGAATATTTCAAGGTGATAGGTGTTTCATGATGTTAATTGATGATTACTCTAGAATGATGGGTAACTTTTCTCAAAGATAAATCAGAAGCTCCAGACAAGTTTAAAGCATTTAAGGCTATGGTTGAGAATGAAATGGATATGAAAATCAAGTGCTTAATTTATGACAGAGGTGGAGAGTTCACCTCCTATGAATTTAGTAATTTTTATGAAGATCATGGAATAAAGAGGCATTTGTTAGCCCCTAGAACTCCTCGGTAGATTGGAGTTGTGGAAAGAAAGAATAGGACAGTTCAGGAAGCTACAAGGATAATGATGAAGGAAGTAAATCTACCTAATGTCTATTGAAGAGGAGTTATTCATACTGTGGTATACATACTCAACAAAGTACAAGAAAGAGTAAATAGTTCAAAGTCTCCCTATGAACTATGGTATGGAAGAACTCCTACTATCAAATATTTCAGAGTTTTTAGAAGAAAATGTTATATCAAGAGAGATGAAGAAACTTTGGGAAATTTTGATGTAAGGTCAAATGAAGGAATATTTCTTGGATATTCTACAAGAAGAAAAGATTACCAGTGCTACAATAAGAGGCTAAAGAAGATAGTTGAATGTGCAAGTGTCAAAATAGATGAAGAACCACATAAAAGCTCAGTATTGATAGAAGGATATGAATCTGATGAATCCTCTTGCAAAGAAAAAGGTAAAAAGGAAGAAAAGGAAAAGGAGATGCGGGATGAAGAGGAAGATACCTCAGAAAGGATTCCTAAGACTCCTAAGTATGTTCATAATAATCATTTTGAAGATCATATCATTGGTGATAAGAGCATAGGCGTATTGACAAGAAGAAAAGTTGCTATGATAGAAGAACAAATAAATCTGTGTCTACTTTCCAAAGTAGACCCTAAGATAGTGAATGTGGCATGTAAGGATGAGAATTGGACCAAAGCTATGGAAGAAGAATTGATACAGATTGAGAAGAATCAAAATTGGGAATTAGTCTCAAGACTAGCAAACAAGAATGTAATAGGAACTAAATGGGTATTTCAAAACAAGTTGAATGAGAATGGAGAAGTTGTCAAAAATAAGGATAGACTTGTGTGTAAGGGATACTCATAAGTGAAAAGAATAGATTTTCAGGACACATTTGCTCTGATGGCAAGAATGGAGGCCATTAGGATGTTTTTGGCCTTTACAACACATAAGGATTTCAAGGTTTATCAGATGGATGTGAATTTTGCATTCTTGAATGGTGAGTTTGAAGAAGAGGTATACATTGAACAACCAAAAGGCTTTTAGTTATCAGATGATCCTAACATGGTTTGCAAATTGAAGAAGGCATTGTATGGACTCAAGCAAGCTCCCAAATCTTGGTATGCAAAATTGGATAGATACTTGTTGCAGTAGGAATTCAATAAAGGTACCGCAGATAGCAATCTTTACTTTAAAGTTGAGAAGGATCAAATCTTGATTGTGGTTGTGTATGTTGATGATATAATCTTTGGAAGAAAGGAGGAAATGTGCAAGAAGTTTGCAAAAGAGATGCAAAATGAATTTGAGATGTCAATGTTTGGGGAAATGAACTTATTCCTTGGGCTACAAATTAGTTAGACAAATAAAGGAATATTCATTTCACAGTCAAAGTATGTCAAGGAAATGTTGAAGAAGTTTGGAATGGAAGGCTCTAAATCAACATGTACTCCTATTATTACTAGTTGCAAGTTGAAAAAGAATGATGAATCTCCTAAGACTGATCAAAGCAAGTACAAATCAATGATTGGTGGACTGCTATATCTAATTGCTACTAGATCAGATATCATGCATGCAATTTATCTTGTGGCCAGATTTCGAGAAGATCCTAGAAAATCACATGTGGTAACAATAAAAAGGATATTCAAATATTTGTAGGGCACTCCAAACTATGGTCTATGGTATCCAAAAGATACTAATTTCTCTTTAAGTGCCTTTACAGATGCAAACTGGGCAGGTTGTGTGGATGATGGAAGAAGTACAAGTGGAGGTGCTTTCTTTCTTAGAAGCGGGTTGGTTTCTTGGCTGAGAATCAAGTAGGATTCAATATATTTATCTATTGTGGAGGCAGAGTATATTGCTGCAACATCTTATTGCACACAGGTGTTGTGGATGAAGCATGCATTGAAGGATATTAAAATATCATATAATGAACCTATTTCTATCTTGTGTGATAATACAAGTTCTATCAATATATCAAAGAATCAGGTGATGCATTCAAGGACAAAGCATATCTCAATTTAGTACCACTTTCTAAGAGAGAAGGTTGCAAAAAATGAGGTGAAGTTGGAGTATGTGCCTACAAAGGATCAAGTTGTAGATATTTTTACAAAGGCTCTTCCTAAAGATACTTTTGAGTATCTCTGATAAAAGTTTGGGGTTATAGCCCCTCCTTTCAACTAGATGCATAAGAGTATGCATCAGTTTGGTGGAGCAATTCAAGATTTATTATTTTTGTTCTAGACTGATGAAGGTTGCCTCTCAGGGGGATTAGGTAGTAGTATTGTTGATTGGTGAAGTCAAATGGAGCATATTTTGTGCCCCTAAGGGGGGGAATGTAGAAAAGTGAGTGTAGTATAGTTGCTTGCTAGTATTTCAAGTAGTGTCAAATTGTGTATGCAAATGTCAAGAAGGAAAATAAAAAAGAAAAATCATATGCAAATGATAGTGAAAGGTGCAGGTATTGTCCTTTGAATATTGTCAAAGGGGGAGAACAAAATATTTTGATATAGGAAAGAGATTTGGATGATTATATGGCCCTTTTCCATTGATGTCAAAGGGGGGAGAGTTGGCCAAAAAACCATAGTGTAGAAAATAATATGATTTGAAGACCACATGAGGAGAGAGTGTTTAGGAGCAAGAGAATGAGAATATTAAGAGTGAGGGATGTCCCAGTCAGGGGGACTACTTCTTGTTGTGGAGTTATTGATGGATGCTTTTGTTGTTGATGGTTTTTTAGAATACTGGTGTTGCCATCAATGATAAAGGGGGAGATTGTTGGAAGCTTGAGTTGGAACTGTGAGTTGTTTGGGTGTTGTCATTGATGTCAACCCCTTGTATGAAGAAGTGTTGGAATATTGATGGTGTTGATGATGTCAACCCCTAGCATTGGATTTGTTGGAAACCTGGAGTTGTTGGAAGCCGAGAGTTGTTGGTATTGATGTCAACACAATGTTGTTGCACGTGTTGTCATTGATGTCTTACTTCAGTATAGTTGCAAAAGTTATGTTTGAAGAGATTTTTGGATGTGCTATAGTTGATGAGAGGTGTTGCAGATGCCACAAATGTGTTGCAAATATGTTAGTAGTGTTGCTAATGTAGTTGGTTCACTTGGTTTTCAAGTGCTTTTGAGAAAATTTGAATAAAAGAGATTACAGTGTGACAGAGTGGTGTTCACTATTGTGCTCCATATTTCTTCATGGTTGAAGTTATGCTTGTGTGATTTGGATATGTTGATTTGAGGTGTTTAGAGGTGTTATATCTAGAGTTTCAGGTTTTGGATCATTCTGCAACAAACATTATGTTTGACATTATGGTTGTCTAGTGAAACAGGGTATCTAGGAGAAATGAGATTGCTCTTCATTTATCCGTAGTGAAGGTTCTTGTCTTGGAAATATGGGAATGTTCTTATATTGTCCATATCTACCTTTCCTTGAAGTTTCAAATGCTATGGTGTTCTGCAAGGTTGTTTAGGGTGTTGGATGTTTGTGCTAGTGTGTTTGGTTGTATAAAATAATGGTGGTCTTAGTTTCAGGTGGTTGTGGTAGAGTTGAAAAATATTTTGATGATGTTGGAATATTATAAGATGTATGGATATTGTGGAGTGTTGTTATGTGGTCAATGAAGTCATCTTCAGACCTAGTTAAGCATGAACTTAATTGTTAAGGGTGTTAATATAGGTTTAGTTGACTTGGCATGTTAGTGCTAATTAGGAAAGTGGTGTGTTGTTTGTGGAAGCTTTAAAAAGCATGTCAGTGTAGATTTGGGTCCTAGTTAACCCATGGAGTGGTCGTCCTTCACTTCTTTCTACCGCAGAGGTGTTTGGTGCTGACCTATTTTGTAATTGCATGTTTGAAGTGCATAGCCAACCTTGGAGAATGTTTTCAAGGTTGAGGATGGTATACAAGCAAGGTAAAACATTGGAGATAAGTGTGGGTTTGTAGAAGGTGTGCGAAAGATATAAATTTGATTAAGTGTGGTAATCTGAGTGTGAGCTTAATGCTTATGAATCCGAAGGAATGAGAAAAAGGGTCTACATTTGTAGTGTACCTAAAGTTACCGAAAGTAGTGAGCTAGAGGTTGTGGATGGTTCAAAGTTGTTGTGGTGGATCTTCTTGTTGCTCTAAGATGAATTTCTCTTATTAACAACTCCTTTCTTTCTTCTTTTTTATCCGACAGTGAGCCATTGGTAGTGAAACCTTCTTTTTTTTGGGCAATGAGCCCTCTGATAGTGAGCCTATTGTATTCGATGTTGCTATTAATTTATATTGTGAGCTAATCCTCACCATGGTTTTTCCCTTCTTGGGTTATACACATAAATTGGATGTTCTAATGTTCATGGTGTTTTGATGTGTTTTTGTTTCAGTTGTTTACTTTCATGCTAAATTTGATTAAGGGTTTAAGGGCTAATACATATCTGAATGTTAATGAGGGTTTTGATGTTTTAATGTACAACTGATTCACCCCCTCTCAATTGTCCTATGCATCTTTGACCTTTACGCTAAGGTGCCAAATTTTCATTCTTCAATTCACTTATCATTTCTAGTTTTTAATCTAATTTTGAATTCAGGATTGTCAGAAGGTTATCCTACCTCATGCATACCTCCCTAGTTGGTTTTGATTCGCAATATGCTGAATTATCCACTTCACTTGAAGTTTCCAGTTTTATGCTAACAATTAATTTCTCCAATTTAGCATTCGTATCAATAGACGTAACCTTCTTTCTTAGCCTAGGTGAATTCCTTCCACAATCCAAGGGAATCTATCTATGAGTTGTCAATTTAGGAGTTACAACCTCTTGGGACAATTCTTTCCTAGTCCCAAAGTTAGAAAAGATTCGAGAAATCGATTTCCTTACTATTTTCCTTGTTCTTATTTTCCCTACCATTTTGGCATAAGAAATTTTCAACATTAACCACTAATAATGTTTGTGGAACACTTACATAGTGAGTTCATAGGTCCAAGTGTTAAACCTAGTAGCTTTGATACCACATGTAACATGCCCAAAGTTTACCCTATTGATTTCACCTAAGCTTTAACTTAGAATGTGGAAAGTTTAAGTTCACAAATACATGGAAATAAAATCTTCATATTCAATAACACATTTACGCATTTGAAATAAACCCATTTCATATTACATTACATAATAGAAGTAACATTACATAATCCTAAATAATGAATTCATCTTTCAAATATAATCTACAAATAGATTCAAGATCATAATTACAAATCATAGCTTACAAGAGCTTAATGGTACAAGAGTATAATGGTCAATATGTCCACATCTGGAACACACATCTTCATCATCTTTTGTTTCACAAGCCTCAGCTGCCAACTACATGAGGGAGAGCATCACTCAAGTGCTTTTCCGCTAACCATGGACTTAATGCGGTCCCCCACACATCTTCCTAACCGGTAATATGGCCCTACCCTTCAACAAAGAGTTTGGTATGGAAACCCTCTAGAATAATGCCTACCTAAGCATGGTGTTGTTTCCTACATAACTAGTGTTACCATACACTGGATACACACCAAACATGCATTACACTCCCTACTAGCTATGCAATCTTTGCTCACAGTGAATTGAAAAAGTGTACACAGTGGCATCTACACTTACTTTGGCCAATTTTTTCATATATATATATATAATATTTCCACTTTCTATGAAGCGGTGTTGTATGTTCACCCACCCCCTCCCTCGACTTGGAAACTGTATTGACCTGTGAAAACTCTTGTCTTGGTTTGACCTTGAGATTTAAATAACATAAACAAGATTCCATACAAACGTGATAACACACTTATCAAATTGATCTAATTGAATACCTTGATACACATTTGTAACATTCTTGGGACTGGCAATTGCCTCTTATTCAAGTTCTTTCTTTTAATCATGGGAGTAACAAATCTCCTAATTCATGCATAAATAATTAATACTGATGACACCATGTCACCAACTGGACACATCTAGTCTCAATCTAAAGCAATGTCAATATGTTAGTATCTATAATAATTTGGATTTAAACTTGATTTGAAGATTACTTCCTCGGAATTGAGTTTCAGACTCTTTATTGTCATATCTAATATGGCTCCATCCTTCTAGGATGCCATAACCAATATGGTTATTATTGACATTAAATTTTTTATAAAATATTATGTTTATAGTAATGTCCAATAACAGTACTTCAACAAAATAATGAATTTAACTTCTAGTAAATTCAACTAAGAACCTTTCGTCTAATCTCCAATTTCCTCACGGTTCTTCCCAAGTTATCCTTTGCATTACTTATATAAGGTACCTACATTTATATGTTCATAAACAATCATATATACTTTCCCTCAATACGACACATATATTCACATGTTTAAAATGTATGTTAAGTTCATATCTTATCTGGAGGACATTTTCAGCTTGAGAGGAGCATGCGCTTCTGCACCTTAAAGTCTCCTTACATTACAACTTTGGGTTGCCGAGACGTAAAGTTATTTTCTTTAAGATTAGAATATTGTTATTAGATATAGACTCTTGGTCAAGTATAAGATAATATTACTTAAAAAAGGTAATTAGAACACATATATCTCTAATACGTTTTTCAACCCTATTGTTAAATATCAATATAATCACATTCAAGTGTATACCCTAACCCTAGGGAATAAACTAATCTCCTACTTTCAAGGGTTATAAGAAATTGAGAACATAAGTTCTCCACCCATGGTTAAACTAACAACCAAGGTATACATAACATCAATTCCTAGGCAATGATGACATATTACTTCTAACATTATATCCATCCCTTTACATTTCCATTCAACATAACTTATACAAGTATTACATGTATCATACCATATCTTGGATATTATCATAATACCTTCTAGATAGCTTCACTTAACTTATTTCAATCAAACATTAAAATCATGGTAGCAATATATTATGCTACTAAGACACCTCGTCACAACATATATAAATTCAAGCTATACACATAACACTATTTAAAATATATGAAGAGCAACAATGATTGAACAAACACTTTCAATCCATAACAAAACATAGTATCAAAATTGAAAAGAGTAAGAGTTAAGAATAACTAAGCATGCTTGGAAAATATAACTTCCAATGAAGAATCTGCCACTCTATGCTCAATGTAAAGAAGACTCAACTTGCTGCCTCCTCCAAACTCAGCCTATCTCCAATCTAATCAATTAATCTAAGCTCTCAAACTTTCAACAATTTGCTCTCAACTCACAATGAAATTGCTCCTCAAAAACTCTCAAAGATATACTCTCAAACTCTCACAATTCTCTCACAACAAAAGAACAACAAATGAAACTCAAAGAACAACCACACTAAACAAACAAATATGAAACCGGTGACCTCTATTTATACTAATTTAGAGAGAGGTTTAAAACTGAAGGATAACTAAGATTTATGCCACCTTTCCTTCTCATGCCTATCATGGGTTTTGGTAGTAGAAAAGTTTGTAGATTTATCTCACATAAATTCTCATAAACCTCCCCAAATTGTCACAACCCTATTGACAATTTATTTTCTTTGATTTGTTGTACATTATCTCACCAAAAGGCTCCATTATCATAATGCATGGAGTCCACATCTTTTTCAATTTTTTTCTTAAGCCAAGTCGTGGGTTTTTACAGCTCACACATGTTAAAAATACTCAATCAAAACCTTCTACTGGATGCTGTGTGTGGGATTTCATAGTCCCAATTGCATTCATACTCCTATCATGGATTTTTCCTTTCATTTTGCTCACTTATGGTGCCTATATTGGAGGCTACGGTTTGCACAACAGTTATATTTCAAATGCATTCCATAACAATAACAAACTTTACACACCATCTTGCTAGTTACATGACTTTTTGACTTATTCCATCGCTGAGTCTCAGCCATATATGTGGCATATAATGCATGCTTTTACACAAAATTTACTCATTTATCAAATGTGATATCATTATCTCTTATATCGTGTTATATCATGCATGAAACTTTCATCTTTATCACTTCTTATCCCATCACATTATAATATAGGATAGGTATATTAATATATCATCTCACATTCATATATATATGTATTAAAATAGCTTGTTATTATAATATATATATTCATAATCATACATTCATCAACTTTAATACACACATTTATATATATTAATATATACGTATATCTATATAAATATGTTATTTAATTAAATACATAGAATATACATATAGATTAATGCATACATACATATCATTATTTTAATATCTTACAAGTGTATATATATATGCATCCATATGAATACACATATGTATGACATGTCTACGTATGGGTGTACATAGGTATTTCTACCTACGCATGCTCACACACACATACACTCATATATATGAGTTATCATATATATATATATATATATATATATATATATATATATATATATATATATATATATATATATATATATATGTATACATTCATTATATATACGTATCCATCTATATATTTATTTAAATACACAAAGTATATCTAATGCTTCAATACAAGGATTTAACATCATGACTCAAATCAACTAAACAATCATAGAGAATCAAAGACAATCACCAAACATTCCTATCAACTCAAAATACTATCAACAAGGTTTACTTATCGATACATAACTCAAACTGACTTGACAAAACTTGTCTAACCTAGGCCATGAGTGTGTGCATTAACTAAAATAGGTACATTAGTGGTTTCCATACCAACTTCCTTTCTTGGGTGATACTCTCCCTCTCCTCATTGGAGGGCTCGATTCTTTCCCGCATCCAACTTGGTGCATCATGAATGAAGTTAGCTAATAACATGAAAATCATATTCACCATAAATAATTTGCATCATTAAAGCATAATTCATCATAATTTGCATATTCATATATTTCATTCATCCTTGAACATATTAAAGTCATAATCTTGCATTTCATATTTATTCATAAAGGTGAAAGTAATTTGGTAACTTAGAAATCAGGTGTAACATAAACTTTATTGGAGATGGTGTAAAATTCTAGACCAACCTTGGGTGAGGATTCTTAATTTCAAATACTTGGGAGGGATGGATAGTGAAGAAATTCCTAGAATGTAGATCACTAGAGGAGGATCTATGGTTTGGAATACTATACAGAGAGGAGCTATACTGATAAAGGAAGGGTTTTTTCTGGATAGTCAATAAAGGTAATAAGGCTCATTTTTGGGAAGATTCTTGGGATAATCATCCACCAATCCTTTCATATTTTCCTCATTTACGAGCTCTCTATGTGGTCTCCCAAGAAGTCAGTTGGTATAAGGTTGCTAATTTTAAATGCTCTTCTTCCTTAGAGAGATCTACAATCAAAAGGTGGAAGGAGTTGTGTTGTTGGCCAAGAGGGGGTTCAAGTGAAGATCGAAATTTGTTGGCTTCCATCCTTGAAGATAGGCCTTGTAGCCCTTTGAAAGAATCTAATGCCCTTGCTCGGGGTTGTGATGTGAAAGGTAGCTATTCAGTTGCTCTTGGATACCAATTCTTGAAACAAAAAAATCAAGGTTATGTTGAGTATCCTTGGTGGAAAATAACTTGGAATAAAGTGGGGTGGCCAAAATATTTTCTTCTTATGACTTCTCAGCCATAACAAATACCTCACCTAGGAAAATATTAGAAAAAAGGGGTTTTCAAGGACTTTCTATTTATGTTCTCTATGGTTGTAGTGAAGAATGCTCCAATCACTTTTTCTTCCAATGCACCTTTTCTATAGAAATCTGAAAGTTACGATGGTTGATTTGGAATATACCTATGGTCTATGCTACCTCTTTGGTCCAATTATGGGAGAGTATGGGTTGTCCTCCATCTTCAACTTCCTTTATATTATCTACTTGGGAAATTGGACCCGCTTTTGTTCTTTGGCAACTTTGGTTGGAGTGAAATCATAGAATTTTCCAAGGTTGCAAGCTCAAAATTTTGTAAGTTCGGCACAAAATCAAAGGCATGCTTAAGGAGTCTATTGAATCTAAATTCAATATAGGGGAATCTCTCACATACTCTGATGCTCACATTGTTAATCTTATGGAGCTCTCTATATCTTCTTCCCTTTCTTCCAAGTCAAACATTTCCTCCCAGGGCTTTTTGAAGGTGAAGAGAATTGGTAGATGGTCTTCACCTCTTGATGGTTTCATTAAAATCAATGTTGATGGTTCCTCTTGTGGTAACCTGATGGATGCTGGTATTGGTGGTTTAGGACAAGATAAGGGTGGTTTCATTCAATTAATTTTCTCCACTTATATGAGGCAACATTCTAACAATTTAATGGAGACTATGATAGTTTTGACAACTCTAGAGAAAGTTATATCTATGGGTAGGTGTAAATTTATTTATAAATCCGATTCTATGATTTTGATCTCTTTTATTAATAAAAATATTTTTCAAGAGGCTTCTTGGAGACTGGTCAAGTGGTTGAGCATATTCTTGATGTGGCCAACAAATTTGATCATATTTCCTTTGTTCATATTCCTCGTGAAAGTAACAAAGTTACTGATTGTTTGGTGAAATGGGCTTCTAGGGGCAAGTAATTATGGGATGTCGGTGGTTGGAGAGATATGGATTAAGGTAAATCCCAATAGTTGCTAAAGTTTATTTAGGATGAATAATTGGAAGGATATTATATGGATAAGGAGGGACATGTTGTGTCTTGGTTGGAGTTCTGGATTAGGTAGGCTTGTTACTATCTAGTTTTGTAAGAACCCTCTATGGGTCTTGCTTATTTTGATTGTTTTGATACTAGATGTCTAGAAATATCTTTGTTATATTTGGTTTTAATGTTCTATGAATAAAATTTTGATTTTTACCCCAATAAAATCATAAAATAAAACTCTTATGTAAATAAAAATAATTATAAAGTAATAGTCATAATTGGTGCAATGAAGCACTCTGCTCCCGAAGCTGCCAATTTCGCTCCCTCTGAAAGTAATCTCCATGGATGTAGTGGTTTCTCCTTTGACTATGACAACCTTGTCGGAGATGCTCATGGGAATAGGGATTGACTTACACATCCCAACTAAAGGAATTACTTGAAGGCTTTAAGAGGCGCTGCCAAGATTTCTAAAGCACAATCCTGGCAAGAGAACCCTAACACGCAATGCCAAAATCACAGGTCTAGAAATCCTAGATCGGTGTCAAAGGGAAAACAACAATAAGATCTAGATAATCTTAATTTAATCCTCTCCCACAGTAGTGTGGGTCACCGACCTTATTCCTCAAAGGTCGCTCAACATTTTCCTCCTTTAAGAGCTTCAATTGTTGTTGAGGCTAACTTTGGTGGGGATGTTTTTTCTCAACATGATATGCCCCAGTATTTCCTATCTTTTCATCGCTTTGCTCACATTCCAGAGGTGTGTTTTGAAGGATCCATTAATGCCAAGGAAGAATTTTTGCAAGAACATGCCATAATATGCAAAAAATTGTGAAAATTTGGCCAAAGTCGTGTGATCTGCATTCCTGGATCACCACATATTGGAAAGATGGAATGGAGGAAGAGATCAACATCTACCCTTGCACAAGAGGCTTCTTCATCCCTGAGTTTGAATCTTTGGCTAATAAAGAGAAGGTGCTCAAAAATGGGCCATGGTTTTTTCATGGGGATTTCCTTTGTATGAAGCTATGGTTTCTTGCCTTCAATCCCCGCTTTGAGACTTTAACTCCTGCCTTCTTGTGGGTTTGTCTACCCTACCTCCCTATTCAATTATATTTACAATCAATGCATAGTTTTTATATAAATGTATTTAAGATATTTATAATAGTTTACTTAAGAGTTATTTTATAATAATTATTTTTACTTAAAATTTATTTTATTTGATCTTAGAATAATTCAAAAATTAATTATTTTATTTATTCAAGAGTTATTTGATAATTTTTTAATTTGAGAGTTATTTTATAATTTTAGTTTTTAAATATATGTTGATTGAATTCTAATTTTTATGTACATGAGAACCATATGAAATTTTAATTAATTTTTCTTAATATTATTGATATCAATTTCTATTCTTTTGATTAAAATTTAAATATATTTTTTGGTACGTAAATATGATTTTATTGATATTCAAAAGGAGATTACATTCTGCAATCATACATCCAAAAACTATAACAAAAATACCTTACAAACTTTCTTCTACGCCACCTTTTCTCCACAACCATGACACTTGACCACCCAACCCTCAAAACAACCCAACCAAAATAATCCCAGTCTACGCATAGACACAGGTTTTACATTATCACCACCTTGATTGCGACGCCAACCCAAAACTAGAAACGCCATTCACACCCACGACACCTCGAAACCACAACAACTACAGCTGACCACTACCCACACCCGCAAGCCTCACTACATCAAAAGAGCCACCAACTACTCGGCCACGCAAGAGCAAAATTCAAATGATTTCCAAAAAAGGTCATCACCTTACCGTTACTCGTCCAATTCCATGCCCCCACCATCAGATACTCACGAAATGCCAGTGCTAGTCCACTCCACATGTTGGTTCAAGATATAGATGATGCTTCAGGAAAATAAGGCCACACCTGGCCTGGTTCCTATGTTCTTGAAATGCCTCACCGTTGAGGTCTAGGAGAAAGGGGTAGCATCTCATTGCAACCCCCAAAATTAGAGCCCTATTCATGTCCCTCGGTTGAGGGAGACCAACACCTAGTTCAACAAGTATTAACACATCTTCCACCCCTCCCAAAAGATCGCTCATGACCAGTTTGTGCGCCATCAGGAGAATCATAGCCTTGGGGACCTCTAGGTCCAGAAGGGATGTGACAAAACACAATGCTATGTCAGTGTTTGTTCGATATCTCTTAGCAGACGCCATGTACTTACTCCCTAGAAGTAGCTGCACAACCTCTAGCACTAAGGGATCCCAATCCTTAAACACCGACTTTAGCTTGCAATGGGAGATGTGGTTGAAGAATGCCCAAAGCTTGTGAGAGGCTTCGAGGCAGACTGATGTTTCCATGACTGTTGGTGGCAAAATGCAAGGCGAGGCCATCCTTATAAAAGCCTACACCACCCACAATACGTGTGATGTTGCTATCACCTCTGATTACTGTAGCCCATTGGCAATTAAGACACCACTGGTGCCATCATTCCTTTCAATGCAATTCCCTGCAAAATAGCCTTCACATTTATTGATGCCTCACCAGTACCAAATCCACCCACCCGCGCCAGCTTGTGAAGAATATCCTGAGCACCCATCTCAGTGACACATCGACTCGCCACCCTGCCAGACTGTCGTAGGATTAAAATTTAAATATTTATTAAAATTTATTTTCAATATTTATTCACAACTCTCTACAAACATAGATATTGTTTGGAAGTATTTACAATACATGTTTTACAAATATAACCATTTGGTGTATCAAGTGACATATATATCTAGGTTTAGATCCATAAAGATTATAAGGATGACTTGTCCTTCTTTCTATATGTAAAACTAATCAATTAAAACCAAATATATCAAGCATAAGCTATTGAAAAACATGGACAACAATTGCAAGTTTGAATCCCAGTTTGAAGTACGCAGATCAAAATAGTGTGAGGTTGATCTTAAAAGATTATTTTTCTATTTTACCAAAAAAATAAATTAATATCTTAAAAATTAGCTTTTTATTAAAAATAATAATTTTTAACTAAATTTTTTTTTTTTTCAAAATTATAAAAAACAATCACTTGAAAATAGGTTGATTGTTAAAAGATTATTTTCTATGTTACCTAAAGCATAAATAAATAAGATTTAAAAATTAACTTTTTATTTAATTATTTTTTTAAACTAAAATAAAAAAAAATCTAAAATTATAAGAAAAGCAATCACTTGAAAAAGCAAAACTATTTTTATTCTTAAACCTATAAACTAGAGATTAAAAGTGATTAAAAACTTAACTTTCCTTTTCTTTTCCTTTCATTTCTCAATAGCACAGCAGTCTTCTCAATAAATAATATAAAATACATCCACCTAAAAACGTACCAGCGAGAGCTGACCATAATCATTTTGAGTCAATTGAAGGTAATTTTTTTATATTGGATTAAATTTTACAAATAACAGTTACAAATTTTCAGACAAGGACGTGTCAGCCCAGTCAAACATGCAAAAACAAATCCAGTCGTTGACAGCAAAATAAACAAGAACAAACACAGCGGAACGAACAGTGGTAACAGTCAAGAATATTCAGTCACAGCGGTTGACAGCAATTGAAGGTAAACTTGAATTTATATATGTTTCTCGATGTCACATTCACTTTCAATATTCTTCAATTCCTACAGTCTATTTCAAAGACCGTTATAAGTTAAGCCCTGTTTTTCGTCTCTGTCTCATCCGAAACCACGGCGCTTTTCTGTAAGCCCCACAATTTAAAAGTTCTGTCCGCGCATATGATAATTATTTCTTTAGAGTATAATTAGAAACAACTGTGTAAAGTGCCTGTAATCATTCTTGTTTAATAAATTAGGTTATTAAAAAATTGCGCATTCTTTAAATAGTATTAAAAGCAGCGTACAAGCATATAAATAAACTATGCCGGCCCGAGTGTTTTGGATCTCCTGATCTTTGAACAAATTTGTCGCATTTGTCGCCAATTTCGTTAAAATCCATAGAAGAAGCGGTGGATTGCAGATGTCTTTAAAGCATGTTTTTCTTGTCCTGACGATCTTGACTTTTTCTTGCGATTCATGCCCATTTATTTGACATTTATTTTGTCTTTTTAGGCAGATAGAGTTTAATGTGAAGTGTAAAACAAATTGTCTTGGCATATGATTGGGATTGTTGTTATTTGCAGCTGAGGTCGCTCGAAGAACTGAGTCGATCGAAGCCTCCACTTTGCAGAGTTTTTATACAGTTGAAGAGAGTCCGAAAAGCTGCTGGAAGGCAGAAGAGGAGGTTCTTGAGGGGGGGGCGCAGGATTTCAGAAGTTTCTGGCAGCCTTTTGAAGGTTAAGGAGAGGTTTCTAGAGCTCGTGGTAGAACTCATGTCGTCGACGGTAACTTCACAGTGGCGTGAAAAGGCTACGGGATTCTTTTCATCATCCAGTAAGTGTATTTTGTTCGTACTAAATATTTTTTCAATAGGCGGTTATGAAAACAATTTTGGCATAGTTTTGTGAAAGAAATCTTGATTAGAGTAAGTTTTGTAACAATATCGAGGAAAAGTTTAGATTAAAGAAAAGTTTGTTAATCTTTGGTGGAAAATGTTCGTGAAATTATTGTGCAAGAACTTCTAATCGAAGTACGATTTGCAGAATTTCTCCAGAGGATTTTTTGTTTGGTTAAATTTGATCTTTGATTGAAGCAGGATTTGTAAAACTTGTGTGGACGAATTTTATTGATTTGGCCAATTCTCTTTTAGGCTAACCTTTAGACCTGCGAATTGCCCTCTTTTGTGCCCACACCCTGCCAGTTGATGTAATATTTTATCAAAATTTAATATTTAATTGTGTCTCTTGGAGATTTGAGCCTGGAGCTCCACTTTGGAAGCTCTGAAAGCTTTTACCATTTAGAGATCATTCCATTGTACTTCTGATGAAGTTTTGAAGGGAAATTTGTAAGTTCTTGTGGATGAAAAGTTAGTTAATGGGAATTCTGTTAGGTGATCTCCAAACAGTTGCAGTTTAGTTAATTTACTGTTGCTTTCAACTGTATTATAGGTTGTAGTGGATTGAAATAGAATGATTCTTGTTGAAAATTTCATGGCACATCAAAATGTTTATTTCCAGAATAGCATGCAATGAATGGAACTGCTAAGCTATGCAATTTTTAGTTATAGCTGTTTTCCATCAACTTTACGGGAATATTTAACTGAATCCAATGTATTGCTTTGGCTCAACTTTAGGACTGATTTTGTCTGTCTGATAAGTCTCCACAAATTAAAGTATAAAATAAGTTAAGAACAGAGGGGGTTCACAGTCCATACCACTAAATTTTTGTAAAGCATTTGAAGAAAATTGTGTTATAATTTTTACATCATAACTACTACACAATTTTCTGCAAAAGCTTTTGGAGAAAGCTTTAAAAAAATATAGTAAAATAAGTTTCTACAAAATTTCATAGCATATGGAAATCTTTGTTTTCAGAGCAGATTTTGAGAACAAAACTTTTAGCTCTGCAATATTTAGTTAGAGCTGTTTTGCACTAAACTTGACAGATTTTTTTGACAGAACCGAATATAGAAGTACAATATTGCACTTAGTCAATTTTAGGGTTGCTTTTGGCTTTCTTGTAAGATCTGGTTGTCAAGGTAGCCACCCAAGATCAAGAAAGCTTAAAAGCTAATCACAGAAAAACTTAGAAGACCAATATGACAGAATAAATTGTATTCTAATTAAAAAGAAGCGATATATGAAATGAGATGAGTCTGAGATATGAGAGATAGATTCCTCATATGAGTGCAAGAGGTGGGTATATAGATGATACAATGCCAAGAGATGTGAATGTACAATCAATGTGGGATAATAGGAGATGTAGTCACATGCATCGTACATCTCCACCAAAGTACGAAAGTACAAGTCGCATGTACAAAATACCTAAGTAAGATAATCCTATCTTAGGTGCATATAATGAAATAAAATAATAAACTAAATACAAGGAAAATAAAATTCACTGACACCCCTACATAAGCATGGCTTAGGTGGTTATGGACAGATGGGTCTTAGCAAATGTGTAGCCATGTTAGGTACCCATGTACACAATGATGCCTTTTAGAGAACTAGGAAGGATAAAACCCATGTGAAGGAAAAAAACACCCCCTAAAAGAGAGAGAACAAGAGAGACCATGCAGCCCCACACATTGTGTAGTCTCTTGCACCGAATGTGGATGCTTGACAGTAAATGCTGAAAATAATCTAGGATCGTTGAACAACATTTCTCCCCTTAGGAAGAAACAAATCCAAATTTGAATGCATAAGATCTTCCTATTTTTAAAAGAAAATATGAAGGAATAAAACAAAAAACGAAAATCTCTAGGAACTACTCAAATGTTGCCGTGCAGGTGCTGAAAGGTGTCACAATTTGATTAGGAGTCCCAAGCCTAACTGAATAAATTGACAATCTAGAAAACTATTGAAATAGATATAGGATAGGTACCAAAGATGTAGATGAGGCCTTTGGAAACTGTTCAAGGCTCTCCAAGCTGATGTTAAATTATGAAAAATGTTGATAAGATGAATCAGGGACCATGCAAAATTTATGTACGACAACCAAGTATGTATGTTACTCGATATAGGTAAGACGAATGATCGAATAAGAATTTGGCACTCCTACAAGAAGGTTTCAACATGAATGATGATTGAGTCAGGTATATGGACTCATGAGTAATTGCAGAATATGTCATTGTAGAAGCATATATAGGTGAAGAATGAACAAAAGGGTCTGAATGTACCCTCATGACATCCAAAGAATGGGATGCAACTCAATGAGAGTTGTCACTGAAGAAGTGACAAATGTCCTCAAAATCCTCAAGGTGAGAGTCTACAAAATGTTTGGTAAGTAAACATCCCAATGAGGTAGATCAGAAAGCTAAATATTGATCCTACTGCAAAGAATTGCTAGAAGCTATTGATGAAGCAACATTGAACTTTGTGGAAGTAGGAGATGATAGAGATGGAATCTCAGTGGAGGATCAACTAGATATCCATACATCTCCCAAATTTTAGCCCAAAGAGCACGATGGCACTCAATGTTTGATGTCATACAAACTGTGTAATAGTCAACATTACCACTGATGAACCCTAGAACATGATCAGTCTTGTCTACCTTACAATCATTTGCCAAAAAAGTACTAGGTTGGGGAACAAGTCGATTTTTACTTTTGCATTAACCTTAACAGCATCTTAAACAGAGAGTAGTGTAGAAGTAAAATATTGCAGTTTTCTTAATTTTAAAGCTGCCTTTGGCTGTTTGATAAGTTACAGCAAATTAAAGTAAAATATTTTGCAGAAAATTTGATAGCAAAGTGAATTGTTTTTTGAAAGATCTTAAAAGCCTCAGTTGCCATTTTTTAGTCAAAGTTGGTTTGCATTAAAAGCTGAATAGAATCTTTAGCAGATCTGTGTATAAGTATAGTATTGGAGGTTAGTCAATTTTAGGGCTGCTTTCTGCTGTCAGATAAGTCGGAGCAAATCAAAGTAAAATAAGTTATGCTGAAAATCTTATAGTAAGGAGAAACATTTACTTTCAGATTAGATCACTGAGAATTAAACTGCTAAGATTTGCAACTTTTAGGAAAGTTGTGTAATTGCTTTAACTTTGAAAAATCTTTAACAAGCTGCGATGCAAAAGGAAAATTATTTTTTTTGGAAGAGGGAATCTGTAGTCATTTCTCCCTAGTGATGCTGATATTGATCCCATGAAAGATGAAGATGTGGCCGTTTGTTCCAGATATTTTAACCATTTCAGAATCTGAATCTCTGAAGTTAAAAAGAAACTGTGCTCCTTTGCCCTGCAAAAAAGAAGGAAGAAAATCAAGAATGGGAAAACTTGTGGAGTAGATTGAGGCTGGTAATTAATGCCCTATTAGCATGTTTTTTGCAGCTGATTTAAAGGCCAAAGAGGATGTTGAGGAGGTGGCTTCTGATGCTGACAAACTTCTGATTCAAAACTCCATTATTGACCACTCTTCTTCAAATAAATGTGAAGGCAGCAAATCTGAAGCTGAAAGATTGTGTTTAGAAGCCATGGATATTCTATTGTTTTTGGAGCACAATGGACTATAATGACTTCGACCTGTACATGATCATATGTTCTCTCCTTCTGAAGGGTTTTAGTAGTTTCTCAATCTCTTCTTCTCATTTTAGTTCTTCTATTGAAGGATTTTAGCGGTTTCTCAATCTTGTCTTCTCATTTTAGTTCTTCTATTGCTTTAGTGGCTGTTTCTTGGCTCTTAGGAGTTTCTTTCCCTGGCTTCTTCATGAAGGGGAGCTTCTGATGTGTAATTTTTACTGTAATTTTGGTTGCTTTTCCTATGGGAGAGGGCCGCAATAGATCCTCTCATCTTGCTTGATCAAAAAAACCAAAAGAAAATAAAAATTTAATGCCAAATTTAGGAGCAATTAAGGTAAAATTGCTTTGCAGCAAAATTTTAGGAAAGCTGGTTATTTGTTTTCTGAACAGATCACTGGGAACTAAACTGCTGAGCTGTGCAATTATTAGTCAAAGTTGTCTTGCATGAATTCTAAGAGAAATCTTTAATACAATGTAATGTAAAATAAAAAAATAAAAATTAGTCCTCCTTATATTTTGAAATCACAGTTATTAATCGGCTAGTTAGGCTGGATTTGTAATTGGAACTATATTAGAGTAACAACTTCCTCACATTCGCTGAAATCTGAGTTTCATTCCTGGAGATTCAACTTAGCAATTTCCTCATGTTTGTCAGTATAGTAGATCAAGAACCATCAGAGAACCTAAGAGTTCAGTCCAAACTACATTTACAGGTAAAAGGGCACAAGTTTAATTCCTTTGGGGTTCTAAACCAATATGGGCAAAACCTCTGCATGCATGCAACTCACCAAAGGCTCCAGTTTTATCTTTTGGGTTTACATCTAGGAGTGAAGTGAAACAAGTTTAACAGAATTGACTACAGAGTGCAGATGGAATGTGCAAAATAGTTAAACCTCTGCTGTATCTTGATATACTTTAAGAAAAGGATAAGGCAAACAATTAGTCGACTAGCCGAAAGCATCCTTGACAGGTTCTTTTTCTGTGGAGTAGATATTCCTTAATAATATTTCAGCTGTTTTTGTGGAAAGAGCCTTGGATAGTTGCCTATATCAATAAGTAACTTGCTGAGATTTAATAAACTAAAAAAAATTTAAACTGTATGAGATTTCTTGTAAATTACTATATGTGTTTCAAGGAGGTGAACATAAATGAATTCTTTTTATTTTTTCGTATATCTGAGCATGATTGTAGTTATGATTATTTAAATACCTGTCTGAAATATGCACCTTGGTACAGATTGATATTTCTAGAACAATAATTGTAATGTTTGAATTTTTTTATTTTCATGTTGTGCTGAAATTACAACCTGTGTTACTTTGAGGAGAGAGGGGAAAACTCTATGAAGTTATATAGGAGTGAATCTGGGTATCTTGTATTCTTTCTGTTAACTGATACATCCAACCAAAACAATACATGAGCATTTGACATGTGCATTCGCTACACTCTTCAAGAACTTCCTTGTGTACTAAAAGTAAAAAAATGGAACTAAAGAAGTCAAGAAATATAGGCATCAGTTTAGTGAAAATCCTTGACATATCCAATCTATGGCTGCAAATGACTTTGATTTTAGTCTTTCTTTGCCTCTTAATGAGAAGCTATGCTTTGATATAGTCAATATATCAATATGAATATATTTCTCCTTGTCAGAGTCCTAGATAAAACAGAAAACATATCAATAAACTGGGTATTCAACTTACCTTTGATTCTTACTAATCTGCAAAGCAGCCTTGAGAATAGTGATGTGCAGACAAGTAAGCTACAACAAAACATACTGGGTACTCTTGGACAAAGTATAACAGGAACATCAGCTAAGAGTAATGTGAGTGAGCTTGCTATAGTCATGGGATAGAAGAAAATTGTAACGTGATCATCCAAATTACTCCTAAGCTACTCATAATTGAAATCTGTGGATAATTCATTAAAAAGCAGCAGATGAATTCTGACATGATTGCTTTACAGTGCACTTGTGTTAGGTATCATACTGTTATCATGGCTATATATTTCTAATCCTTGTTTGATACACAGGTATCAAGCTAAAACAGGCAAGCCATACAGCAGGAGCATTTGTAGAAGAGGTTGCAAAGGATGCAGGATCTAGTGTTGCAGAAGCAGCTGAGCGTGCTGGAACTGCAGTAAGAACACGATGGTCTCTTCTTCAGCAAACAAGACAGCAGCAGCCATCACCATTGTCACGTGATTCTGTGCAGGAACGTATTCTTTCTGCTGCTGCTTCAACAAATATACTGTTGAAGAGGAGCATATCAGAAACAAAGGAAAAAGTTGCTTCTGGAAGAGTTGTTGTGGGAGAGGTATGTGCTTCTTAAGCATCCTTCCTTTTAACACTCTATTTATTATCCTTAATTGCCATCTTCGCATCATCATTGTTGCCACCTACACAGTGTTTGTTTTGTGCAGTTTGATAGACAATGTTTAACTTTATATGTTTCTCCGTTAGCTTGTAGCTGGATGTCAGCACTACAAGGTTTCAACCATAAACTATAAAGTCTCTAATGAGCTCTTGAAATTCCTGGTGTTTTGCAGCAATTTTGTCTAGCTTTAGAGCAAGAGATTTCTGAGAAGAAATAATTTCCCCTTACATAGTATGGCCTGCACAAGGTCATCAAGAGATGTTTCATTCACAATAGCTCTCCTTTCCTTTGTCTCATCTCAATGTAGCTCCTTGTAGATTGTTTCCATCAGTGGATGGGTGATCAATTTGTTCCATTCTTTAAAGTCTGTCCATTGGTGAAGCCTTTCCCCTTTTTATGCATAGGAGATAGATTCCCACCAGCAGAGAGTTAAGATCAAATTTGAGATTTCTTTTTAAAACTTCAATTAATCTCAAATACCCTCATCACTGTCAGACAGAGGTGGTCCTTTGCGATTGTAATGTTCATTATTATCAGCCTTCTGCTCAATTTGGATAGGCACCTGGTTCCTTCTTGTTCTTTGTTTTTTCAATTGACTAAGGCTTCACTGGACAGAGCTCCCTCAGCCATGGAGAATTTCTTCCATTATGTGTTGCAGCCTGTGGTATATGAATGACTATTTTCTTTGAAATCTTCTCTATTAGAATCTGTATGAGCAGGAGCCTTCTCTGGACCAAACAAGCATCCGGCTCATCAGTAAAGTCATAATTACTTAGGGAAAAGAAAAATGCTGTTTACTGTGCTTAAAATGTCATTGCTGGGAGGTGCATTCAGTAGCTTTCTCTTTCTTGATTGACTTCATTAGATGTTCTCTCTATTCCTTCATTTTTACCAATGGCCTACAAAAAGTTTGCAGGCAAACCCAACTTGCTGGTGTCATGGTAAGATTAAAATTGGTTGACTTGGAAGAATTAAACAAAATGATGAGGAAAATAGGAGGCTGGAGTGAAGCCATGGATGCTGCTGCAAAAGAGATAAGGAGGAAGATGAATAAACAGCAGACTAACAGTTCACAAAAGAGTGCCGCTAAGCCCGTGATCTGTGATGGAGCTTTTAAAATTTTACAAATTTTGGTATACCCCATGAATTTTTTTGTCAAGTTATCACCCTTGTGCCTGATGGTCTTATGTTAGGGTTTAGGGGTTTGTTACCCTTGTTCAAATTTTGCAAGATTATTGAACCCTTGCGTTATATTTTCAAGTTGACCCGCTGTACCAGGTCACCGGTTATCTTAGTTACGACTTATGGCATCGCACCCATTGTTTTACCAGCCCCGTTGCCTAGGTCCGCTAGTTGTCGGGCATTTGTTAATTTTTTATAGCTTTATGGTTGGCCTGAAATATTTAGTCTTTTGAAGACTTATGTCCTAAGTCTTTAAAATATTTGAGGGGTTGTTGCCCGTCACTTAGCCCATGGCCCCTTCCTTATAACAAGCATTATGCACATGCAAAAATCCAAGCAATTGGATTTAGTGATCTAAATCCAAGTCCTTGTGCGCATGCCGCACAGTATTAAAATAATGAATTTTGGCTGGGCCGCACGGTGTGCGCGATTGTGCCACGCGTCCTTTTGTTCAAGTGGGACCCATTTCCCACTGTTGGCTTGATCTCTCGTTGCAGAGGATCGACGACTCTGATGTGCCGTTGGGTCTCAATTTGGGCCGTAGTGCGCACGCCGCACAAAATATTAAATGTTTTCACCTAACGCCTTGCGTGGCCTGTGCACTAGCAACACATGGACTCTGTTGGCGGCATAAGGAGCTGGATGGGGCCTGCGGGTGGTATATGTGTGTTTTGACTGGGAGAAGTATCATTGGCCGATGGATCTGCCATATGATGGCATGGAATTTTCAAAAGTTTTTGACTCAATCCGAGTTGATTGATAAGCCAACGCATTGATGCATCGACGACCCATATTCAAAATACATAATTGGCCATGTGATGGCTAATGAGGCTCTGCAAATAGCGAGCATTAATGGTGCAAGCTCTTCGAAGGATACCAGCCTGACTTCCATGTGTGCGAAGGGCTACTTCCTGGCGATTATGATGGATTGTACACCAATTTCCATGTATTTGGGAATTAACGGTGATGATGTAGACGCCAGCGAATGATCGCTCGTGCTTCAATTGGAGCATTGATGATCGTTTCATCAATTCGCCAAATAAATATGGATAATGGCTTTTCTTTTTCACCATAGCAATTAAGATTCTGGAGTGCTCTGTGTTTGAGTCGTTTTTCCTGCAAAGGTTTGAGTCTTGGTGCAAAATGAGCAAGTTAACTGCGTCTCCATCGACTGTGTGTAGATTAGCTAGGGGTAACGTTCGAAAATCTAGTGGCAATTTCCCATCAGGTGAACAAGATTGTCTTCAAGGTTCTCTCAGCTCGAGGATGGAAAGTTTGAAGCCTGTCCCAGGGGTCACCAGGTGTAGCTCTCGGCTCAAGGGTCGGGTTGCAAGGTTAGAGGTGACGGTGCTTAACAAGGAGAGGAAACCTACAAAGTATAAGAGAGGATCAAAGGCCAAGTTGAGGTACGGTTGTGGCTCTCTGGGTCGACAGAATTCACCCATTGATGTCTCTTATGATTTTGGTGGTAGTGACGCAGAGACTGACTCTGATTACAGCTATTTCCTCATGGCTTTGATTGAAACGGCCGGTGTTAATGAAGAGGTCCTTGCGGTTTCTCCAATTACCGTGGTGGTACCGTGTAATGTTGCAGACTCTGGTGTTGAGAAGTGTGATGATGAAGTTGAAGTGGTTGTTTCGCCTCCCACTAAGGCAAAAACAAGAAGTGGCCATGGAGCTATTCCGGGTTCCGGGTTCCGGGTGATGGTGTGCTTTTTTGGGTTTTCAAATTTTGCTGTGATGTTGATGCTGGTTCTCTTGGGGTTCGACATGGACGTGACGATGAGGCCTCCGATGGCATTTTTTTACGAGTATGGTGACATCGATTGGTTATGTGGGTTGTAACAGTTTTGATTCCCTTATGCTGTAAATGATTACATCCAACCGTCTGGGATTTTTGAAATGCAGGTGAAATTCTGTTTTGAAATGAAATTTTGGTGAAATGTAAATGCAATGAGCCCGATGCTTGTCGCTCTCCTATGATATAAAAGAGATCTGAAGGCTCATTGCAATGGTCGGATTTTTGAGTCCAATAAGGTTTAGGTAGGGTAGAGTGAACACACAGAATGCAGAATTCTTGATGAATCTGCCATTAACTGTCTTGGGTAGGGTATAAGTATGAAATAGTCTTAAATGGTCTTATGTAATTACTGATATCGAAACAAATCTAAAAAAATAAAAGTATGCGCTCTCCTGTGTGTTGTTGTGATAGACTATGAGTGAAATTAACAAGTGTAATTTCATTTATCTTTCAAAGGTTTGTTTGAAATGTATGATTCTTTGCTTGCTTCAGCTCAATGAGTTAATTAAATGCTTAAGGAAGAATTGTAAGTTTGTGATAATGGGCTAACGATTTGATAAGTAGTGATGCTTTAAATACAGTGAAGTTCTATGATGTAATGCATTGTAAAACGTTCACCCATATCAGGATGAAGTATTGTATATGACTGAATGTTTCATGCTCGACTCCTGCCCAATTTGATGAGGCATTGGCTTATTCATTTAGAATTCTCATAGTTTATTGAAATCGGAGAATACCCATTTATGGATTCAAGATCAAAACATTACTTAATTCAAATTCTATTCATGATGAGATGCAAATCTCAAAGTTACCAAATGTTCCTAGCAACTTAGAGGTCATTTGTTTAAGGTTGGCCGAGCCTCTGATAAATCATGTCTAATTGCACCCAATAAGGACAAATCTGTGTGTAGAAGTGTTCTTGAGATATTAGAATCATATGAACACAATAAGGAACACCCTCCTTGTTTTCACAGAGCCTAAAGAGTAGGAGTAAAGGCCTTAGGATCTTTGCTCGTTGTGTTGGCTTCCTAGCCCTGAATGTTCTTAAATATAAGGCATGGCATCCCTTTAGAGAAGTCCGGGGCCTAGCAAGAAAAAACACCAACAATCTGATCAAGGAACATGAAGAGGTTGCTAGTAGATCCAGGTTGAGCACCAGCAAGGACAAGGCAATTGTTAGTAGAGAATGAAGGTGACAAACATCAAAGGCAAGATTGCATGCTTTAAAGCATTTTTGAGATACAAACAACAAAAGCAGAGAAGCATGCACTAGTCTAGCAACAAAAGGCAAACACAAATCAACAAAAAAACTGAATGTGTAGCTGTGAAATGGGAACAATTGAATGCCTTTCATTTTATTTCATTTCAAATTTTCATGTTTTCTTTGGATCTTTTTTATACCTTCTCACCCTTTTCATTTCCCAATGCATGGCAATCTAGGGTGCTTTCCCCTGAAGTCTTCATTCTCCAAGTTTGCATCTTGTATAGGTAGACCTCTCAACTTTATCTTCTATGTTCGAATTGCCCAATGTGGAGTATCTTCACCTCTTCCCTAGTGATGCCGTTTGGTTCCAACACAACCTTCACTTCATAAAATGGCAAGAATTTCAGTCTGTAGGACATTTAAACCCAATTTCTTTCACAAACAAGTAACATAGAACATGTCATGGATTCTTTCCTTGTTTGGAATATTGAGCATGTGGGCCATTTCACCTACATTGCGACAGGTCTTGAATGGTCCATAATACCTTGGCTGCAATTTTTGCTTTCCTTGATCCCTTAATGTGAGATGGTTGAATGGTTGGAAACACTCAAAGACAATATCACCCTCTACAAATTTGTGTTTTGTCCTTTGTTGGTCTGCTTGTTGCTTCATCCTATTTACACGTGTAATGTTCCCTATCTTGATTTGCCCTAGAATTCGGCTATTGACCACAAATTGCAACAAATTAGGGTTAGGGTTTCACCTTATTAAATAAATATCTCTTTAATGATGTAATATTGGATTGGAATCCTGCATTCACCACATGAACAATATATGCAAATATGTATATATATATATATGCTTTTTAGGGTTAGGCAATTGCATTGCATCCATAGATTATCAACTAAGCAAACATATTAGGAATTTGGGAGAAGGGACATGATGGGTCTGCCCGAAGCCATATGCCAAGCCTAAGAGGGTGTATACCACAACCCTCCCCCTTGGTGACTTGTATCTGCTTTCCCCATCAAGGCCTCGACTCCCAGAAGACACTTGCTATCTTGAGAAGTTGGGTGGGGTCGTAAGTGGGCTCTATCAGCTCTTTGCCTAACTACCACTCCACCCCAGGCCCATCCTACAAGATGGGTTTCAGACAATCAGGCACTTTACCTATTCTATCACAAGAAAATCATTTATTAAATATTCTTATTATCATATAGGCAATATGCATACAGATGTAAATAATGAATGCAGAAAATATACATTTAATATTCCTTTATTATGCAGGATCATATCTATATAGATGTAATATAATAAATAGCAGAAATACACCTGAATATATCAATCGGTCTGATAATAGTAAGTTGTGGTGATGAACTGGGCAGATTCTCCCTTACTGCTGGTATGTATCTCTTTTCTCCTTAATCGATCTGTTCTTAACACTCAGAAGATATCGTTAGTGTAAATCAAACAAATAAGAATCTATTATTTATATTTATATTAAAGCATCATAATTACTTATGAGGTTCAATAATTGCTGCAAGAATCATTATTTCATAATTGTATATAATATATAATCGTATATATATATATATATATATATATATATATATATATATATATTCAACTTACATCCCAAATATATTTCTGATGATAATATTCTGTTCCAATAGACCTCTTATAATTGCTGATCTTTATTCCTTGATTTCAATCTGTTTTCTAAATCGTATTCCCTTCCTCCATTCTATTGCTTCCTTACCTGCTGTTTATATCTATTGCTATACGCAGAAGAATTCTCCAGATTTCTTATCTATTTCTACTTCCTATGCATCTGCTCATTCGATCTGATTGCTGCCATCTTCCTTCAACTCAGAATATATATATCCCTTTTTTATATCTTCCTCAACTCAGAATATATATATATCCCTTTTTTATATATTCTGAGACTGATTCTCTACATTGGGTGTGAGAAGTAGAAATGAGGTTCCCTGGTGATAATTTGCAAGGGGAGATATTATATCATGAAACTATCACCGTCTCCGCTATTGAATGCAGTAACCAATTAGCACCTGCTATCTGCAATGTCTGAAATAGGCAGAAAAAAAAATCCATCCTGGATTCTATCAAATTAAAATTTATATTTTATAAAATATATTCTTAGATTGAGGATTTTACCTTACAATGTTTCAAGAAGATGTAGAAATTAGAGCATACAAATCTTGCCACTGAACCTGGTCATGCTGTGAAGTTATACAATTGTTGATTACCAAGAATTATAATGCCATCGAAGTTGTGTGTTAGAAAAATCAAATAGCTGTTTTTTAAAGTGATCCTCATTATTTTTCCTTTCCATTCAATTATCACCTTGCTGTTCACAATTGCTATTACAAATTGCAGCATGTTCATATGTGAATTTTCAGAATCTATTTCTGCATATGAAGTTAGGTTTCTTCTAGCTTTCTTGTTTTTTCAAAAGACTCTAATCTCTTTGTCTACATTTTTGTAATGCCCCTAATATGAATGCCCTAAATTTGCCCTAAATCCTTGATTTTTTTAATGAACAAATAGGTTAGAGGATATCTTTCACCTGATTGAAGCCCTGATTGAAGTCCTGCACATAGACTAACACCATTTACCATAATCAAATCAATTAGTAGAATAGAATCATTTATCACAACAATAATAGTTAGTAGTTTGCCATAACTAGCTATTAATAAACTATTTATTGATCGATCATTAATTCAATCACAAAGTACTTTAACATCCTTGGAAGGTTCGATTCACTATGATGGAGGAGTGAGGTTACAATGGGTGTCCTGGTGACCCAACTCTCTTAGGCCCAAAGGCAGTACCCTTTGAGACAAAGGCAAGTGCCCCTTTGGCCTCCTTGGGACTACTTGGTCCCCCATTATAGGACACATTGATCCTCAATTGTAGGACACTAGGTCCTCCATTATAGGACACTTGGTCCTCCATTATAGAGGTGGCGTACCTAGGAGAGTGCCTCATTGCTGCTCCCTTTTGTAATCCCCCTTCTCATATCATGGTGCCAATATGCACATAGTAATTTAATCAAATTCAGATTTGCAAAAAATCATATCAGCAATACAGAATGGGCTATGGTTATGCTATCATAGAATAATGATATGCATAAAACCTTGTTCCTATTAACAATACATTATATCTTTTAATTATTCCATCTCAATTATATCAACTTACAATGCAAGCTGAACCCTTGTTGCCAGCAGATATCTTACTTTATTTCCCTTATTTCCTTCGATGCCCCCTTATTCGGGATTTTCTGCCTCATAAATACCACTCAATCTGCCAAGAGACATGACCGATGGTCAAAGTTCATGCCATTTGGACTAAGCATATCCCCTTGGAATGACGTGGTCTTTGCCTAAAGTGACCGCTCCTTTAATAATCGTGGCTTTTGAAGTAAATTGGTCGCTACTGTTTATGTGCCTCTTGAGAATCGATGCCTTTAGATTCCCATTTAGGAATTGATGCCTTATTCGATGCTGCTTAGTATACTTTATTTGCTGATTATATATTTTATTTAAATATTTCTTGTTTGATGTATTTTTATTAATATTATTTGATATCTCTTTTTGTATGATATTTAATACTTATTTTATATTACCAATATTTATATTTATAATTATAATATTATCTTGATAATTATAATTATAATAAAATTGCTAATATATATATATTTTGTTATTTATTTATTTGCATTTCAATGTGTTTCAATTTGTTACAATAGTGGGGACATGACAAATTTTCAGTTTCGAGGCTATTCTTATTTTACAAAGTCAAGTTTCTGCAAGGATTTTGAGTTGAGAGATTAGTCAGTGGAAGAAAATAAAGATGAACATGACAGACGTACTGACACTAAACAAGACAGCGGGTTCAAGTTGCATAGACATTTGCAAAACAAAGCCCCAGGATTTGAGTTTGACCAGTTGGTTGCAATTTCCAGTTTAGGATAAAATCCTTAGATAATTTGCAAGGATTTCTTTATGAAGACAAAACTACTGTGAAGTTTGTGTTGATTTTTAGATGGGCCTGACCACATGAAGTTTAGCATGTCACGCGTGATCATGCTCCCTGTTGCAGTGTTAATGGCAATACAGATATCTAAATGCAAAAAAACCATTTTGACTACAAATCAAAGAATTAAATAAGATGGCTCTTTCCTTTGTTCAAACTTGCTAATGCTGCTGGAAATTGTATTGCTGTTCATGCTGCAAGATATTTATGAAACCCATAACAAATATTTTGAAGAAATAATTGAGGACTCTATTGTACTTATAGTTGTAATGAATGGATTCTTGAAATGACATGAAAATGTGGAGTTCATTGAATATGAGTGTTATGTGCAGGCAGCCAAGAAAACTGCACAGCGAAGCAAGACAATACTGACCAACATTGAGAGATGGCAAAAGGTATGCTGCTACAAATTGATCTGGTGTGAATTGATTACACTAAATAAAGTTATTTGTGCACTGAAGTTTCCTGACTATTCTGAGTTGCTAGTCTAGAATAAGCCACCAACCTTGTTTGGATATTGTGCAGGGAGTAGCACGCACTGATGGTGAGTCCAAGTTACAGTTCTCCATCAAGAGTTCAAGTGATGGATTTGTTCATGAACTTGCAGATTATTTTAGAACCTTGTAACGTGTGCAGATTTTTACTTTTGAATTACAAAACTTAAATGAAGGATTTGCTTCCATATAATGTTTCTCTTGGGGATATTTGTTATTCTCTCAAGATATTTAGGCTCTACTTTTCTGTAAATATTTCTAGAAAACAATTGATGGTTTAATTTCATTTTTTGTGATTCCTTGACTACCGTTTTTTCTGAAGTCCTATGTTATTGCAGATTAAGTTAAAGAGTCGGAAAGTTGGCAAATTTTCTTTGTATAACATTTTTTTCCTAGACAGCCATACAATATATTGTTATGCTTGTTTTCCCTTTTGACTATAAATGCTAGTCACCATAAGCTAATAGAAATCTGAAAACATAATGGATGGTTTTTACAAATTCAAGTATGAAATTGGATGAGTGTGCATTGGTTGAACCGCCTTCTCTCCATTTCTTCAAAACGTGCCTTGATTATTGTCAGAATAATGATAGCCATGTTAATAAAGAAAATCAATGAGAGACATTCAAAAAAGGATAATATACATTTGAGCAAAACAATTCTGAAGGTAAAAGCGTAGCCTACAATAATTACCAATGACTATCATATAGAAATGGAATTTTTTATTTAGGACAATAAAAGTAGAAAATAAAAGTTGATAAAGTTTAGAGAGAATGGGTCAATGGTAATGCCACTTTTCTGTAAAACTAGTTTTATATGTGTTGTACCCAAACCAATTTTTTTGCTTCATTAAGGCATTTTGCTTAAAATGGTCTAAACCGTGTAAAAATGATGTCAAAACATAGTTTTTGGGCAAATCAAGTATGGGCTTTGAGTTAGTGTCATGCCACGAAGATACTGGCAAAATTTGAAAAAAATGAAAATTATGGTTTTTGGACCCCTATTTTTAGGTCAAAACCCTAAAAATTGAATCTTATCAGAATTGGCTGAAATTTGTTTTGATTGGCTTATTTTGCTTCATGATCACAATGGTGAAGTCGGATTCAGTTAAAACTCAGTTTAAGCTTGGTGGGTAGTTTTCGTTTTTTCAAGTGAGAAGTTAGGTTTTCTAAACTCATTAATGGCAGATGGCCAGGTGCCCGGTGTCAAAAGCTAAGCTCAAAACGCTTTGGTGATGTTTCTATGGCAAGTTTCGTCCAAAAAGTTACTTCATCTCGGAGGAGTTTTTCGACGAGGTAAAGATGCTGTAAAAATGGCGAAGTCTGGAGTGAAAAAGCGCAACTTTGAGCTAGGGGCGCCCATCATTCTGGAGGCTTAAATCAACTTTTTGTGACTTGTCTCTTCCAAGATGTCTTCTCCGGATTCCTGATAGCTTCCCGATGAGCCAACCAGCTAGTCCAACGGATCAGTATATCACCTGAAATTGGAGATTGAACGCAAAATGAGGGAAATTGAAAATTGGCTAACTCTGGAGTCGAAAAGCACCCTTGGAGGCCAGGGGCGCCCATCTTTTTGAGGCTTTAGATGAAGTCTTCTGATCAAGTGACACCCAGGAGGTTTGTTTCCATTTTGATCCAGCTTCGCAACGCATCTGTCAGCAGGTGATTCAGAGTTGTCACGTTGTCATGGTCAAAGGTCAAACTTGAGGTTTCAGACTTGATTAGAAATGTCCAGAAATGTCAAAAGCGCTCCTGGAGGCCAGGGGCGCCCAAGGTTTTGGAGCCTTGGATTTAGTTTGTTTGATGATTTTAGATGCTTGTCCTGTCCGTGTCAGCTCCAACTTTACGTTGCCTGTCTCAGCCGGGTCAGAGGATGTCTCAGCAGCGTGCAGCCGAAAGATGAGTGGTTTTTAGCCAGTTGAGAAAATGGCTAACATTGGTTGGGCCTCCAGGGGCGCCCATGTTTTAGGAAGATTAAATGATGTTTTTATGAGAAGTCTCTTCCAAGAGCTCTTGCTCAGAATTTAGTCTGCTGCGCAGTGAGCCAATCAGCACGTTTTGAAGTTTTGTCAAACTCCGGGAAATGTTAAGTGAAATAAGGTCAAATTCTCAGTGAAAATAATGGAAAATGCTTGAAAATATTCTAACTTTGAGGTCAAAAAGCACCCTTGGAGGCCAGGGGCGCCCATATTTTTGAGGCCTCAGATTGGTGAATTTTGGATTGTCGCCTCAAGGAGTCTTTGTCAGATTTGGTCTTGCTCTTCAACGAAACTGTCAGCCAATTGATCCAACGTGGCAGTCAATTAGAACCAGTGGTCAAACATGAGCTCCGTTTGAGGTTTTAGATTCAAATTTTCAGAAAAATGTCTAAGTATGGAAGGACGCCTAAAGTCAAAGGTTGACTTTTAGATTCAAAAATAGAAGTGCGCATGAGGAGAGTTTGCAATTAACTAAATTTAGATCTTTAGTTAAGCTCCTTTCAAGTCGACTTCTTTTGGAACCTATTTTAGTCTCTAACTGGCTAAAATTAGTTTGCATGCACAGTTAACTGAACTTTTCAAAGTGGCGCCCTAATTAGGGTTTATTCTAACATTAGTTAACTGTTTTTGAAGCCAATTATAGGCCATGCGTGAGTTTTGAAGGTCCAGTTGAACTTCAAGCGCATTTTCCAAGACTTAGCATTCTTGTCTTGGGTATTCTTCGCATGTCAAAGAAAACGGCAATTTTTTTCTTCAGAAAAGCATCATCTGGGTTCGAGTATTTCAGCATCAACGACAATACCCATGTCTTAGATTATTTTGTGAAAATTGCCCCGCTGCCTCTTTTCTAGAGCACTGTGCTTTTTTCTAGAATTTTCTTTGCATGTATGCCTAAACCACGTTTTTTCGCAAATCTGTCGATCTGGGTTGTCATAGGATTCAATTCTACACAAAATCGATGTTCCAAATTTTCGCAGGAAAAATTGTCCCCAGTGCCCCTAATTGCTAGTTCAAATCTCAACCGAAAACCTTTTTGCATGCAAGCCTAAATCACATTTTTTTGCATTTCTAACGATTTGGGTTGCATTAGAATTTGATTCTGCACAAAACCCATATCTCAGAATTTTCCCGAAAAAATTCACTTCCATTTGCTATTTTTAGCCTATCCCCGAGCTTTTTTAGCCTTTTCAAAGTTGTCCAAACATACCCGACTTTACAGTCAAAAATCTAGTTTTCCAGAATGCAGTGTAATCCCATAGATTATAAGGCCAAACAGGTCTTTCTTCATAATTTTCTGAAAACTACTGATATTGACTTGAGTCATGTTTATCCCGTCATCAATCTAAAGACATTGGAGGGTACCAACAGTACTACAATTAGGAATCTTGAGCGTTCAGGAATACTTGCAACGACATCCATTCCCATCTCAGTCTTTGACCTCGAGTTCGTACTTGCTTGTGTTAAGCATTATGACTCATCTACCAGACAAATCAAGTCAACAGATGGAAGGGTCGTTTGTAGCCTTAAACCGAGGGATGTAGAAAAATGCTTTTCTATTCCTCCACGCTCAGATCATTTTGCAGCATCCATTCTAGATTGTGACAGAATATGGGAGGAGGACAAGGATAGATCGCAAAAGAAAGTAGCTCAACGATGGTTAAAAGCTCAGAAGACCAACATGCCAAAGAAAATTGGGCGTGGTGAGTTCAAGGATGAGATCGCCTTTTTGATAACTTTACTCAACCGGTTAGTAGGTTCAAAAGACGCAAGCGTTTTCAGACCATGGATGTTCTACCTCATCTCTCGAGTTATTGAGAAGAAAGAAACCTTTGACTGGGCCATGTTTATTAGTGAGTGTCTTCACCAGCAGATTACAGAGTTCCTTAAAATACACGAATTCCACATGGTGACCTTTCTAGTTTACTTGGTTGCATTTCAAGGCAGCTTTAAACTATTGAAGACCAATGGAGTTTTGGGTGTTCAACGAGTGCATGAATACTACTCAGTTGGAGTTTTCGAAAGCTGAACATGACTTTAGAGCAGTGAATGATCACTTTCTTATGAGGACAGTCAGAGATTTAGACAATGAGATGCATGTTAGAATTTCCATAGAGACACAATCAACAATGGAGAGTTGGGCGGATTGGTTCATCCAATTCCCTACTTTCACATATATCCGGGTGTATGGATATACAGGAGAGCCTCTGATGCTATCGAGGTACTCGTCAGACAAGGTTCTTTTCATGGAGTTTATGAGACAAGCTCACGAGGTTCACACTTTCCTTCGCAATCGACACAAGCCAGCTTTCACCTTTCCTTTTGAGTTAGGTATTTACAAGTGCAAGACAGTTGCCGATTGCAAGCTAATGGCGAACGAGTTAGAGAAACTCCGGCTTGAGTGTTTTCCTCAGAGGCGTACCTATGATCTGTTGGGTCAATATTCAGCATGGTTGGAGCAAAACATTTCACATTCGGCAGCGCTTGAGGACTTCTGGGTCAACTGTGAGGATGACTTTGAGGTCCATTGGCGTCATTATTGTAGGCTTACTCTCCCACAGATTGCTGATTTCTTGTCAGAGGATGTGGAGGGTTTGTCTGATGATGATGGCGAGACACTTCTCAATTCATTCATTAAAGACTAAGTCGCTCGCCAGCCACTTCGCCAACCTGATTGGTATGTCCCAGTGAATACTTCAGTGAAGGACTTGTCCAGGTTAGTTATCAAAACGAGCATGTACTTCCTAGAGAGCAAGCAGAAGCGAAGGGTGATTCCAGTTGCAGAGCCGCCAGCAGTGGTGATTTCTTCTTTGCCTTCTACTTCTAGGGCGAAGCCTCGAGTCAAGGTTATCTTGAAGCCGCCTGAAGGGGTTAAGATTGGGTTGAATTCAAAAGGGAAGAGCATCACCAAGAGGAAACAGGTTGAGAGAGAGCCCTTACTTCCAGTTATGGAGCCAGTACTTCCAATTCCAGCAGAGACGGTAGTTCCGTCAAAACCAGCAGTTCCAGTAGAACCGGTAAATCAGGTTGAGGCTGGTTTGTCGTCTCCAGGTCCACCTTTCTCACCACAGTCGTCTCCTATAGATATTGATTCGGAGCCTGAATCTCCGGTACACGAAACCTTCATACCAGTGGGTCCGCCAGTGGTTGACACAGTTGAAGCAGCTCCACCTCGAGAGGATAACGTTGCTTATTCATCTTGGCTCGAGAGGTCATTGGGAAGAGAGAGGCGTATGCCTTCATATGAGCTTGACTTATCTGAGTTCGGTGAACCTTATCAGAATAGGTTGAATAAGAGAGCCAGAAAGCAGGTCAACATTGAGAAGAATCCTGAAGCTGAGATCATCATAGAGGTTGCTACACCTCCAGAGGACAAGAACTTAGATGAAGTTGATGTTGGTGACTTTACCTTCGTCAAGACAAATCTAGGTAAGAGTACTCGACACACTGACGTGAGCCTATTCAGGGTCGTCGTGAGTAATCTGGAGGAACGCCTCATGAGGGACGGTGAGGATAAGGCAACTCTCAAGGCTGAAATCAAGCAACTCCGCATGTACATCTCGAGTTTGCTTCATGGAAACGAGGGGCAAGCACCTTTGCTCCCGCAACTTCGAGACTGACGCAGATCAGCAAAGGATTCACTACTTGATTAATCGAGGAAAGCTGCTGGATACCTGGATCGAAGACTTCATCATTGCTGGTCGACACCTCCTTATAGAGCTGTATCAGTTGAGGGTTGACGCACATAGTCTTCGCCAGAGGATTTAGGAGCTCGAGATCTTCATAGCCGAGCGTAAGCCGAAGGATCTGATTCTGATATCACAGCTTGCAGGTGCCTATGACGCCATTGAAGCAACATAGGATAAAATGAAGGTTTTCACTTGTAGAGAGTTGTATCTTTGCAGAGTGGAAACCTATGACAAAGTTTCTGCTAAGATGGGCGAGATTCAGAAGAAAGTTGTTACAGCTCTTCGATTTATCAGCGAATACATCACCCAGATCCCATGTCATTATTGGCATGAGGATGGTACATACGCCGAGTTAGAGGCAGTTCAGGCTGAGTTCAAAGAGCTAGTTCATGGTAACCTAGGTGGAGACCCAGAGGCGTCCAAATTGGAGGAGTTCTCAATGCTGACTATCAGTTTCAAAAAGGTGACCTTAGAGGTTAGAGATAGTTAGAGGGAAATCCAGGATGGAGACACAGAGTTGGACAGATAGTTGATCATCGTGGACAGCGTTAGAGTGCCAGATGATGATACCATCGACAAATTCCTGGAGGAGATGGTAAATGGAGAGGACTTAGAGTAGATGTCCAGTCAGATCCTGCAGTTGTTTACGAGGATGAGTCACGAGCAACAGTTAGCTCAGAGTCAGGTCTTGAGTTTTTCTTGTTGACATCAGGCACACCTATCTCATTCTTGGAGATATCTTTGCAGGAGGATGAACTCTTAGTTAGTGTTAGTTAACTGATGGTAGTTATCAGTTAGCTTTTCTTTCAATAAGGACGTGCATGTTGCACATGTCCAGTTAGCATTGTTTGTATTGGTTAACTGATGGTAGCTTTCCAGTTAACTGTATAGTTTCCTTTATCGGGGTTTAGCAATAAGATCTTGCATGCATTGCAAGACTGTAGTTGACTCAAGGTGATTTTAGGGTTGCCTACACCTTTGATGTCTATAAATAAGAGCTTTCAGCTCATTTGTAAATAACTTTTGCACAAGAGAGTAATTTATGCTATGCCCACCTTGCCTATAATATTGCCTTTTTGTATTTGTTCATGAGTGTTTGTCTTGATAATGAATTGTTATGCCACTTGGGTTTCATGCAATTATTATGGTGAATGCTCGACTTAGTTAAATGGGGTTGCTGGTTTGATCATTGTTGTATGCGTGTCTCGTCTATGCAATACACTGCCCCAGTTGCTTACCTTGTGTTTTGTGTTCAATAAGCCTATTCAGATTGAGGAAATCGTTGTGCCACCTTGCCTTCAAGTTTAGAATCTGTACCTAAAGCCTATCGTGTGATGTGTGTGATAATAAGTCTATTCAGCCAAGCAAATTGTTGTGCCACCTTGCCTTCACGTTGTGAATCTGTACCTGGCTTATCGTATAAAACCATTCCTGCTCCTTTTCCTCATGCTCTGTTTACTTGAGGAAATTGGATAGATTAAAGTATTTAGTTTTAGTTGTAGTTAAGACTTGCAAAACAAGAGAAAAACCTTAGCTGCAACGTCCTTGGTTTCTTTAACCTTGTGCCTCTCCCAGCTGAGTCGAAAAATATAGGTTTAGATTACTTTACTTTTAAAACGCATACCAGCAAAAGAGGGAGCTTCCCTTCCTAATTTGAAGAGCACTCATCATGTAGTGTGCATAGTTGTTCGTTTTGTACTTACACTCCAGAGGTGTTAGTTATTATGCCAACAATATGTGCCTAAAAATGAGAAAACATGGGCTTTTTCCCAGTATGGAGGACTTTGGTTATTTTCGTAAAAATTAAGTTATACATTTCTTGATTGACCTCTAGCCTAATTGCATTCCACAACATCCAATTGCTTGAGGATATAAGAGTTTGAGTGAAATATCCTTAGCTTGTATTCATTGCATAGTGCTTGAATGTTTGCATGAGGGCATATTGTTTGAATGTTTTCATGAGGTTTGTTTCAGAGCATGGTTAATTTAATGTATGTAACAACATAGATTTATAATGAATTATAGAAACAATATAACCAACGAAACTGTAGAACTTCAGATACTTTATTGAACCCAGATACTACAAGTTCATATGACATACCAGATTTATTTATGTAAAACCAATAAATTCAGCACTGGCTGCGATTTTTGATAACAAATCGCCTTCTTAGTGTTGATGTTGTAGCTTCGGGCTACATACTTCCGCCTTGCTTGATGAACAATAAATTCATATAGCCTAACGGCTATTCATTTATTGCATTCATTAAAGTGAAGAGGCGCTTCACTTGGCATTTAATATAATATAATAATATTTAATTACTGTGAATAATTAAATGGGGCCGACTTCATTAAAGAAATAATATTTATTTCTTTATTATTGCTCGAGGCCGACCTACTTGGAGAGTCACTTTGATTTGTATTTATACAAGGTGGAGTTTGCTTATTCATTATCAAGTTCATTCATTCATTCGCACTCCTTGAAGAAGATCGCATTTGAGCAACAGATCATCATCTTGAGCAGCAGATCATCACATTGTTGCAGCGAATATATTTCAAGGAGAAATATATTCATTTTGTATCTTCGCATCTAGTAGAGGTGCTATTATTCATTGTATCAAATTCGGCCTTGTGTTGGGCTTGAGTTGTAAGCAAATTTCTGCTCTTATTCCAGAATATATAAGCAATATATTTGTTGGGTTCTTTTCCCCTGGAGTTGGAGGATTTTCCCAGGGTATCTTGTGGTGTTCATTGTCTTATGTGTTGCATTTTATGATTGCTTTCATTTCTGATCCTAAAACTAACCAGTCCACGATTTGCATGCATGGCACCTCTCAAGACCTTGCTGTGACTATGAATTTGACAGTACAGCTCCTAGTAATCTCCGCAATTTCCTTGACCAAATCTGACTGATTCCTTCAATCTATATTCTGCAATGTGAATGCTGCAGTCATCTGATGATCTGGGGTTTCGTTCTGGAGAAGACTTTCTTCATAGCTCGATAGAGAGAATAATATCAAAATGAGTTGTGAATGTCTTCCTCAACCCAATCGATGCCTTTTATCTTCTCTACAATGCCAATCCACTCCTTCACAAAAAGCCATCGAATGCCTTAAAAAGATCTTATTTCCATATTAATAAATCACCCTTTGCAATAATAATAGACTTAGGCATTAATTTATTGATCACCTTGATGAGTCGCCTATTAATAATGAAGTCTTCACTTAAAAGTGGCCCCATAATAATCAACATGAATAATTAAATATAATTAAACTGCAACCATAGCTTTTTGGACTCTTATTTAATTATTCTCATTATTCCCTTGTTGTTTATTTTATTTTCTAACCTTTGGGAATAGAGAAGGCTAGAAAATTCCCTCATGATTATTCATTAGGTGGAAAGGGACATTATAGTCCTCCCTTCTCGGGATTGCTGGTCCTCTAGCAATCGCAAATTAGGATGCCGCAGAATCTCTTCCCCTTCCCATGTTGCATCCTCAATTGGTAAATCTTTCCATTTGATCAGATATTCTCGAATCACTTTGTTTCTCAGCTTCCTCTCTCTCCAATCAGCTATACCTTCAAGAACTAATACCAAATTTCCTTCTTCATCAAATGGAGGAAGCTCTGGAGATGTCACAACCTGCTGGCCCAATGCCTTCTTGAGGCAAGAGACATGGAAGATGTTATGGATTTTACTGCCCTCGGGAAGCTCCAATTCGTATGCAACCTTGCCAATTCTCCTCACTATCCAATAGGGCCCATAAAAACGTGGCTTAAGTTTTTCCGCACCACTGTTCTTCAGTGTGGATTGCCGGTATGGCTACAGGCGCAGGAAAACTAAGTCCCCAACCTCAAATGATTTCTCAACTCGGTGCCTGTATGCATACATTTTCTACTGATTCTGTGCATGTTGAAGATTGTCCTTCAATGCCTTGAGAATATCCTGATAGTTTTGCATTGTCTCCTTTGCTCGAGGGACCTTGCTATCATCAAAGGCCAATCTATAAATGATAATGGATCATACCCGTATAAGGCCCCGAAGGGAGACATGCCAATCGACATGTGGTAGGTGGTATTGTAGCAATACTCCCCTAAATACAACCATATGATCCTAACACACTATTGCCCTGAAACATAATTCCGCAAATAGCCCTCAATCCATTTATTTACTATCTTTGTTTGACCATCGGTTTGAGGATGGTAGCTTGTGCTTGGTGTCAGCTCTGTACCTGCCAATTGGAACAACTCCTGCCAAAACATACTAAGAAATCTGCTGTCACGATCACTGGCGATCGTTTTGGGGAGTCCATACAACCTAAACACCTCTCTCAAGAATAATTCTGCCACCTGAGGTGTTGTGTAATCGGTAGGTGTTGATGTTTCAGCGTTGGGCCGCTTACTTCCAGCAGCAACAATAAATAAAAAGGAATAAATTAAATAATAGCCTTTGGCTATTTAATTTATTAGAGATCGAATCTAGTGAAGAGGTGCTTCACTTTATTAAGAAAATAATATTTATTATTTCTTGGCCGACTTGGTAAATTATTGTAATTTCTAAATGAGGCCGACCTCATGAAGTGCAACATTGTTTTGTATAAATACAAGGTGATATTGATTCATTTGATCATCAAGTTCATTTGTCATAATTCACATTCCTAGAAGAAGTTCATGCTTGACCAGCAGATCATCATTTTGCAGCAGCGCATCATCTTGTAGCAGTAGCACATCATATGCTACATCATCTTGTAGCAGCAACGCATCATCTTGTGGCAGAGAATCATCATCTTGCAGCAGCAGGTCGTCATTTTGTTGCAGCAGACCGATTTCAAGGAGAAACATATTCATTGTATCTTTGCATCAAGGAGAGGTGCAATTATTCATTGTTTCAAATCGGCATTGTGTTGTGCCTGAGTTGTAAGCAGATTTCTGCTCTTATTAATCAATATATAAGAGATATAATGGCTGGGTTTTTCTCCTTCAGGTTGGCGGGTTTTCCCAGGGTATCTGGTTGTGTTCATTGCCTCATGTTTTGCATTTTCTGAGTGCCTTCTGTCTTGTTATATTTGATCATATGAAAAACTAACATGGTATTAGATCGGGTTGATGCAAGATCTGATCAGATGTAATTTCAAATAGTGTTGAAGGGAATCACTAGAAGGGAAATTTAATATTTAAACGGCCTTGTCATTACTTAACTCTGCTGCTACAGGAGATCTCACTGGCGTCATCATTTGATGTATTCGATATGCAGAGAGTTATCAAGCTTCGCAAGGAGTATATATCGCTTAATATGAAATGTATCGAGTATGTTGATACAATGAAGGAATGAACCTGTATTGTTCTTGGCCTTCTATCTGTCTTGCGTCTTCTGGGCTCAAATATTATTTGTTAGCACTGGGTCAACTTGTTGTCCCTGGATACATTTCAGGTATTAAGGAAAAGTCACTTTGACCCGTGACTGCTAAGGGTTGTGATCAGTTGATTTGTGTTTCATTGGAATGTTGATGTGATCCTGAGCAATTGTTGTGCAGTCAGGAATTCAAATCTACTAAGAGATAAGTATTTCCTTTTGTTTACATTTTGTTTTGAATTCTAGGGTAAACTTCAGTGTGCAGATTTGATAACGTTTGGTTGATCATGTTTCGCTCTTGAATTGTGATCTAGTGGATGAGATCATTTGGTGTCATCTTCATTCATCATGTGTTGCTAGTAAGCGTGTTGCATCTGTTTCGTAATCTGGTGGGTTGCAGCAGGAAGCAGAGTGCATTGTAAATTTGAACGGTCAAAGACCATGTTCAAACTTAACCTTGCCAGGGGCCTGTGTTCAAGCCATGAAGGTTGTGGACTAATCTGAGCGCAAGAGCAACATATCTTTCTATGTCCAGTATTTGCATCCATTAGAATATTTAAAGAGATAAGTATTCTTTGTTTGCTGAGTTATATCATTTATTTGGATCTTGTAATTAGTAAAGAGAGATAGTGGTTTCTCTGGAATTGTGTTCACTAGCATAAGATCCTTTGAAGTTTTCATTTATTGCAAGTTGTTTCATGCTAATTTTTGAGTGTGACTCTGAAATAAAAGGAGAACTAAAATTATGATTATGATTGTTTTTCTATATGCATGATCTATGATTCTGTGTAGATTGTCTTTTATGCCGAGATTAGCTCTTCCGAGAAAATGGAAGAAAGACATGTCAGAATCAACAAGATGAATAATGAATTAAGTATCTGGGATTACTCAGGAAATCCTGGTTTCAATGAGATAAGTATTACATGATGGAATAAATGAATTGTTATGTAGTTACTAATTCATGCTATAACATTGAGATAGTCAATCATGTATGCTCCTAGCAATGGTACTTCTGTTTGAGATAAGTTCCATGAACTATTAGTAATCTCTTCTTGATGCTTTCAGGATGGATCAAGAAGCGTAAGAGATTGCTTTTGAGAAGAGCTTGATGCATCCTTTAGGTTGAAGAATGGAGACTCTGCTTGCAGCTATGAGACTGAGTGAATGGTCGAAGACATCTCTTCAAAGAGGAAGAATTAACCTTCAGAGGGAGTTCTATGACTCGCTGAGAATAAATAAGGGTTGCAGTGTTGCAAGGCTAGATGCTCTTCAGCAGTTGAGTTTAGGATTGCTCAAGTCAAGTCAACCTGGATTTAACATTGGCAGCTCCGCAAACCTATTAAGATTAGAGTGATCTGGGATGAGGTCAAAGAGGACAGCCCTGAACTCTCTATAGTATCAGAGGTGTGCGCTGGAAACCATTTCTCTAAGGCAAGTGTTGCAGGCAATCTTGGACGATGAGGTCAGGAGGTTGATGCAAGTGCTTGAAGACTCAGAGGGAGCCTACTGAACCTAAAGAAGATGGTTGTGTTGCTGATCAGAAGAGTACCTCTAGATGGTGTTTCAATTGAGGTCTGCGATGATATCCTGGTGTAGCAGGAAGCAATCTTCTGTGGCACTGAGTACATCAGAGGCCGATTACACTACAGCTTGTGTGGCAGCTCGAGAAGTAGTGTGGCTTCAGAAGCTCCTTGCAGGATTGGTTGGACAATCATTGGAGCTGACTGTCATCCATTATGATAATCAAAGCTTTGAGAAACTTTTTGTCATTCCAGTGTTTCATGACAGAACCAAGCATGTTGAGATCAAATACCACTATATCAGAGATATGGTATTGAGGAAAGCTATACAATTGAGGTATATCAGCACTGATGAGCAGACGATAGACATTCTCACCAAGCCTCTCTCTAGGATAAAGTTCGTGTACTTTCGAGATAAGCTTGGTATGGTGGTGAATACAGCCTTAACTGAGAAGGAGTCTCAGTATCATTGATCCTCTTTAATGAGTTCTTCTCTGTGAGAGAAGTTCGAGGTGAAATCCCTTGTTAATGAGTTCTTCTTTGTAAGAGAAGTTCGAGGTGAAATCCCTAGATTCCACTCTCTAGGAGAGCCATGGTGGATGTCATGTGTGTGACTCCATGACAGCATCACGTGAGGGAGTTCGTGATGATCCTTCTTGTACTTGTGTTTCACCCTCTGAGAGAGCCATGGTGAAAGTCACGGTGAGGTGACATCACATTGAGTGATGAGCACTTGTACATACCATCTATGGAGGTAGCCATGATGGTTGATATCACGATGAGGTGATATCTAATATCATGATGAGGTGATATGCTTTCACGATGAGGTGATAAGCTCTTTTCTTACATGGATGTAATCATGTTGATTAACATCACTATGAGGTGATATGTATTATACAGGTGGAAGTATTCCTCCCTAGCTGAGAGGGAGTGTTGATGTTTTAGTGTCGGGCCTCTTACTTCCAGCAGCAACAATAAATAAAAAGGAATAAATTAAATAATAGCCTTTGGCTATTTAATTTATTAGAGATTGAATCTAGTGAAGAGGTGCTTCACTTTATTAGGAAAATAATATTTATTATTTCTTGGCCGCCTTAGTAAATTATTGTAATTTCTAAATGAGGCCGACCTCATGAAGTGCCACATTGTTTTGTATAAATACAAGGTGATATTCATTCATTTGATCATCAAGTTCATTTGTCATAATTCGCATTCCTAGAAGAAGTTCATGCTTGAGCGGCAAATCATCATTCTGCAGCAGCGCATCATCTTGTAGTAGTAGCGCATCATATGCTACATCATCTTGTAGCAGCAACGCATCATCTTGTGGCAGCGAACCATCATCTTGCAGCAGCAGGTCGTCATTCTGTTGCAGCAGACCGATTTCAAGGAGAAACATATTCATTGTATCTTTGCATCAAGGAGAGGTGCAATTATTCATTGTTTCAAATCGGCATCGTGTTGTGCCTGAGTTGTAAGCAGATTTCTGCTCTTATTTATCAATATATAAGAGATATAATGGTTGGGTTTTTCTCCCTCAGGTTGGAGGGTTTTCCCAGGGTATTTGGTTGTGTTCATTGTCTCATGTTTTGCATTTTCTGAGTGCCTTTTGTCTTGTTATATCTGATCATATGAAAAACTAACAATGGAGATGCACAGGATAAAGAAAAACAACAGAGATTGCTTGGCCTGATAATGAAGAGAAGCTCCCTAATTCCAGACGATGCTTGACAGAGAAAAATGAGAATGATTGCAGATCGATTGCGAATGGAAAAAGTCTCCAGAGATGCGGAATGAGTGAAAGAAAATATTGCTAGTCCCCAAAAGCGAATGAAAGAGTGAGGAAGAAAAAAACGAGAAAGAGAGATAGAACTCCCCATTAAAAGAGAGACCTCTTCAAACGCTCGAGTCTCCGAACTTCTCTGAGCATGCGGCCGAATGAATTCACTCTCTTGGATGTTTCACAAGGGAGTGGTAAGGTGGCGGGGAATTACCACTCACACCCACTCCGTCGCCCAACTAATTTCTCTTTATTTAAACCTTAATATTCGTCCATCGGCTTAGGAGGTTGCCTTTTAAATTTTATCTTAAATATTTTATGATAATATCACCCAAGATGCGCACGAGAAGAAATAGAAGACTCCAAGAGATATATGATAATGCACAATTTAAATTGACTTGTTTTTATAATTATTTAATTAGGTGAAATTTAACCAAGGTTATGACTTCATCATAGCTATCTTAAACCAACTCGGGGCTTGATAATAATTTTGATCCTTTATTAACTACAAATTCTCCTTGATGATATTTCCTTTCCCTCGAAGCATTGACAATCCTGCAACCACTTGACAAAGAATTAGGATTAGATCATTCTCGACATATATATATATAATTCAAAATCATCATCATCACATTCATTTCCAAATATATAAGAAAATTATTCACATTTGCAGTTACAACATATAATTAGAAAATTCTTTCCCCAATTTCACATTCTCATGAAAGCAGTTATTCACAACTAACATAACGACCACAATTTCATTGCCATAACCATGTTCAAGATAGAGGGGATGTAACACTCAACACCATTGTTCTGAAAATATCAAATAAGAGAATAAAATATAAAGGTGGTTGGTTGTGTGATTTAATAATAAGAAAAAGGAAAGGTTACTTTTACTTGTATCAAAACTTTAGTGAAAAGTAATAGGAAATTTTTTCCTATGGGCAATATAAATCTTACTTAAGAAAAACTTTCCTTTTTGAAGGTACAAATCTCTTACATTCATTTGCTTTAGTTTAATTAAACGCCTTGCTCTATTTAGAATTAAAAAAAATATGTATGAAATTTATTCTCAATTGCATTCACGAAACTGGTTCAATGCATCTGAAGGAAAAGGAGATTGAGCAATCAAACAACCCAAATCACCATTCTTTTGCAGTTTTGTGGATTAATGGTATAGTCAAATCTTGAAAGGGAAATATTAGGGAGATGCTGCAAATTCAGACAATGTTCATATTTTCCATGCTCCTCCAACTTGCTTGCACCAAAAATCCTAATAGAGAACTCCATAGCCCTTGCCACGTCCTCTTGCAATTTCAACAATTTGTTTTGAAACCTATTGACGTGCCCATTGAATCTTTGGGTACAAATGCTAGAATTCTCTATTACAATGTTATATATCTAAAGGTAGGGTTGGCTAGCTCGCAAATTTTAGGTTTATACTATTTGCATTTGTTAAAGATGAAAGACCTCACTCTTTTCTATAGTATATTTATTCTTTACGGATATTGCAAAATTAGACATTTAATCTAAAACGATTGTAGTCAAAGTAACTATCTTGCAAATTTAGGTCAATAAGGTTGTTGCTCGGTTGTAGCTATGGGTAGGGACCAATTTGTTTGGTAGTCACCTATTTGCTTAGTTTGTGATGATATTTTTGTTAACGTCATTGACTCTTTTTGACTTGAGATATAAAAACTTGAGGGAACAAGATAGGAAAGTGTTCAATCCACGTTACCAAAGAGTGTGATCTAAGATTCCAAAAGGTGTGATCCAAGATTCAAAAGAATGGCATTTGAGCTTTGAATAAATAGGACTTGAGATATAAAAGGGTGCAAATCACAATACAAAAAGGGTTCAATTTGAGATATGAAAGGGTGCATTTGGAGGTTCAAAAGAGCATAGGACCCAATATTCAAGAGTGCAATACAAGGTATGAAAGGGTGTTACTTGAGGTTTGAAAAAGATGTGACACAAGATAAGAAAACTTATCCATTGAGAAACAAAATGTCACAAAATATAAAATTTACCCTGAAGGATCTAATTGAATTTACCCAAGAAGAATTAATGATGATTTGTGAAGATGGTAATGCTACACCCTCCATTATTTGGAATGTAAGATGGAAAAGATCAGTGGAACATATATGAAAATGATACATTGTGTCCAATTTTAATATGGTTATATCTTGTTGATTCTGCAGGAAAATGGCGCTTTAGCCATGATTCTAAACTTATAAACAATTTAACGTCAAACAAATTTGAAGAATGCACAAATGGTCTAAGAAAGTCTTAGATGGAGGACAAAAAAATGATCTGTTAAGAGTTAAATTGAAAGATCAAGATGAATATCTAGACTTATTGACAAAATTCAAGATGACATATTTTCCTCTTCCTGATGATGGATCTTTGAATGTGATTCGAAACATCAAAAGAAAAACAGACACAGTTGAATCCAAAAGCTTACATTCTATAAAATTCAAGGTTTGTAAATTTTTTTATAAAACTCAAACAAAGAGCATGAATATTTCAAGATTTTGGTAAAGATTTATCTAAGGTCAATATCTTTCTCATTTGATGAATCATAATCAAGCTTTGCTCACAATTTTTTTTTGAATTATTAGAAGTTGTAACATAAAAATAAGATGAAAATGACCTATAAGAAATACTTACAAATGCATTTGAGTATTACAAGTCTTTTTCCACTGATTAAGAAGTCATTGTTGAACTGTATTTTCATCCTAATAATGAAAGCTGTTGTTCCCATTATTAAATTTATTGATTCGCACATATCCTGGAAGGTGTATCCCAATTCATCAACAAAAGCCAAAAGGGTATCCCAATTCATCAACAAAGTTTCAAATACATTATCACTTCCTCTCAATATTTTAATCCAAATATGATGTCTATCAAGGTTTATCTAAGATGGATTGGTCCCTACTTGCCACTTTAGTATGAAAACCTAACAAGATATTATTGTCTATGTTTTCATGTGCTTCAAGAAAGAAATTTGATGAACAAAGAGAATTATGATTAGTAGTTTGATACATAATGTATTAAAAATTTAAAAGGTATGTTGGATAGGGCACGACTCTTATGATTATCCTTTAGATAGTACAAAAATATATCTACACTTTACAATTGGTGTAAATGGCATCTTCTTTCACTCCTTTCTATATCATATATTGAATCCTCTATGGATTTCGCATGATAGGCCTTTGGTGTAGAGTATTGAGTCTTGACTATGTCCTAGATGTGATCATTCCTGATTGGAGATAGGTTGTCAAAGGTGATGTAATTATCTTGGATTTCCCTTTGGAATGAACGCATCCACTAAAGATTTGTAGGAGTGGGTGCCTGTGTTAAGCTGAAGGAAAAACTGGAGAGTATTTTCAATACAGAAGTTCCACTTGCTGGTAAGCTCATAGTGATGAGATGAACCATAACAACCAGCTAGGCATGCCACTAATGCTGGTTCCCTAGTAATGCTTATTCCCTCAAGATTATGAATATCTTTGGGGCAAGAATGAGGGGAAGAGAGTCAGGCTTACCAGTAATTTTCTGGCAGATCTGACCTCTAGATAGAGAGAATGGAGGGTTTGGTACTATCTTCTCCAGCTAATATTCTTTTTTCATATTAAAAGCTCATTCTCTTTGCTAAATGTGATATCAATATGTAGTACTTCAGATTTTATGGTTCATGGTACTTTAGTCATGAAAATGATCTAGTGATTGTGCACTTTTTCAAGACTGAATCAAAGATTTCTATCAAAGATTATAAATGGAAGGATTTTGTGGGATTCAGAGTCGATGAATTGTCTGCCATCAATGGATCAGTAGAATCTTTAATTCTAGCAGCATGATCATTACAAAGAGATATAAGCTGGCTTACTTTGAAATAGTCAATATGATTAATGTTGAAAACAAATTTAGAGCACCTCTCCAAAATATTCAGCCAATTTGGACACACTTGTATATGAGGATGACAGTCAAAACCATAGTCGCTAGGAAATTGGTCCAAGTATTGGTATGGGAGATAGGGAGTGATATTGGTATGTCATTTTTTGAAAAAGTAGGAGACGGGTACTTGGAGATGCCTATATATATAAATATTAATTTGCTATAATTAAAAATAAAAAATGTGAAATATATAATATTAATTATAAATAATAAATCTTAAATATTGAAACTTTGAATGTCAAATTAAACGAGAAGAAAATTGAAAAGGTTAATTGTTTGATGTTGCAAGGTGACTGATAATAGGTTTGAAAGTTTCATAGTTTCAGTAGTGGCCCTTGGGGCTTCCCAGATTAGGTATTTTTCATATATACAATAATTTTGTTTGCTTTAGTTTATTGTCAAACATTGCAGTGCTATTAGCTATGGGTCTAGTAAAACAAACATAGGCAACATAATTAATATATTATAGTGAGCCACAACTGTCAAAATATATGTCCAAAGTCGTGAAAATAGTCATGCGGTTTTGTGGAAATTTTCCTGCACTTGCTAAGAATTAGACAGTCGATGTGGTGAGTTTTATTGTTTTGTTTTTTCATTTTAAATTTTTTTATGGTCTTTTTTAGTAGAGACAACAACATTTTAGGGTTTTTGAATTGGAGACAACAAAAGCCTTGGTTAGGACGTCTCATGCAATTGGGGATGTTTTTGTACCCATACTAGAGATGGGAAACATGTCCTAGTTTCGGAGATGTGCCCTAGGGGGTCGGAGATGCGTCTCCCATCAACTGTGTAAAAACTTATCGAGAATATGAACTCTAGGTGGTTGGTAATGGGCACTGAGGATCATTGGATGAAGACTAGGAGTGTCAGCATTATCTGGTCCATATCTATTGGTTTCAACCTTAAAGTCCTAAAAGAGCTTTCATGCATAGATATGGAAAGTGAAATTTTATGCTTGTGACCTGTGTTGGAGACTTGAAGAAGTCAAGTTGACAGAATGACGAGTGAATTGCAGAAGTGAAATTGAAGGAATTATGGGTCAACTTAATATTTTGTCAACTCATGGAAGTAAATAAAAATTTGATTTTTTAATGGAGCATGGTGAATTTTTTCGAAGTACAAAAGTTGATCGAGACAAAAATCATGGTTGTTGCCATCCAGATGCTTACTAAAAGACAATCTCCTAATAACCAGACAACCTGTTGTTTTGTGATACTATTAAATTTTTAATCATTTATCTATATATGCTTCTCTATGACACTGAGTTGGGATGCTTCTGTTAATAAGCCTGTATTTTATTTTTCTATAGTTATACTGGGATCCTGAATTCTACCACATAGCCAACTTTTAGAATTACATGCTGTACACTTTTCGCAGGATTTCATCCCTATAATGAACAGAGTGTCTTTTTTGTAAAATAAACAATCTTGTATTGAATTACATCTGCTATAATAAACACAGACTTTGTACTGTTTATTGTTTATTTCCATAAATGATAGTACATTTGGAACTCCGAAGCTTGTTCACGAGGTAGATAACCAAGGGCTACAAATTTGAAACTATATATATATATTATAAGGTAAAGTGAAAAGTGCCCTTGCTGCCAAAGGATGGTCTCATATGCCAAATTGGATATTGGCTATAGGCTGGGACCTAAAAATCAATCTTTAACATTATATCATCTTGTTTAGCAACAGTTGAATGTAGTGGAAGATCAGCTTGCAAATTTGTGCATACATCTTAGTCCTCGTAAAGGCATCACGTCTAGAGGAAAATGGATTACTTATGAGTTTTCTGCTTAGTTTGATTTAACAAATTTTTCATCCCACAAGCTTTAACAGAATTGCATATGGCTTAGCTATTGTTCTACTTCTAATGGCAGTCACATTATCATTCTAGTGATAGGTGTCAATTTAATAAAACTTATTAAAGATGTATTCTGTAATTCTTTTGTCCTCTTTCATGACTAGTTTGTGTTAAAGCTAGTCCATGTTATTCCCAACACAATCATCTTGTGAAAGCAACTTATCTGAATCTCTGATAAATACGAAAAATAAGTTCCTGATAAACATATAAAAATAGTACAGAAATTCAGAGAGCATTCTTTAACCAGGGGGTTATAGCTTCAGTCCTTTGATAAACCTGTTCAATGTTTCATGGATATAGAAATATCTTGAGACTGCCTATTATACTCTCATTTGCCTCTAATCTCATTCGGGTGTACAAGAGACTATGTTAGGTTTCATGCTTGGAGTTGAGAGTCAGCTAGTTGACATATCACGTACGTAATGGTCTTGCTAACTACATCTCTGTTGTTGACATCTCAATTAAAAAATCCCTTACAATGTAATGTCCCTCTCCTGATTTGCCCTAGATTTTCCCACAAATCACAAATTGCAACGAATTAGGGTTAGGGGTTCATCTTACCAAATAAATATTTCTTTAATGATGCAATCCTGGATTGGAATCCTGCAATCACCACATGAACAATATATGCAATGTATAAATATATATACTTATTAGAGTTAGACAATTACATCACATCCATAGATTATCAACAATGCAAACACATTAGGATTTTGGGAGAAGGGACATGATGGGTCCGCCCAAAGCCATTTCCATACCAAGCCTAAGAGGGTGTATACCACAGCCCTCTCCCTTGGCGGCTTGTACCTACTTTCCCCATCAATGTCTCAACTCCTTGAAGACACTTCCCATCTTGTGGAATTGGGTGGGGGTCGTAAGTGGGAAACTTAGCTCTCTAGGTAAGGGCCCTCTAGTCCTAAGCGCCATTATGGTCAACTCTAGAATGGCTTACTTACTAGCCTTGTTTACCCCTTTTGCTTACACCCCAGGCCCTTCCTACAAGGTGGGTTTCAGACAGTCATGCATATATCTTATTCTATCATAAGAAATTATGCATTAAACATCCTTTATTCTCTATAAGCAATATGTATACATATGTAAAACATTGATTGGCAGAATATATAATAATAATAATTTGCTGGGGTAGACTGGACAGGTTGTCCCTTGTGATCGCTTGTCTGTATCTTCCTTGTCTTCAATCCTTAACCGATTTATTCTCAATATTCAGAAGACATGGCTTAAAGAGAAACAATAGATTGGTTTCAATGGAATAATTACTAATAAGGATTAATAATTGCTGCAAGCATCATTATTGCATAATCGTATCTGATCACACCATCACCCCTCGCCCTCCCCCTCACCCGCACCCTCTCCCCCCCTCCTTCCCCCTCCCCCCCCCACACACACACATATATTTGACTAGTATATGTATATATTAACTTACTTCCCTTATTGATTTATCATTTATCTTCACCCATCTTCCTTTGGGCTATCTTCTTTTTCATACCTATCTCTTCTTCCAAATCTGAGTATATCATATTAATGTTTCTGCTGCTAGATGAGGGCAGATCTCCCTCATATTTTGGATATATCTGCTGTTCTTATTCTAAATTCTGATTCCTTTTCCCCAAGGAATGATTTTCCTCTTTATGTCCCTTTTTGAGACAGTCACATCTCTTTATTAACGCATCCTTTGCAAGAGTCACCCCTCTTCACAAGGGAGCGCTGCCTTGACTCTTTATTTGTCCTTATTGCATCCATTAGAAACTAAGGTCTATTGATCGCTGCAGTATATTTGTTGATCACTGTTCTTAAATGAAACATAATCGATGCTTTGTGGATCGCTGCCTTTATTTCCATCGATGCTCTTTCATTTATGTCATTTAACTTATTATTTTATATTAGTTTTATATGTACATTTTCAGTATTATAATTGATAATATTTATATAATTATAATATTATCTTTGTGATAATTATAATTATGATAATATTAAATTACTAATATTTCTTTTTAATATTTTTAATATGTATTTTTGCATTTTAATGTTTTATATCTTAATGTTATAATTTCAGGCTAAGTTACCGAATCGTTGCACATACAGGGCCGATTCCGGGTACGAAACGTACCAGAATTGGATATTGGTTCGAATTGCTTTGGATTCGACCTGGGTATGGATTTTTCCCACCCGAAACGTTTTTCAGTTTTGTATGTCGAATCTGACCGATTCCAGGGATGAAAAGGCGATTCAAAGCCGAATCCTGAGCGTTTCATCTACAAACACGAATTTTGAAGGGTTTTTTTCTCTCCCTTAGCATTGCGTCAGTTTACTTACCGTCGGATATTCGGCAAGACGTGTAGGAGAGGGAGAATCATCAAATCTATGTGCAGGACCAGGAGAGGGTGCACTTGGGAGCAGAAGAAACAAAAGAATAAAAAAAATAGAAAGCGACCAGAGGATCTGAACGGCCTTTCCCGTTGCGAAGTGGGAAATTCTCATTATTTTCTTGGAGACCGCAGGCAACTCTTATTTGCGTGGCCGGCCAAGGCAGCTCTTCCTTCTGCACATCCGCACACAACACATCGTCGAGAAGACAACATCCTCTCGCAACTGCTTCTTTTCTAGGCAGTTTGATCGGGAAGCAATTTTATTAAATTTAATATGATATATAACAATTATTAATATAAGAATTATTATAAATGAAGATTACTGTTTATTAAATTTAATTTATTGGTATATAAATATTTGTTAAATATATATTATTTATATTAAATTATATTCATTACGATTAAATTGGTTATTTAATAAGATTAATATTATTTTATATATATATAATATTATGAATATTGTATTGATCTTAGAAGGTTTTGAAAAGTAGTTTAATTTGTTTTTAATTTTTCAATATTTATTATTAATAATTAACATGATTATTAATAATTATAATATAGTATAGCTTTATATTAATTTTTAAGAATGTATCCATAATTATTCAGTTATTCTTAATACAGTATATATAATAAATATTATATATGTTAATAGTTTAATAGTTAATTATTAATACTATATATAATAAATATTATATATTAATAGTGTATATATAATTATTTATATATTTTTTGTACGGACGTACCCATACCCAGACCTCCCCCAAATTTTGCCGTACCGACGTACCATACCCACGTACCAGTACCTGTACCCTTACCCGATTCGGCAACTTAGATTTCAGGGGCATGATATACAACCCTGCCTTGATAAGCTAGTGGCCCTCTGCATTCACCTCGGGATCTTTTGAAGACACTAATCAACTGTAAAATTTAGGAGTTCTAATGTATGCTAGACGAGTAATGAGTACATCCCAAACTTTTAGGCAATTGAATTTTTAGTTTCAGTTAATTCATGCCAATGTAGCTTAATATCACTGATGTGTAGCTTTTCTGCTAGTCTTATTACTGATTTAAAAAATCTGCTACAAAGTACCTGTTTTGAACATTCTGAATGCTCCAACTTTTTGATGTCAGTTAGATTATTTTACAAGTCATGCAAGTGTCATGCTTTTGTGTGATATTTTTAGATTCATGGCTTTTGCCTGCTCTTAATGTTATTTTGCTGAAACCAAAAACAAGGAGAAAAAGGGGTTGGTTATGGACAGAAAGTCAACAACACTTGCTGACAATTTACTTTGAAGTCTGTGGTTAGCTAATTGTTAATAGACAGGAAAGATATTTCAAATGGAGGCATAGTTATTAGTCTTAAAGTAAAAACAGGTCATGGTGGGCAGTCCTGGGTTCCATTTTTGTTCTATATTAATTCTCATGGAAAATTTGAAAAAAAAGAACGGCTTAAAGCTATAATTGAGATGCATCAAACTACCAAAATTTATCCTGTGACAGAGAAAAGTGTGGAGTGAAAAATTGCTAAGAATAACTATATTAGATAAATTGTCGTTCAAATATTACTATATTTTTATTATTTTATATAAATACAGAAATAATTTTGGATGTTGGCAAGCATTTATCTTTGTTTTTTATACGGTTTCCTTTGTTCAATCTATACACCAATTGGCAGTGACGTAAAGTTTAAACAACTACCTTTGCGTTTTTACGAAGAATTTAGAAACTAGTTGGTTTCCAAGTACAAGTCTTGTTTCATAAACTGCTTGAGGTCTTACTCTTTACTTGATCATCCTCTGTTAAATTTTCAGTTTTTGGAGTGCCAATCGAGATTGTTGTACAGAGACAGAATTCTTCAAGGCATATTCCTCAATTATTGATAAAATGTGGCGATTACATTGTGCAATCAGGTAAGTCTCTCTCTATTCCTTAGATTGACTTCAGATATAATCCATTTCAGAAATTGTTTTCCCAGGAGTTAAAACTTGTAGAGATGACTGAATTGAGTAGAAATCACCAGGACTCAATGCAGAATACATATTCAGGACTGAAGGAGATATCAAGGTTGTTCAAGGTCTGATTTCTTTGTATAATGAAGGTAACTGCATTAAATCCCTTTGTTATTCAGTTGGCACGCCATTGTTTATGCCAAGCAAAACAATTTGAATAAACTGTGAGCTTATGCAAGTATAGTTAACTAGTACTATCTTTATGATATTCATATTGTAAAAATGATTTTTACAGATGGGAATGCCTCATTGCCTGAGGGCACGAGTCCTATTGATGCAGCAGCTTTAGTGAAAATTTATCTTCTTAGTCTTCCTGAGCCAATTATTCCATTTGACCTATATGATGACATCAAAGATGCTAGAGGGAACACAAGACAACTTGGAATAATCTTGAAAAGACTTCCACATGTGAACCATTCAACCCTTGAGTTTGTAACTGCTCTTCTTCTTCGGATCAGCCAAAAATCTGGCCTCAATAATGTAAGTTGCTCTTTTTAGCTTGATCATATAATCATAATGATCTATATGGAATTTGATGACTGTGGTTTGAATCAGTTGCAACTTTAGCGATGAAGATGATTATATTTACACAAGCAGGTGTAACTGCAGTGGCAGCAAGGGAGTTGTAACTTCATGGGTGTGTTAATAACTTAATAACAACCCTTTTGTTGTGAACATACCAAAAATTTAAATATAGTGGGTGGCTGGCAAAACTCAAAACTATTAAAAATGTAAATATAAAAAATCAATTACCCTTGAAAATCTATATATATATATATATGTGTGTGTGTGTGTGTGTGTGTGCGTGCGCGCACGCACGCGCGTGTGTGTAGATGTTATATACATCTACATATACTTACATATACACATATACACATACATACATACAAACACACATGTAAGTATATTTAGATGTATATAACATCTATATACACACACACATATATACATACATATATATCATATATGTCTATATATAAGTTATATATATATATATATGTATGTTTGTAATGTATTTTATATATATATATATATATATATATATATATATCTAGAAATGCAGGTACTGCATGGGGATGGTTGGGAACATCATAGTCCCAGGGACGACCAACTGCCCCTACACTAATTAGGTTTATCTTTTTAATAAATAAGAAAACACGAGAATGAAAGGGGATGAAAAGTAAAAAGCCCTTAAAGAAGTATTACGAGGAAAGCATATTGAAGCAAAATCCATGTTCTCCTCTAAGCTTCTGTGAGCAGCAATGATTGACTCCACAGTGTTGCTTTAAGTGCTACATCTTGAATGACAAATACGAACAGCTGCTTAGTTGCACAGAAGAATGTATGCAGAAAAGTTTTTCAATCAAAGAAAATCAGCTAAAGGTAAATGGGAATGCACAACAGAGACCAGGAACTCGGCCAAAAGTGCAGACAATTTTCTGTTAAGTGTATAGAAGCAGGAAATGCACCATTGTGGCATAATGTTATTTCTTAGAAGAAATTTGGCAGTAACAAAGTCCCACTTCTATTTGACACCTCCTCAGGGACTTGCAATCAAAACCAGTTTGATCATTTCCATGATGCTGATCTTTTGAATACTTGTTTTGCTGATTTTCTTTTAAACATGCATTTCTCTTAAAATAATCTGCATGGATTCATAGATAGGGCTAATCAATTGAATTTGAAGATTTTCCAAGCTCCAATAAGTAACACTCCATATCAGGAATATAGCATTACCTTCCAAATTTGATACAACTTAAAAAAAGCCACAATGTTGATACCACTGGAACCAATAACCACAAGAATGGCGCAACTAATGGAGTTAAATGCACTTCTGGCAAGCTATTCATTCCACCATACTCTTCCATTGTAAATCGTAGATTTGATAATGATTTTAGTACCAAGCTCAATGAATGAGATTACAAGGCTTAGTAGGATATCCCTGACACGCACATTGACAATGAAATTATTAAAGCAATTAAATTTTGTTAATTTGCTCAACTCTCATGTGAACTCTCAATTCAATTCTAATGTTATGTATTAAGGATGTCTAATGTATATGATGAGTGCATTTTGATGTTATAATATGAATAATTGTTATCTCCCTATATTTTTAAAATTTTCCCAATTTTTTTAATAGCCATCCCTTGATGTCCCTTGCCGTTCCCTGTCATCCCCAAAAATAGACTCAAAAAAATTCATCCCTGAAATGCATCATTCCATTCCTTGCCGTCCCCGTCCCAAAACTAGGTGTCAAGTTTCTGGGATGGGGATGGTAGGAAATGGGGAGATGCGTTTCTATGACGATAGGCGATGGCAATTAATAAAAGGGAAATTTACAAAATATTGGAAATTCAATTATTCATTTATAAGGCATTCATCATATACGTTATAGAACTACATTATGAAACATTAGAGCTGAATTGAGAATTTACAAGTCAACATACAAATTAACATAACTTTCAATGTCTAAACTCTAATCATTTCAATTTGAGTTTCCATTACTGATGCGCAGATACAAAATACAACAAAATGAAAAGGCTAAAAGGCTACAAGCACAAGATGGAAAAATGTAGACAATCTAAGATCTATTGCTGCAACGCTTTTGCCTCATACTCACCTAAAACAAAATCAGACTATACTCAATCATATTGAAAAGTAAAATTAGTCTACTCATAAGTAGAAGAATGCACTCACATTATTTCCCACATTTTGAGGATTGAGCATCTGAGAAATCTCTTGACACATCCCCAGTGATGAAGACAACAAGGGATGTGCAGGGTATCTCCTGTCTCATTCCCAAACAGCTAATAAATATCTAATTAAAAAACACAATTTCACATTAGTCATAAATAAATTTTCACAAAGTGTTAAATTTTTGCCTCTATACCAATAATTTGAATTTCTATTAATTAGTGCTGGTAAGCTCAAATCTTACCATAAAAACATTATTCATAAATTCATAGTTTGGAATATAAAGCTTGGAGTGTGGTAAACCTCCCTTTAAGTATTTTGAGTTGTACTTATAATCAATTTTAGTATCGGTATAAGCAAAATTGTTTATAAGCTGCTGCTACAACCAAGAACAAGAACTAATTGAAACCTTAGCAAATATGCAGTGAATTTTATTAATTCAATTTATAAATGATGTATCCAAATAAAATGTCCAAATCCATTTGTAGGACGTACCCTCTACCAAGAGAGATCATGGAGTCTCGCAAACTCTCTATGACATATCCTTCTAAAAATATCTAATGAAAAAACAGAGATGTACTTCTCACTTATAATAGAGTATTGGAGTTTTCACCCATATGGAATTTAAGTTCAAAAGGCAACATGTAGCATATAAAAGCCTTTGAATATCAATCTTTACATACGTACCTGAATCCATAGGCATTCTTTGTTGTCTTATATATTTTTTCCTACGGTTTTTTTCATACTGTAATAGCATGGTCAGTATAAGCAAAATTGTTTACAAGCTGCTGCTACAATCATTAACAAGAACTAACTGGACCCTATAAAATTTGCAGTGCATTTTAAAAAATTCAAAGTATAAAAGATATATCCAAATGAAATGTCCAAATCCATTTGCAGGACATACCCTCTACTAAGAGAGATCATGGAGTCTCCCAAACTCTCAACGACATATCCTTTTACAAATATTTAAAAAAAAAACAGAGATGTACATCTCACTTATAATAGTGTATTGAAGCTGACACCCAAATGAAATTTAAGTTCAAAAGTCAATGTGTAGCATATAAAAACCTTTGAATATCAATCTTTACCTATTGATCTGAATTCTTAGGCATCCTTTGTTGTGTTATATTTTTTTCCTAGGGTTTTTTGTATGCTATAGTAGCATGGTTGATATAAGAAAAAATATTTATAAGCTGCTGCTACAATTAAGAACAAGAACTAACTAGACCCTATAACATTTATAGTGGATTTTTTTAATTCAAAGTATAAAAGTTGTAACCAAATGAAATGTCCAAATCCATTTGTAGGGCATACCCTCTACCAAGAGAGAACAGTCTCTCAAACTCTGTAGTCTGTACAACATATCCTTTTACAAATATCTAATGAAAAAATAGAGATGTACACCTCACTTAAAATATAAAGTATCAGAGTTGATACCCATATGGAGGTTAAGTTAAAAAGCCAACGTGTAGCATATAAAAACCTATGAATATCAATATTTACGTACAAACCTGAATTTCTAGGCATTCTTTGTTATGTTACATATTTTTTCCTTGGGATTTTTGCATTTACATTTTTTTATCAGATATATATGAAACATACAAGGTATTTAAATATTTAAATTATATCTTTTACATTATTTTGCATGTAAAATTTAGAAACAAAACCACTTATAATTATTTGATACGATAGAACTAAGTTGCATCGACAGGAAAATAGGGCAATTCTGGTTATGATTCATCTTTGAATTGAATTGTCTGTAGAACGAGTAGTGTTCAGATTTTTTGCATTTGAAATGTTTGGAATTGGGAAAGAGCAAATTGGGCAATTCTAGGTCAGATTTGGTGTTTTGAAGCTGTTTTCATCACGATTCTAGAGTTGGGTGACTTTTTCCAATATATGTTTTTGACTTATTGACCATGGGAAAACCCTAAAGACCTTCATTTCTCTCATTTGAAAAAATTAGAATGTCTTAAACCAAAAAGTTCGTGTGTTTGATGCACCATAGGAAAATCTTGAATGTCTTAGACAATAAAGTTCATGTGTTTGCTGCTTGGTTGACATAGCATTTAGCAACAAATTTCTGCCTTCTTGCTGCTCAAACCAACCTCAACAAACATTCATGAAGTAGGTATTCCGTTTTTGATATTTCTGCTATTTGATTTGAGTCTTTGATTGCACTCAACCATAACTTAGGGATCACTTTGAAATTCGCACGAGCTTGAGCATTTATGATAGATATTTTAACATTGGTTCAGACAAACATGAAACCAGGTTCCAAAGTTAATTTCATGTTTTTCATTAAACTTAAAATTTGACTATCAAGTATTTTGTTTAAAATTTCAAATATTAAATTAAATTTTTTGTATGATAAATATTAAATTTTAAAAACCGTATATAAATTAAAAATAAAAAAACTAAAAACTAATATTAAATGTTATTCTAAACAATAAAAATATAACAATGACTATTTGTCATGACATTTAAGTTTGACAAATTGATAATAGATATCAAATTAGTATATTGTATTTCAAATTTATTGTAGTTTTGTTTAGCATATGCATGATATGTGGTATTTTGAACTTAATTCCTGTTTTTAGGCTGCAAATATGTATATATCTATGATTTTTATATGTTTTTTGTGTGGATGTATCTAGAAATGCACCCAACCGCATATTTTTGCTGTACCAATGTATTGTACCCAGATTACCTGTACCCAATTCCGATTGTACTTAGCAAGAGAATAAATAATAATATATAAGTAAAAATAATTTATGTAAGTTGATTAATTTATATTTTATATAATTGGTATATTATATTATAATATTTTTTTCTAAAAAAGTCAATTGATTAGTAAACCATAAAAGTTACAGAGGCTGGGATGACCAGCATCTATAGTGTCTTCTGTAGTGGCACAGATCAGCTTTCAGACCTAAGAGAAGCTGTCTGAAACATGAAGTCTTTTTATCTTTTGAATCAAAGACTGACAAGAAAATGAGAAGACAAAATGAGTCACAATCAGTCAAGAAGATGATTGTAGCAGCCGTGGCAAGAAAAAAGGAAACAAGGGGCTGGACATCACACTTTTTGGATCTTTGAAAGTTATCTGCTAAACCATAGATTGCAGTATTTTGCGTGATTGAGTCCTAGAAGCTCATCATTGGTATTGATCAATTGGGCTATGCCAAATCTGAAGTTTCCCTGCTCTTAGTTTGACACATTAGCCAAACTGTCTGCTTCTTTATTGGAAGTTCTTCAAATTTGTTGATGACCCAACTGAGAAAACTGATTGATGAGAATGTGAATGGCTTTAACAAGATGAGCAATGTAAGCAGATTGATAGTGGGACTTAATCATCACATTGCTAATGAATTGAGAGTCCCTGAAATCTTTCAAATGATCAATTCCTTTCTCTTGAGTCCAGATAAGATCCAGTTTAAAAGCCTGAGCTTCTACAACATTATTTGTAGTCGAGCCAAGACCAGCTGCAAATTTGAAGGCCATTTTCCTGTTGTGAATTAGCAATCCCCTGCCCCCACCAAACCTGGATTCTCCTTAGAGGCCCCATTCGAGAAAAGGTAGAAGCTAGGACTAGGAGGGGCATTGGTGTTATAGTATTTTCTTCTTTTTAGGGATTGTGACGGTAGTTAGTTATCTTGTTTAAAAGAGATTGCAATATAATAGTTATGGGCCAAGGGGGAGACTTTTGGTCCTTGAATATTAAGGAATTCTATGCTTTTTGTGTTAGTGTTTTAATGATCAGATAATACAACTGAAAGCACTCAGAAAATGCAACACATAAGACAATAAACACAGCAAGATACCCTGGGAAAACCCTCCTCTTGAGGGAGAAAAACCCAGCAAATATGTCTCTTATATTGTAAATGTAATCAAATCTTTATCAAATAGGATCCTAAGAAATCTAAGGAAACACTAAGGTCTGAAATTCTGTGTGAGAATTCTAAGTCAAAATTAATTTCCAGATTTCTTCTCTTTATGCTGAATGTGTTGATTGCAGAACATTAATAAATTTCGATGTCTACACTCAATGGTTTCCATCATGCTTTATACTAGAGAGGGGAGACACATCTCCACAAAGGTACGCGCCTCCAAGGAGAGACACGCCCCATGAGAGGATGTGTCCCTTGAAGGGCGCGGGTTTCTCATAGCCGATTATTACTAATCGGTGGTAAACAAAACAATGTTAGTACCCAGCGATAAGTATAAAACAAAGTTCGATTTATATATGTTGAATTCCATTAATTCGAATTTCTCATTTTTCAGAAATATCAAATGATGAGTAATTTCGATCATATATAAATGATGATGATGCTTTCAACAATCATCATTTATATCTGACCGAAGCTACCATTCAGCAACACTCCCTCTTAGCTAGGGAAGATATTTCAAATCAAATAAGTAGAGATATCACCTTCACACGTGATATTGAAGATATGGTATGTTTTACTCAATATTGTCAAGTCACATGACATTCTTCATAAGACATCTTCATTATGGTATGTGCACTGACATCAAGTCACATGATGTCTACCATAATTCATGGCATATCCACGGATATAAATATCCACCATGATTATCTCTTAAGGATCACAATGATCTATAGATGACATCAAGTCCCATGATATCCATCAAAGTGTCCAAGAGATACTATCATGACATGTCCACAGATATCAAGTCACATGATATCTATCATGATAGTTTATCATTGTAGATTCGTCACTTTACAATGTCAAATACAAGTGTTCAATATTAGAAAGATTGTCACCTTTCAATAATGTACACAGGGGGAGTAGGCCCATAAGGTCATGGAGTCACACACGACAAAAGAGTTTACGCATTAAACATCTTTATATATTAGTACAATTTATAAACAATTTGTATTTCAAACATAAATATCAAATTACATTTCAACCATACCAAGTTTCTTCCTGAAGTGCTCTACCTGATTCGGGAGAGAGGCTTGGTGAGAATGTTTGCAGTTTGATCATTTGTACTAACATACTCCAATTGGATCACTTTCCTTTTCACCATATCTTTTACATAATGATAGGGGATCTCAATGTGCTTAGATCTATCATGGAAGACAGGATTTATAGAGAGTTTGATGCAACTTTGATTATCACAATGAATAATTGTAGGATTCAAGGGCTCACCAAAGAGTCCCACAAGCAATTTACGAAGCCAAACTGCTTCTCTTGCTCCCATAGAGGCTGCAATTTATTCAACTTTTGTTGAGCTCTGTGCAACTAAAGACCGTTTTCTGCAAATCCAGGAGATCATAGCCGATCCTAAATTGAAGCAACATCCTGATGTGTTTTTCCGATCGGTTACACTTCCAGCCTAATCTGAATCAGAGTACCCATGTAGATCTAGTTGGTTATTTCTGTAAAGAAGACCATATCCAATAGTGCCTTGAAGATATCTCAAAATATGTTTCACAACCATTGGTGTTATAGTATTTTCTTCTTTTTAGGGATTGTGACGGTAGTTAGTTATCTTGTTTAAAAGAGATTGCAATATAATAGTTATGGGCCAAGGGGGAGACTTTTGGTCCTTGAATATTAAGGAATTCTATGCTTTTTGTGTTAGTGTTTTAATGATCAGATAATACAACTGAAAGCACTCAGAAAATGCAACACATAAGACAATAAACACAGCAAGATACCCTGGGAAAACCCTCCTCTTGAGGGAGAAAAACCCAGCAAATATGTCTCTTATATTGTAAATGTAATCAAATCTTTATCAAATAGGATCCTAAGAAATCTAAGGAAACACTAAGGTCTGAAATTCTGTGTGAGAATTCTAAGTCAAAATTAATTTCCAGATTTCTTCTCCTTATGCTGAATGTGTTGATTGCAGAACATTTATAAATTTCGATGTCTACATTCAATGGTTTCCATCATGCTTTATACTAGAGAGGGGAGACACATCTCCACAAAGGTACGCGCCTCCAAGGAGAGACACGCCCCATGAGAGGACGTGTCCCTTGAAGGGCGCGGGTTTCTCATAGCCGATTATTACTAATCGGTGGTAAACAAAACAATGTTAGTACCCAGCGATAAGTATAAAACAAAGTTCGATTTATATATGTTGAATTCCATTAATTCGAATTTCTCATTTTTCAGAAATATCAAATGATTAGTAATTTCGATCATATATAAATGATGATGATGCTTTCAACAATCATCATTTATATCTGACCGAAGCTACCATTCAACAACACTCCCTCTTAGCTAGGGAAGATATTTCAAATCAAATAAGTAGAGATATCACCTTCACACGTGATATTGAAGATATGGTATGTTTTACTCAATATTGTCAAGTCACATGACATTCTTCATAAGACATCTTCATTATGGTATGTGCACTGACATCAAGTCACATGATGTCTACCATAATTCATGGCATATCCACGGATATAAATATCCACCATGATTATCTCTTAAGGATCACAATGATCTATAGATGACATCAAGTCCCATGATATCCATCAAAGTGTCCAAGAGATACTATCATGACATGTCCACAGATATCAAGTCACATGATATCTATCATGATAGTTTATCATTGTAGAGTCGTCACTTTACAATGTCAAATACAAGTGTTCAATATTAGAAAGATTGTCACCTTTCAATAATGTACACAGGGGGAGTAGGCCCATAAGGTCATGGAGTCACACACGACAAAAGAGTTTACGCATTAAACATCTTTATATATTAGTACAATTTATAAACAATTTGTATTTCAAACATAAATATCAAATTACATTTCAACCATACCAAGTTTCTTCCTGAAGTGCTCTACCTGATTCGGGAGAGAGGCTTGGTGAGAATGTTTGCAGTTTGATCATTTGTACTAACATACTCCAATTGGATCACTTTCCTTTTCACCATATCTTTTACATAATGATAGGGGATCTCAATGTGCTTAGATCTATCATGGAAGACAGGATTTATAGAGAGTTTGATGCAACTTTGATTATCACAATGAATAATTGTAGGATTCAAGGGCTCACCAAAGAGTCCCACAAGCAATTTACGAAGCCAAACTGCTTCTCTTGCTCCCATAGAGGCTGCAATGTATTCAACTTTTGTTGAGCTCTGTGCAACTAAAGACTGTTTTCTGCAAATCCAGGAGATCATAGCCGATCCTAAATTGAAGCAACATCCTGATGTGCTTTTCCGATCGGTTACACTTCCAGCCTAATCTGAATCAGAGTACCCATGTAGATCTAGTTGGTTATTTCTATAAAGAAGACCATATCCAATAGTGCCTTGAAGATATCTCAAAATATGTTTCACAACCATTAAGTGAATTTCCTTTGGCTCACACATGAACTGGCTGAGAACATTCACTGCATAGCAAATATCAAGTCTGGTGTTAACCAGATACATCAAGGATCCAATCATTTGTCTATAAAGGGTTGGATCTGCACACTTGGATTCTGCTATTGCTTCTTTTAGTTTGTGAAGGTTGGTTTCCATAGGTGTAGACATTGGTCTACAGTCCAACATTCCAAATCTCTTCAGAATATCAATAGTATACTTCCCTTGGTTTAGTATAATGCCCTCTGATTTCTGCCATACTTCCAAACCTAGGAAGTAGTGTAGAATGCCCAAGTCTTTCATGTCAAATTCAGAAATTAGATCCTGCTTTCCTTGAGCAATGAGGTGAACTTCTCCTGTTATCAGCAGGTCATCAACATATAAAATAATTATTAGCATATCACCTTTGATTACCTTGAAGTAGAGATTGGAGTCAGCATCATTCTTGGAAAATCCTAGTCCCAAGAGATAGCTGTCAATTCTTTCATACCAGACCCTGGGAGCCTGTTTGAGTCCATAGAGGGCTTTCTTCAGTCTGCACACATGCGAGTCAGGTTTATGTATCACAAAACCTTCAGGTTGTTCCAGATAGACTTCCTCTTCAATGGTTCCATTCAGGAAGGCAGTTTTCACATCCATTTGATGGATCTTCCAGCCTTTAGCTGCAACAATGGCTAATACTGCTCTCGTCGATGTGTAGCGGGCAACAGGTGCAAATGTTTCTTCATAATCAATGCCTTCCTTTTGTGAAAAACCTCTGGCCACAAAACGTGCTTTATGTTTTTCTATACTGCCATCAACAAAATTGCTTGATTTTGAAGAGCCATTTAGAAGAGACAACAAATTTCTCTTTTCGTCTAGGCACTATATCCCATACATCATTCTTTAGAATGGACTGATATTCCTCCGTCATTGCATCCTTCCATGCTTGATGTCTGAAAGCTTCTGTAACACTGACAGGTTCTGAGTTTATGATGTTGTTCATTAGAGCAACATAGCTAGAGAACTGTTTGGGTCTTTTACTTTCCCTGAATGTTCCTTTGGGTGCTACATGATCCTCGACTTCTTTGATCATCTTTCTAGTCCAAAGTGGTCTCTTTCTGCCGTTGTCATTTGTATTCCCATCTGAAGTAGAAGGAAGTTCATGTGGCATTTCCTCAGGATGCTCCCTCTGAATCTCAGGAGCAGGTTCCATTTTAGGTACTTTAGGGGAATAGGTTTCTATCTCACTAGAACTTCTTGCCCTCTTGAATGCAATGTCTTCTTCAAAGATGACATCTTTGCTCAATTCAATTTGTTTTTGCTCGGGTATGAATATCCTGTAGGCTTTGGAGGTTTCACTATAACCCACAAATACCCCCTTCTTTCCAGAAGGTTCTAGTTTGAATCTCTTCTCTTTGGGCACATGACTATAGACAAGACAGCCAAAAATCCTAAAATGACTAATGTCAGGTTTTATGCCAATAAAGGCTTCTTCAGGAGTTTTGTTATCAAGATGAGAATCAGGACATCTATTTTGGATATAGACAGCAGTCCTAGAGGCTTCTACCCAGAAAGAAGTTTCAATGTTTTGGTCAAGCAACATTGCCTTAGTAGCTTCTACAATGGTTCTATTTTTTCTTTCAGCAACCCCATTTTGTTGAGGGTTGTAGGCAACTGTGAACTCCCTCTTAATTCCAGCACTCATGCAGAATTCCTTAAAAATCTCAGAGGTGTATTCTTTCCCATTGTCTGTCCTTAAGGTTTTTATTTTCTTTCCGGAGAAGTTTTCAGTAAGGGCTTTGAACTCTTTGAACCTTTTGAGGATTTCTATTGACTCTTTACACTTAAGGAAATAGATCCAGGTTTTCCTAGAGAAGTCATCTATAAATATGACATAGTATAGAAATCCTGCTTTAGAGGGTACAGACATGGGTCCACATAAGTCTGAGTGAACCAGTTCTAACACATTTAGGGTTTTGCTCAAACTATTGGAAAGGATCCCTTTGTATTCTTTCCTAAGGCACAACCTTTACAAGTTCCTTCATGAGATGGTTTAAACTTAGGTAAGCCTGTTACAAGTTTTTCCACAGAAGGTAGGGCACGGAAATGAAGGTGTCCTAATCTTCTATGCCAAATCTCATTTGAATCAAAGGTGTCAAGGGTAAGGGCTTGTTTAACTTCGGTGCATAGTTCGTAAAGGTACCCTTGTCTTACACCTATGGTTTGGGCTTTCTTGATAGTTGAGTTCTTAGGCCATGCTAGAACTTTCCCATCCATAAAGGTAACTCTATATCCATTGTCTTCAAGGGCAAAGATGGATATTAGATTCCTCTTTATTCCAGGTACAAATAAGACTCCAGTGAGTTGAAGAGAAAGACCAGATTTCAGTTTGATGGAACAAGTTCCAACCCCTTTTACAGGGTGTGCAGAATCATCCCCAATGGTTACTTCTTCATCAGTCTTTTTAGTCAAGGTGTCTAGGTGTTCTTTGAATCCTGTGATATGTCTAGAGGAACCACTATCAATTACCCAGTTGTTGGTGTTGTTAGATACTTGACTAGATAAGGCTGTATAGAACACAAAGTTCCCAGATTCATGATCTGAATTTGTTTTTCCTACTTTGGCAAAAGATGCTTGTTGCTTTGATCTGTCAGGGCACTTCATTGCATAGTGGCCATATTGATCACATCTAAAGCATTGCACTTGAGAGATGTCTTTCTTCTTAGAAGATCCCTTTCCATTGGAATTTCTCTTTCTTTTAAAAGATCCTCTCTTGTAGGAGTTTTTCTTATTCCTTTTATTAGACGTTGTGTTGAGTACATGAATGTCTTCATCTATGTTCTTCTGTTTATTTTCTTTTGTGGAGAGTCTTGTTTCTTCTTGAAGGCAGTCAGTTCTTAGCCTATGAAACTTGGGAAGTTTAGATCTCGCACTTATTCCTTGAACAAATGACTCCCATGAGTTTGGTAGGCCTCCTAGTGCAATTAGAGTTAACTCTTTGCTATCAATCTGATATCCAATTGTGGATAATTGATCCCTTAGTTCAATGATCCTCATGAAGTATGCATTAATTGATTCTCCCTTGTTTATCTGGGCATTGTTGATTTGCCTCTTTAATGCAAGAGTCCTACTGGTGTTGTTGATCTCATAGGTACTCTCAAGAGATTTGAACATATGATATGCAGTTTCATGTTTTGCTAGGATGGGCACTATATGATCCCTAACTGCATCTACTAAGATTTTCATGGCTTTTTCATTGTTTTCAATCCATTGAGTTTTTTCAGGATCAACCTCTAGTTCCTTTTTATTTTCTCTCACAAGTGAGTTTAATTTATTCTCTTTAAGGATCATCATGATTCTAAATTTCCATGATGTGAAGTTGTCTGCTCCTGCAAGACGATCTTCAAATCTTATCACACTTGGCATTATGAAGAATGTGATGTGAATTCGATTTTAGAAAATACGAATTTTCTAGAGCAATCTGATATCTAGATTTGATTTGGATTCACACAACTTGGCTCTAATACCATGTAGATGTAATCAAATATTTATCAAATAGGATCCTAAGAAATCTAAGGAAACACTAAGGTCTGAAATTCTGTGTGAGAATTCTAAGTCAAAACTAATTTCCAGATTTCTTCTCTTTATGGTGAATGTGCTGATTGCAGAACATTAATAAATTTCGATGTCTACACTCAATGGTTTCCATCATGCTTTATACTAGAGAGGGGAGACACATCTCCACAAAGGTACGCGCCTCCAAGGAGAGACGCGCCCCATGAGAGGACGTGTCCCTTGAAGGGCGTGGGTTTCTCATAGCCGATTATTACTAATCGGTGGTAAACAAAACAATGTTAGTACCCAGCGATAAGTATAAAGCAAAGTTCGATTTATATATGTCGAATTCCATTAATTCGAATTTCTCATTTTTCAGAAATATTAAATGATGAGTAATTTTGATCATATATAAATGATGATGATGCTTTCAGCAATCATCATTTATATCTGACCGAAGCTACCATTCATCAACATATATAATGAAGGAATAAGAGCAAAAATCTGCTTACAACTCAGGCCTAGCACATGGCCGAATTTAATACAATGAATACTAGCACCTCTCGTAGATGCAAATATGTTTCTCCTTGAAATCGGCCTGCTGCTGCAAGATGAATAGCTGTTGCTCAAGTGCGAACTTCTGCTTGAATGCAAATTATGCTTGAATGAACTTGATGTGAGAATGAACAAACATGACCTTGTATTTATACAAAATGAGGTGACTCAACAAGGAGGTCGGCCTCCCTTATTAAATAATTAAATTACAAAATACAAAGTAAGGTTGGCCCAAATCAAATGATATAAGATCATCAATTATTTACATAAGGTCAGCCTTCTTATAGCTCAAAGTCTCAAGCATATATAAAATTGAATAGACATAATGCTACATTCAATTTTTCATTCTCTTCTTGTAAATCGTGCAGGGCTGGAAGTATAATCTAGACACTGCAAAACATCAACACTCCCTCTCAGCTAGGGAGGATACTTCCAACTACATAAGATGTATCACCTCATCGTGATGTCAACCACAATGGCTACTTCCATATGTGGAAAGAAAAGAGCTTATCACCTCATCGTGATAGCATATAAGATATCACCTCACCGTGATATCGGATATCACCTCATCGTGATATCAACCGTCATGGCTACCTCCATAGATGGTATGTACAAGTGCTCATCACTCAATGTGATGTTGTCACCTCACCGTGACTCTCACCATGGCTCTCCCAGAGGGTGAAACACAAGTACAAGAAAATCATCACAAACTCCCTCACGTGATGCTGTCATAAAGTCACACACATGACATCCACCACGGCTCTCCCAGGGGGTGGAAACAAGGGATTTCACCTCGAACTTCTCTTGGGAGAAGAACACATTACCAAGGGATTTCACCTCGAACTTCTCTCAAAGAAGAACTCATTATCAAGGGATTTCACCTCGAACTTCTCTCAGAGAAGAACTCATTATAGAGGATCACTGATACTGAGACTCCTTCTCAGTCAAGGCTGCATTCTCCACCATACCAAGCTTTTCTCGAAAGTACACAAACTTTATCCTGTAGAGGGCTTGGTGAGAATGTCTGCCGTCTGCTCATCAGTACTGATATACCTCAACTGTATAGCTTTCCTCAATACCATATCTTTGATATAACGGTACTTGATCTCAACATGTTTTGTTCTGTCATGAAACACAGGATTGACAAAAAGCTTCACACAGTTCTAGTTATCACAATGAATGATAGTAGGCTCCATTGATTGTCCAAACAATCCTGCAAGGAGCTTACGAAGCCGCATTGCTTCACGAGCTGCCACACAAGTTGCAATATACTCTGCCTCGGTTGTACTCAATGCTATTGAAGATTGCTTCCTGCTACACCAGGATATCATGGTAGATCCCAAACAGAAGCAACATCGATCAGCAACACAACCATCTTCTTTAGGTTAGTAGGCTCCCTCTGAATCTTCAAGCACTTGCATCAACCTCCTGACCTCATCGTCCAAGATTTGCCTACAATGCTTGCCTTAAAGAAATGGTTACCAATGCACACCTCTGTAGAGAATCAGGGCTGTCCTCTTTGACCTCATCCCAGATCACACTGTTCTGAATAGGTTTGCAGAGCTACCAATGTTAAATCTAGGTTGACACACTTGAGCAATTCAGAACCCAACTGCTGAAGAGGTACTTCAATAATTTAGCATTTGGCCTTGCAACATTGCAACCCTTACTTATTTCTCGGAAGAGCTAATCTCAGCATAAGAAAAGTTAATCTTCGCAAGTTAGCATGATACAACTTGCAATGAATAATTCTTAATTCTAAAGAATCTTATCCCAATGATTACTATTTACTGGTCACACCTAATCCAAGTAAATAATGTCAGATTTGCACAACTCAACAAACTGAATTTTAGACTAGAAGGGTAATTACAATCAAAACAAAGAATACTTATCTCTTAAATATTCTGAAGGGTGGACATAGTATGATATGCTGCTCTTGTGCTCAGATCAGTACACAACTTTCACAGCTTGAACATAGGCCCATGACTAGAGTAGAAATTAACTAGAATCATTCTGGGGAGATAACTCAATCACATCCGCAAATGAAGCATGCTGATTAGGCCTGGTAGGGCAATCCTTCGCATAGTGACCAAACTTGTCACATCTAAAGCATTGAACACGAGAGAGGTCCCACTTCTTCTTGAATGCAGGAGCACCATCTGACCCTTTATCTCTATTCCTCTTGAAGTATCTTTTCTTTCCTCCTTTTCCTTCCTTCTTCGAGGATTGAGCGGAAAGAACATGAATGTCTTCATTTGTAGGGCTTCGACGAATACCTCTCGCAACCAACCTCGACTCCTCTTGAATACTGTCTGCCCTCAATCGATCAAACTTGGGAAGTTTCGATTTCGCACTGATTCCTTGAATGTAAGACTCCCAAGATGAAGGAAGAACATTAAGAGCCAACATGGTCAAATCCTTGTCATCAACAATATGACCAATGGTAGAGAGCTGATCTCTCAATTCGGAAATATTCATGAAGTAGGTGATGACAAATTCTCCTTCCGCCATTTTAACATGATGAAGTTGTTGCTTCAAGGCTAGAGCACGACTTGTGTTGTTGATCTCATACATCTCCTCCAAAGTCTTAAGCATTTCTCTCGCTGTCTTCAACTTAGAGATGATAGGAACAATATGGTCATTCACAGAATCAACTAACATCTTCTTCGCCTTGATATCTTTCTTCCTCCACTGCAACTTCTCTTCTTCCTTCTCTGGTTCAGGAATTTTGGTCTCCACAAACTCAACCAAGTCATTCTTTTCCAAGGTGAGCATGATTCTGAACCTCCATGATGTGTAGTTGGAAGCTCCCTCGAGTCTATCGTCAAATTTTCAGACAATTTACCTTCTTGACTAAATTAGAGATAGATAGAAAAAAAAAAGATTAAGGAGTAGTGCTACAAAACAGATCTGATCACGATCTTCTTCAAACCCGCTCTGATACCATGTTAGTGTTTTAATGATCAGATAATACAACTGAAAGCACTCAGAAATGCGACACATAAGACAATAAACACAACAAGATACCTTGGGAAAACCCTCCTCTTGAGGGAGAAAAACCCTGCAAATATGTCTCTTATATAATGAAGGAATAAGAGCAGAAATCTGCTTACAACTCAGGCCCAGCACATGGCCGAATTTAATACAATGAATATTAGCACCTCTCCTAGATGCGAATATGTTTCTCCTTGAAATGGGCCTGCTGCTGCAAGATGAATAACTGTTGCTCAAGTGCGAACTTCTGCTTGAATGAACTTGATGTGAGAATGAACAAACATGACCTTGTATTTATACAAAATGAGGTGACTCAACAAGGAGGTCAGCCCCCCTTATTAAATAATTAAATTACAAAATACAAAATAAGGTCAGCCCAAATCAAATGATATAAGATCATCAATTATTTACATAAGGTCGACCTTCTTATAACTCAAAGTCTCAAGCATATATAAAATTGAATAGCCATAAGGCTACATTCAATTTTTCATTCTCTTCTTGTAAATCGTGCAGGGTTGGAAGTATAATCCAGTTGCTGTAAAACATAAACATTTTGGATCCCCTAAAAAGGATACTTGGGGAGAAGGCTTTCTATTGTGAGTGGGTAGAATAAGTCTTTGTGAGCCCCTTGGATGGAATTTGGGAGATCTATAGTCTCTTTGTAATGCTATTTTTCTCCAGAGTATAAAATTAGATAGATTTAATATGTCAAGAGTTAATTTTGTATGACAATGGATTTGTTAATGTCAACTCGTGATCTTTATTACTTGTCTCAAACTATTAAAATTTCAGCTTCATTTAGTTTGTTCCAGTTATTTTTAATTTTTTAATTTATTTATTTTAAAAATTGAAATACTTTTTCTTACATATTATTTTAATAGCAAACCATGCCTCCCCCATGGTTTGGGCTTTTTTTGGTCTCTAAAATCATGACCCTGAAACTTGGAGAAATAGTTTATTTTCTCCTATCACCCAAACAAAGAGCATGTGGTTAGCCTTCATGAAAGATATTAACAATGTTCCTACACAAAAAGGTTTTGTAAGTAGAGGATTTGGCTTTAGATATGTTCATGGAATGAGTCTACTCTAAAAGATGTGTTAGAATAATATTTCTCTCTTTAGTTAATGGTCAATAGTTAATGTATTTAGTCTGTCTACAGTATTAGGTAGTTAGAAGTAGGTCATTTCTTAAATGACTACAGTGCTGCTACAGTACTTTGTAACTACTATATAATGTACTCTTTATTGAGTAATAGATATCACATTTTAACCAGTTCACTTTTTGAACATGGTATTAGAGTTGGTCTGAGCTTGTCTCCCTCACGGGAGGGCTCAAGATTTTGGGAGGGTTCAGTAATCCGCTTTTGCATGTGAACTTTCAGATTTCAGATTTTTTTTGCAAGGTCAAAGGGTTTTTTGTTGTCTAATTTTTGTGAGTTTTTCTCACTAAAAGTCGAAACCCTTATCTGCAAAATCGTGGGTCTGCTTCTGAAAAATCGTGCCTCTGTGTTTAAGATTTTCATGCCTCTGTTAAAGGCAAAAATCGCAGGTATTTTTTTGCAGACTTGTGCCCTAGGCCCATGGATTTTTTCGTGGTCTCTTCTGTTCTTGGGCACGTGTTTCTTCTGTTGAAGTCGCGTGGATCTAGAGATAAGCGATTTTAAAAATCGCGGACTTATTTTTCCTATTTTTTTTCGTCTTAGAAAAAAGTCATTTTTCTGGTTGCGCGACTTTTGGAGGACGTGTTTTTCGCGTTTTTTATTCTTGCGCTCTTCTTTGGCCGTGCTTTGGGCGTCTACAAATATAAATTAAAAAAAAGCAGAAGACTCTTGTTTTTTCCGTTGGCTAGGGTTTTGCTCTTCCGTTGATAGGAATAATAATAATAAAATAATTCCTACGGGAAAATTGATTCTTAGTGGTTCTTTTGTGGGTCAATTTATAGTCTTTTCATCGATTTATCTTTCCCCTATTTATAGAGCGTTATTTAAACCTCACGCGATGACTCTAATGTTTGTGCTAGTCTTCTTATTTCTTTTGATTAGAATACTTTTCTCCAATCTATTGTTCCCTTGGATTAACAATCCTGCAAGCGTTTGGAGTTTATTCTCGTGCACGACCCTATTTTCTCTATCCGCAGTGTCTTTGTTGCCCGCACGACCTTTTCACACATGCTTTTTATCTTTATGGTTGCGTTTTTTTTTTGCAGTCGAGCGCATTCTTTACGATCTTCTGGGCTCTCGTTTTTCTAAGAAACTGAAGACGCGTTCTATTTCTCTCCTTCTGGGCGCGATTTATCTTAAATCTGGCTGCGTGTTCTAGTCCGTCAAGAGTTTCCATCTATTTTCTGCAATTGTTTGAGCTATTAATGGCGGCTTAGGGTTTTTGCCAGATCGTCTAGGGTTTTGACCCTCTGTTTCAAGGCGAACTTTTTTTCGACTGCAGATTCCTTCTGGGTTTTTTGAGATCTCAATTGGGTTGGTCTCCGATTTTTTTGGGTGTCTCGAAGTTCGTGCCTCGAAATCTATGCAAATGGGTGTTGACGAATTTTTTTGGGTATTCAAAATTTTTTTTGGGTTTTCAGCAACATTTTCTGGGTACTCTTTAGATTTCTGGGTTTTTAAATAATTTTTGTCCCGAAAAGAAAAAAAAAATCTGGGTTTATGGGTTTTAAAATTTTTTCCCTTAAAAAAATTTGTATGGGTTTTCATAATTTTTTCCCTTAAAAAATTATGGGAGGGTTTATAATTTTCTCCTAAAAAATTAAGAGATTTTCTTGTATACCCTAGTCAGGGTTTCTGTTGTTCGGGAGGGCTCTCTGGTATTTGGTTTTTACCGTTTTTTCCGAAAAAACGATGATTTGTAATCTTGGGTTTGGCGATTTTTTCCTCAAAAATCGTGGTTTGTTGCAGTCTGTTTTGGTCGCACCTGGAGTTGCTGGGGCGAACATTTGCACAGCTGGCTTCTTGCAGTCTGTTCTCGAGCGTCGTGCTCATCTGCAAAAGTTTCGACGGTTTGCCGATTTATCCTCAAAATCGTGGCAGCTATTCTCGGTGTGTCTTTGGTTTCAGGGAGGGACAACTTTGTTACTCGACATCAGGTTGGACGTTTTGTGATGACTTCTGGTCAGCAGTTCTGCAGATTCTGGGAGGGTTAGTGGCAGACTCATCTCAGTGGCATAGTCAATGGCAGGCTCTTGTCTCTTGTTGCAGAGCATTCTAAAGAAGGGGGCAGCCTTCTCTCTTTTTTTTTGGACAGTTTTTGGTTCTCTTGGTCATTCACATTCTGTAGATCCAGGGAGGGTCTCAGCAGCAGCAAAGTGTTCTGAAGAATTTGTGACCAAACGACCTGCAGATTGTTTTCTGTAGGCTAGTTAGTAGATTGACCATTAAGGGAGGGTGTTAGAATAATATTTCTCTCTTTAGTTAATGGTCAATAGTTAATGTATTTAGTCTGTCTACAGTAGTAGGTAGTTAGAAGTAGGTCATTTCTTAAATGACTATAGTGCTGCTATGGTACTTTGTAACTACTATATAATGTACTCTTTTTGAACAAGATGGTCTCAAGCAGCTGTTGCAAGGTGAAATAATGACGAGGTTTGAGATTGATGATGGTTGTGGTTGTGGCGAAAGAAGAGTATACTAATGGCTAAGGCATGAAGCTTTGTAGGGAAATGGTAAGAGTGATGGCAAGGTCTACTTGATTCTCCATCAAAAATGAAAATGTGGCCTAAGTGAAGCCAACATGTGCTTTTGATTGGAAATCCATTTGTGATTTCCACTAGTGCACCTTTTGGATGGCTAAACCAATGGTTCTATCCACCTAAATCCCCTCCTAGCATTCAACTACAAAAATGGCACATTTTTTCTATCACCAAACCATCACAAAGTTCCATTTTGAGGGTTAAGTGGTTGGCAAACTCCTCCCAAAGTTCCTCTTTTTGGCTCAAGTCATGAAAATCTCCTCCTAGGCACACTTTTTGGTTGTTTTTGCCACCTATTTCTCCTCCAAGCAAGTAAATGCCTTAGTAAAGTGTGCCCAACAAAAGAAAAAGAAGCATGAAATAGTCAAGGCATCCTTTCTGTATGGTAAAGCCATTAGAAATCCATGCCAAGGTCTTAAAAAGTGGCAATTAGATGTTGGGCGCATGCTAAAGTGGGCAAAACCCTTATAAACTTCTGCCAATTATAAGACAAATGGAAAAACATAGTGAAAAGTCCCCAAGGTAAGGATATAATAGTTTAGTGAAATTGGCACATATTTTTGTTGGTTCAGCTTAGCAAAAGTTCTGCCTTAAACAACAAAATGTGGCAATACTTAAGTGATCTCTACCACCTTAAAACAGTTTGGAAGCATCATGAAGGGAGGCATAGTTTTGGGTTGGCAATGCTAGTAGTAGCTCTACCAAGGGCACTAAGAAGTGGCAATAGATCTTCATCTGGACATAAAAAGGAAAGTTCTTTAATGTATGGCACACTTTTAGTGGCACAAACCATAAAAAGATCTGCCTAGGTTATAGGGCAAACTCTTTAGTGAATTCCACAAGCTATGTAAACATTGTAAAGTGACTAAAAAGGAAAATCTAGGTGCACCTTTGTGATGGTTTTGTGTTGGTGTAATATTTACTTCACCTTGGACATGTCCCTATCCTAAGTGTGATATTGCACCTATTAAATAAGTTTATTTAGGATATTAAGAATAATTAATTTTCCTCATCTAAGTAATTAGTAATGAAATGTGTACACCTTGACTCGAGGCACACAATTGCCACCATTGCCTCATCAATCCTTGATTGATGGTAGTTAGGTGCCACCTTTGTTTAGTCAAGGCCACCTTTGTTGATATAGTCATGGATGGAGGATTTGATGAAGGATTTTCCAACCATGTAGTGAAAGGAATAATAAACAATTACACAATTGAACAATGAAACAACAAGGCAATAATATTATCTTTATTAATTCTCAGTCACAAATGAATTACAATTTGCTACAATGGGCTACCAATAGCTAGGCCTTGACAGTTTGATTATTACATAATTCAAATGAAATCTCAACATTCTAATCACTCTCACTCTCAACCCTCTCTCCCTTTGCTTGCTTTTGAATTGTGTTCAAATGATCATGGATAATGTTTATATAGCAACTTCAAGTGTTGGGATTGATCATAGTTGGCAGTAGGGTGGCACAAAGCCCAATGCTTCATGAAAGCGTTAGCTGGTCAAATGTGGATAAATCTCCCAAATAGAATGTGGCGATGATGGAGTGGTGGAACTTGATGAGTTACATGCTATAAGCACTCCTAGGTCCAATATGTCTTGATATGTATCCCTTTGCTATCACAAACTCTAGAAAGCTGCCATAAGCCATGAACAATGAGTATAAGCCTATTAAGCTTGGTAATGGTTTAGAAACCAAATTATTCCTTTGCAAAAATCATAAACTTTAGAAAAGTGAATATATTGTTGATGGATTAGTGTAGAATATATTCTCCCAACCGCAAGGTGAGATATGCAGTTTGCAATAAAATGGGGTGACTGAAATGTGAATGAAAACTTGCAAACAAAACAAATAGGTGAAAGAACTTTTTTTTATTGTTGATGCAAGATTGCTTTGACACCCTAGGATGCTCCTACTTCAGACACTCCAAGTTGTTTGAAAAATGAGTTCCTTGCTTTTTAGGGCTAGAGGGAAACCAAATATTCCACCTCAGCTTTTGAAATCCAAGATGAACCTTCTTCTAGCCTGCCCTTCCATTTTACCAAATAGTCCTCATATTGTTAGCTCTTGATGCTTCTCCCAGCCTTGCTGTCTAAAATTCCCTTGATCTCCTTTTGTGGCTATGGTAATTGGTTATGCCATTGTACTTATGCACCACATCCTACTAACTCCTTTGCATGGTATTGATACATATTTGCAACTGCAAACTCATTATGTTTCCTTTTCTCATAAATCTCCTCACATTTTCCATTCATCTTCTTCAATTGACTCTTTACTACCGCACACACTTCCTTCGTATGCTCTGCAAATTGTTTTTCCTCCACAACGTTTCCTTGACTATCCTCAATCAGTTCCATCCTTTGTATTGTTTTACTTGGAAAACTAGTCTTTGGAATTAAGTCTCTATGGTGACCAATGCACCCATGTTCTATGAATAGCTCTAGAATTATCCTCTACAGTATCTCTTTTGCATCTGTGTTGGTGTTCGATACACTTGTGGTGTCACATGCCTTTGGTGTCAATGCAAAACATTAATCCCCTACACAAATTTAGATAATATTCCAAAATTTCCTTATTGTCTCCTTCAATGGAATCAACTTGTACCTCATACAGTTCTTGACTATGGTATAGCTATCAACACTCCCATTATGTAAAACATTCCTCTTGAATTGCAATGACCTTCCCAACAACAAGAGACATATATCCATTGGTAGAATATCACACAAGACTTCATTGACCTTTCCTTTGTTAAAATCAATGTAGAATATATTCTCCCAACAATGAGGTGAGCTGTACAATCTACAATGAAATGCTGTGATTGACCAGTGACTAAAATGTGAATGAAAACCTACAAACAAAACAAACAAGTGAAAGTTTTTTCTTTTGGGTTGATGCAAGATTGCTCTTACACTTTGGAATGCTCTTGCATCATTTATTTTAGTCAAATTGAGTGAATTGATCCATTTATTGGCAATTCAACCTGTGACCTCATAGTGAGATTGAGTTTATTGATCATTTGATGGTTGATTTGATTTGATTATCGATGTCCTTTATTTTGGAATAGCTTGTATTCTTGTATATTGCATATGTTGTTTTGTGCTTGCAACTATTCTAAGTTTCTTAATTCACCTAGATCTATGCTTGTGTAATTCAATTTGTAGGTAATCTTACATGGTATTAGAGCATTGTTGGTGTTTGAATTTTGTTTAACTCCATTGAGGAGAGAGTTTCATCTGGAACTTTCCATTGAAAGCTTTGCATAGGTAATTCTTGAGTTAGATTTGAGGCCACCTTCGTTTTCAGAGCAATTGAGAAATTGAGGTTTGCCTTCTATTTTGTCCAATTTGAACACCCAAAATTCATTTTAATTCATTTGTATTTGCATACATCTTTGGTAGATTTTGTGAACAACACAGATTTTGGAGCACTTTGGCACAAAACAAACATTTCTTTTTTAGCCCTAGGTATGCAACTCAAGGCCAAACGATCACTTGCACAAACTAACATAGGCGTGTTAGTGTTTTAACGATCAGATAATACAACTGAAAGCACTCAGAAAATGCAACACACAAGACAATAAACACAACAAGATACCTTGGGAAAACCCTCCTCTTGAGGGAGAAAAAACCCAGCAAATATGTCTCTTATATAATGAAGGAATAAGAGCAGAAATCTGTATACAACTCAGGCCCAGCACATGGCCGAATTTGATACAATGAATACGAGCACCTCTCCTAGATGCAAAGATACAATGAATATGTTTCTCCTTGAAATTGGCCTGCTGCTGCAAGATGATTCGCTGCTGCTCAAGTGCGAACTTCTGCTTGGAATGCGAATTATGCTTGATGGACTTGATATGTTCAAATGATCAAACATGACTTTGTATTTATACAAAATAAGATCATACTTCATGTTAGTGTTTTAGTGATCAGATATACAGAAATGAAAGCACTCAAAAATGCAACACATAAGACAATGAACACCACAGATACCCTGGGAAAACCCTCCAACATGAGGGGAAAAACCCAACAAATATATCTTGCATATATTTCATAATAATAGCAGAAATCTGCTTACAACTCAGGCCCAGCACATGGCCGAATTTGATACAATGAATAATAGCACCTCTCCTAGATGCAAGGATACAGTGAATATGCTTCTCCTTGAAATTGGCCTGCTGCTGAAAGATGAAGCGCTGCAGCTCAAGTACGAACTTCTTCTTGGAATGCGAATTATCACTAATGAACTTGATTATTAAAATGAACAAACATCACCTTGTATTTATACAAAATAAGGTGACTCTTCAAGGAGGTCAGCCACCCTTAATAACTAATAAATTACAAATAGCAAGGAAGGTCGACCCAAGGCTAATGATATATGATCATTAATTATTTACATAAAGGTCGGCCTCCTCATAACTCAAAATCATCATGTATACATAAAATTGAATAGCCATAAGGCTACATTCAATTTTTATTCTCTTCTTGTAAATCGTGCATGGCTGGAAGTATAATCCAGACGCTGCAAAACATCAACACTCCCTCTCAACTAGGGAGGATACTTCCAGTTGCATAAGACGTATCACCCCATCGTGATGTCAACCACAATGGCTACTCCCATATGTGGAAAGGAAAGAGCTTATCACCTCATCGTGATATCAACCATAATGGCTGCAACCATGTATGGTATGTACAAGTGTACATCACTTGCGTGATGTTGTCACCTCAACATGACTTTCACCATGGCTCTCCCGAAGGGTGAAACACAAGTACAAGGAGGTCATCACGGACTCTCTCATGTGATGTTGTCATGGCGTCACACACATGACATCCACCATGGCTCTCCCAGAGGGTGGAAACAAGGGATTTCACCTCAAACTTCTCTTGCAAAGAAGAACTCATTACCAAGGGATTTCACCTCGAACTTCTCTCAGAGAAGAACTCATTATGGAGGATCACTGATATTGAGACTCCTTCTCAGTCAAGGCTGTATTCTCCACCATACCAAGCTTTTCTCGAAAGTACACAAACTTTATCCTGGAGAGAGGCTAGGAGAGAATGTTTGCCGTCTGCTCATCAGTGTTGATATACCTCAACTATATAGCTTTCCTCAATACCATATCTCTGTTATAATGGTACTTGATCTCAACATGCTTTGTTCTGTCATGAAACATAGGATTGACAAAAAGCTTCACACAACTCTAGTTATCACAATGAATGATAGTAGGCTCTATTGATTGTCCAAACGATTCTACAAGGAGCTTACGAAGCCACACTGCTTCACGAGCTGCCACAGAAGCTGCAATGTACTTTGCCTCTGCTGTACACAATGCCACTGAAGACTGCTTTCTGCTGCACCAGGGTATCATGGAAAATCCCAAACTGAAGCAACAACAAAGGTACTGTTATGATCAACATCACAACTATCTTCTTTAGGTTCAATAGGCTCCCTCTGAATCTTCAGGTACTTGCATCAACCTCCTGACCTCATCGTCCAAGATTGCCTGCAACGCTTGCCTTGGAGAAATGGTTTCTAGCACACATCTCTGTAGAGATTCAGGGCTGTCCTCTTCGACTTCATCCCAGATCACTCTATTCTGAATAGGTTTGCGGAGCTACCAATGTTAAATCAGGTTGACTGAATTTGACTCAATTCTGCTCTCGACTTCAAGGTTTTAGCATTTGGCCTTGCACCATTGCAATCCTTACTTATTCTCAGCAAGTCATAGAACTCTCTTTGAAGGTTAATTCTTCCTCTGCGAAGAGATGATTTCAGCCATCCACATAGTCTAATGGCTGCGAGCAGAGTCTTCTTTCTCTTGAAAGCAATCTCTTGGTCCATCCTAGTGCACATTAAGGAGAGATTACTAATAGTTTATATAACTCAACTATTTTGAAGAGAAAAACTAATGCTAAAAGCATACATGATTTATTATCTCAATGTTATAGCATCAATTACATTAAAAAAATGCAAGAGCATTATTCAATCATGAAATACTTATCTCATTGAATCAAAAATTTCCGTACGCAGAAAAGAGAGATCGATAACCTCAGGCGGTGATTTTCTCTCTCCGCCCTTTCAGTGGCGTCAATTGCTGCAAGTCAGTCCTTTGATTGATGACTCAATGCTCATTTAATTTCCAAATAACACAGTTCCAGCTCTAGCTTCACTTGGATTGTTAGAACAAATCCCACTTTCTATGCCACCAGAGGATGAGTGTAGATAGTTCCGATCAGAAGGAGCCACTTGAAGATTTCGGCCAGAGCCTGGGCTCGACCAGATTGCTATCGTAGCCACTCTAATTTGCATGACACAGGTGATAACCATTACCTATTGATTTACCTCCAGGGATCGACATGATATCCTCAGATATGTATTTATCTGTTTGAAGAAATGTGACGGCATAAAACTCCAACTTGCAAATACACGGATTATACCAAACACACACAAAAGTTACTCCAAGCTGCAACAGATTGTAAACCACCCGATATTAAATATCATGTCAAACTCTTTGCATAGTGCTATTCCAATAGACTTAATAGATATGCAAGGTGACAACACCGGAGATGGCTATGCAAAATCCCGACAACTTAACAATGAAATATCACACATCAAACCTCACGAATTCAACAGAAGTACCAATGTCTCCGGAAACAATGATCGGCGATGAAGCACTGTTAAATTTCATATTCTTTAAAGAATCAATACCGGCGATAATGTCCAAAACGCAAGAAGCATATATCACGACTTTCGAAATCCGACATGCTTCTATCGTGCGATCTTTGTAAGTGCGTGTTCACTTGTGATAAGGGCGAGATCCTGTCAATAGATGATCGCTCGGATGACCCAAGTACCTTCGTTTACTCCTACAAGTCGCTTGGCCACGAATTTGCTTATGTCGCTGTTTTGTGAACAAACGGAGGCTTGGATTCAATGCGCTTCACAATAATCTTAAGTCGTTGCCTTCTATGAAAGGATTGAGTGAACTCGAAGTGGCTTGGACACACAAGTTGAAGGTAGTCGTAGGTGCCTGAAGGTAACGTGCCACTAATCAACCTGGGAGATTCGCTCGGCCAGAGCCGCTAGGCTCGGCCAAAGCCTTGTCGAATAATCGCTCCCCTCATAGTTTCTCTTGAGATCTCTAACGACGGATGTATAGACCTGTGCATGGATGTGATTGCACCCAATCTCGACATCAAGAACTTGCCTGAGCACTCGATCTCCAGATCGCAAATGATGAATTCTGGATGTTCTTTGTTTAATAGTAGTCGCTAGATAAATACCCCGAACTCACAGGTTGTCACTAAAGACAGTTCCATTTGATCACGATCTTTACTAAGACCCGCTCTGATATCATGTTAGTGTTTTAGTGATCAGATATACAAAAATGAAAGCACTCAAAAATGCAACACATAAGACAATGAATACCACAGATACCCTGGGAAAACCCTCCAACATGAGGGGAAAAACCCAACAAATATATCTTGCATATATTTCATAATAATAGCAGAAATCTGCTTACAACTCAGGCCCAACACATGGCCGAATTTGATACAATGAATAATAGCACCTCTCCTAGATGCAAGGATACAGTGAATATGCTTCTCCTTGAAATCGGCCTCCTGCTGAAAGATGAAGCGCTGCTGCTCAAGTACGAACTTCGTCTTGGAATGCGAATTATCACTAATGAACTTGATTATTAAAATGAACAAACATCACCTTGTATTTATACAAAATAAGGTGACTCTTCAAGGAGGTCAGCCACCCTTAATAAATAATAAATTACAAATAGCAAGGAAGGTCAGCCCAAGGCTAATGATATATGATCATTAATTATTTACATAAAGGTCGACCTCCTCATAACTCAAAATCATCATGTATACATAAAATTGAATAGCCATAAGGCTACATTCAATTTTTATTCTCTTCATCGTGCAAGGCTGGAAGTATAATCCAGACGCTACAAAACATCAACACTTGAAAGAGGTCGGCCTCACTTGGAATAATAAATTACAAATTAATCTCAATGAGGGTCGGTCTCATACATTAAATCAAACATGTATAAATTAAATAGCCGTAGGCTATCATTTAATTTAATATAACTTGATGTGATCGCTGGAAGAAGCAGCCCGATGCTGCTAATAACATCAACACTCCCTCTCCGCTAGGGGTGATACTTCCAGCTGCACAAAACATATCACCTCATCGTGATAAAGAAGCTTATCACCTCATCGTGAAAGTATATAGGATATCACCTCATCGTGATATTAACCATCATGGCTACCTCCATAAATGGTATGTACAAGTGCTCATCACTCAATGTGATGTTGTCACCTCACCGTGACTTTCACCATGGCTCTCTCAGAGGGTGAAACACAAGTACAAGAAAAATCATCATGGACTCCCTCACGTGATGCTGTCATGGAGTCACACACATGACATCCACCATGGCTCTCCCAGAGGGTGGAAACAAGGGATTTCACCTCGAACTTCTCCTGAGAGAACTCATTATCAAGGGATTTCACCTCGAACTTCTCTCATAGAGAAGAACTCATTAAAGAGGATTACCGATACTCAGACTCCTTCTTAGTCAAGGCTGCATTCTCCACCATATCGAGCTTTTCTTGAAAGTACACAAACTTTATCCTGGAGAGGGGCTTGGCGAGAATGTCTGCCGTCTGTTCATCAGTGCTGATATACCTCAACTGTATAGCTTTCCTCAATACCAGTTCTCTGATATAATGGTACTTGATCTCAACATGCTTTGTTCTGTCATGAAACACAGGATTGACAAAAAGTTTCACACGGCTCTGGTTACCACCATGAATGATAGTAGGCTCCATTGATTGTCCAAACAATCCTGCTAGGAGCTTACGAAGCCACACTGCTTCACGAGCCGCCAAACAAGCTGCAATATACTCTGCCTCGGCTGTACTCAATGCTATTGAAGATTGCTTCCTACTGTACCAAGATATAATAGAAGATCCCAAACTGAAGCAACATCGATCAGCAACACAACCATCTTCTTTAGGTTTTAGTAGGCTCCCTCTGAATCTTCAAGCACTTGTATCAACCTCCTGACCTCATTGTCCAAGATTTGCCTACAATGCTTGCCTTAGAGAAATGGTTACCAGCGCACACCTCTGTAGGGATTCAGGGCTGTCCTCTTTGACCTCATCCCAAATCACTCTAATCGGAATAGGTTTGCGGAGCTACCAATGTTAAATCCAGGTTGACCCGACTTGAGCAATTCAGAACCCAACTGCTGAAGAGGTACTTCAATAATTTAGCATCTGGCCTTGCAACACTACAACCCTTACTTATTCTCAGCGAGTCATAGAACTCCCTCTTAAGGTTAATTCTTCGTCTTCGAAAAAATGTCTTCAGCCATTCACTTAGTCTCATAGCTACAAGTAGAGTCTCCATTCTTCAACCTATAGGATGCATCAAGCTCTTCTTGAAAGCAATCTCTTACGCTTCTTGATTTATCCTGAAAGCATTAAAAAAGATTACTAATAGTTCATGGAACTCAACTATCTCAAATAGAAGTACTATTGCTAGGAGCATACATGATTGACTATCTCAATGTTATAGCATGAATTAATAACTACATAACAATTCATGAACATTATTCAACCATGCAATATTTATTTCATAGAATTCAAAATCTCTTGAGTAATAGATAATTAATTCATCAATCATGGCATGTCTTTCTTCCAATTTCTCGGAAGAGCTAATCTCAGCATAACAAAAGACAATCTTCACAAATTAGCATGATGCAACTTGCAATGAATAATTCTTAATTCTAAAGAATCTTATCCCAGTGATCACTATTTACTGGTCACACATAATCCAAGTAAATAATGTCAAATTTGCACAACTCAGCAAACTGAATTTTAGCCTAGAAGGGTAATTACAATCAAAACAAAGAATACTTATCTCTTAAATATTTTGAAGGGTGGACATAGTACGATACGCTGCTATTGTGCTCAAATCAGTACACAACCTTCATGGCTTGAACACAGGCCCATGACTAGAGTAGAAATTCACTAGAATCATTTTGGGGAGAGATCTCAATCACATCCGCAAATGAAGCATGCTGATTAGGCCTGGTAGGGCAATCCTTTGCGTAGTGACCAAACTTGTCACATCTAAAGCATTGAACACGAGAGAGGTCCCACTTCTTCTTGAATGCAAGAGCACCATCTAACCCTTTATCTCTATTCCTCTTGAAGTATCTTTTCTTTCCTCCTTTTCCTTCCTTCTTCGAGGATTGAGCGAAAAAAACATGAATGTCTTCATCTATAGGGCTTCGACCAATACCTCTCGCAGCCAACTTTGACTCCTCTTGAATACAGTCTGCCCTCAATCGATCAAAATTGGGAAGTTTCGATCTCGCACTGATTCCTTGAATGTAAGACTCCCAAGATGAAGGAAGACCATTAAGAGCCAACATGGTCAAATCCTTGTCATCAACAATATGACCAATGGTAGAGAGCTGATCTCTCAATTCGGAAATATTCATGAAGTAGGTGATGACAAATTCTCCTTCCGCCATCTTAGCATGATGAAGTTGTTGCTTCAGTGCAAGTGCCTGGCTGGTGTTATTGATTTTCTACATCTCTTCCAATGTTTTGAACATGTCTGTTGCTGTCTTCAGCTTGGAGACAATCGGAACAATATGATCTTTAACGGAATCAACCAACATCTTCTTTGCCTTGGTGTCTTTCTTCCTCCATTGCAACTTCCCTTCTTCCTCCTCTGGTTTGGGAACTTTGGTTGCCACAAACTCAGCCAAATCATTCTCTTTGAAGGTGAGCATGATTCTGAACCTCCATGATGTATAGTTGGATGCTCCCTCGAGTCCATCCTCAATTTTCAGACCATTTACCATCTTGACTAAAATAGAGATAGACAGAAAAAGAGATTAGGGAGTAATGCTACAAAACAAATCTGATCACGATCTTCTTCAAACCCGCTTTGATACCATGTTAGTGTTTTCACGATTAGATAATACAACTGAAAGCACTCAGAAAATGCAACACGAGAATAAACACAGCAAGATACCCTCGGAAAACCCTCCTTTTGAGGGAGAAAAAACCCAGCAAATGTCTCTTATATAATGAAGGAATAAGAGCAGAAATCTGCTTACAACTCAAGCCCAGCACATGGCCGAATTTGATACAATGAATAATAGCACCTCTCCTAGATGCAGAGATACAATGAATATGTTTCTCCTTGAAATCGGCCTGCTGCTGCAAGATGATTCGCTGCTGCTCAAGTGCAAACTTCTGCTTGGAATGCGAATTATGCTTGATGGACTTGATATGTTCAAATGATCAAACATGACCTTGTATTTATACAAAATAAGATCATACTTCAAAGAGGTCGGCCTCACTTGGAATAATAAATTACAGAATAATCTCAATGAGGGTCGGCCTCATACATTAAATCAAACATGTATAAATTAAATAGCTGTAGGCTATCATTTAATATAATATAACTTGATGTGATCGCTGGAAGAAGCAGCCCAATGCTGCTAATAACATCAACAAGGCGTAGGTAGAAAAATTAAAGAAACTCCAAAGCACTTTGTAAGTCATGGGGGCTGGGGTATCCCCCATGCCTTGCCATGATAGTGTACAACCTTACCATGTTGTAGTGGACATTTATATTTAATTAATTAATGATTTATTGAAGTGACTTTATTAAATGGATGGAGAAAATATTAAATAAATTTACTTCAGTGGAGTGAAATATTTAATAATAAAATTGTAAAAGGTGGTGGAAGAGGAGATTATAATCATCTTTTTGGAAATTATTGTCAAGAAGAATTGGAAGCTTGGTTATAGGTTTCAGGAGGCTTGAGGACGGAAACCCTGGAGTTTCAAGGTGGATTGGATGAAAACCCAAACTCCATCGAAGGGAAAATTCATCCAAGATTCACATTTTGCTTCAATGAATGGTTGACTGATTATGGGAAATTTGTGAAGTCTTTGCCAAAGACAAATTTTCGATTTCAAGGTATTCAGATGAGAATGAAGAAGATTTTGGTTATATATGCATCTCAGAATTTTCTATATTTTAGTGGAAGGAATTAAATAATATTTATTAATATCTTTGGCCATAGTTGTAGAGTTTCAAGTGCAGTTGGAATGGGTCGATTATATAATTGTGTTTTGCCTGCCGATTCATAAAGCCTTTGCATTAGGCTTTGATTGTGGTAAGATAACAAATTCAAACTTAAAATTGATTGCTAAGGAAATTGCAACATGGGTAAGTTAGGTGCTGCTCCAAATTAATTATCAAAGAGAGTTTTATTTCATACATCTGCAACCACTCTTTAAATGCATGGATTATCTTATGGTGGGGGCTGATAAGCAAATAAAAGTCTTTTGAAGTCGTTGTTTAAAGAGAAACTAGGCGCTGCTCCCTACCTAGCAAGCTGATGTGGAACCCAATTGATGCATGTTGTACCCAAAACAAGTTTTTTGCTTCATTAAGGCATTTTGCTTAAAATGGTCTAAACCTTGTAAAATTATCGTCAAAACACAGGTTTTGGGCAAATGAAGTATGGGCTTTTTGTGGGTTTTCCTTCTAGAAGATATTGGCAAAATTTGAAAATTTTGAAAATTAGGGTTTTTGGATCCCTATTTTTTAGAAAAAAACCCTAAAAAATAGGATCTCGCCAAAATTGGCTGAAATTTATTTTGATTGGTTTATTTCACGTCACGATCATAGTGGTGAAGTCAGAATCAAGAAAAAGTCAGGTTAAGGTTGGTGGGTAGTTTTCACTTTTTCGAGAGAAAAGTTAGGACCTCCGAAATCGTCAATGGCAATTGGCCAATACCAGGTGTTGAAATCTAAGCTTGAAACTCATCATAGAAGATTCTGTGGTGAAAGATGCTGAAAGAGATGCTTCGCGATGGAGGGGATTTTCAAATGATGAAAAATGGAAAAAATATTTTGTCTGGAAACACTTCACCTTGTTACGTGGGCGATACTTGTGCAATCAACGTGCAAGTCAACTTTGCAATGTCCGTACATGTAAAAACGGTGAAACACAGTCACACACTCGCGTCTGCGTCAGTAATGCTTCATTACAGTCGATTCACCAAGCGACACGGTGTTCGCAAAGCGCGACGAAAGAGAAAATCATCAACTTTGGAACATATTGCGCCTCTATAGGCCGGGGGCGCCCTTCAATTTGAAGGCCCAAATGCGGTTGATAATGGTTGGAAACATAGTCATCTTCTCCGGATTTCTGTTAGCTTTCCAGCAAGCCATCAAGCAAATCAATCAGATTTGTGAAACTCCAGAAAATGACGATGGAAGCAGAAGATACAAAAGATTAACATATCAAAGACGACAGTCAAAATTTAGAATCTGCGCCTCTGTAGCCCAGGGGCGCCCTTGGATTAAGCCTATCAGATGTTAGAATTTGCAGAAATCGTTTTCGGGGGATCTCTTTAGATTTAGACCAACTCCGCGATGAATCCGTTCGCCAGTCTGTAAGACATATTGAGCAACCGTGGTAGTTGATCTGGTGAGCACATAAAATGGAGGGAAAATAAAAGTCAAAATATCAAATTGTATGTCTACAGGCGAGAGGCGCCTAGACTTTTGGCTAGCTAATTGAGGTTTTTGGTAGCTGTCGTCTTCACAAGATCTGTTTAGAATCCTCCTAGCTACGTAGTGAATTCATCTATCATCTCTCGAGATTTGTCGAACACCGGTGACAAAGGTTCAAGCGCAAAACACTGGAGGATAAAGGCAAGTGGAAATTTGGCTATGGAAAAATGCACCTTCCTTGAGAAAGGCACCCTTCTATTGGAGGTCTTAGAAGCGGTTTTCTAGCTTCCTCACTCCCATGAACATCTCTTCCATGTTGTTCAATCTCCGTAATGAGATTGTCAGCACGCACATTGGAGCAATCCAACTCCCGACAGCTAACGCCAAAGTGGATCATTTTGTCGAAAGTTGCAAGTGTAAAATCAAACTCGAAAGCTCAATTGCCCCCCTGCCAGTGGCCAACCTTGCATTTGAAGGTCTTAATCCAACTTTCAAGACTTACATATATAGTCATCCTTTGCGGAATTCTTCCAACTACGCGATAGATGGAACATCCAGTCGATGGGAGTCATCAGTCATCGGCATTGACAGATTGAAGCACTGAGAGTCAATCCTATAAAAATGGCTAAGTCTGGTGTCATATGCACCCTTTTGGAAAAAGGCGCCCAAGTTTTTGAGGCATCAGACTCAGTTTTTGGCATTTGCAGCTCCCAACAACATTTCGTCAGGTTTGTTCCGGCTACATGATGAATTCGTTAGTACGGTTTCAGGATCAACCGGGCATCCAGAATTTAGGATCAAACAAAGGCTTCGTTGACGTTTTCAAAGGGTTAAAAAGTTGAAAAAGTTTCAAAGTCTGCGTAATGGCGCCCAAAAAGTCAAAGTTTGGCTTTCAAAATTGAAGTACATGCTTTGGCCGCCCTATAAAGGTGGAGACAATTAACTGAATTAAAATAATATTAAAACTTCAATTTTAATCGCCAGTTTACTTGCATGTGACATATTTATGTCTTGCATGTTGGGTGGCGCCCATTTCAAGGCTCAGTTTCAGCTTGTGTTAACTAAATGCGGCCTAATGAGATAATTGCGTCCAAAATTTAGGGTTTTCTACTGCATGTGACACCTTAACCTTTAAAAATTCTTTAAATATGCAAAGAGGTGTCCATTATTTTCACAAGAAGTTGAAGACAAACACTTTTTTCCTCGTGCAAGCAAGATCTGAAGGCGTTATAGGAAGAATTTTTCAATGTTCTTCGCATCTATAGGTCCAGATTGTTCAACAGGATAGTTTTGTATGCTTCATTTTTTCCGGCAGATTCTTGGCAAATTCCATCAGATTGAGACAAGGAGGCGAATTTCTTGAAGATTTACAGAGGCAGAATATAACTTCTATCTTCTCACCTCATAATTCTTCTATCCTTGTCTTAGGTTTTCTCTCGCATGTCAAAGTAAACGACATCTTTTTCAATATCTAATCATTTGGGTTTGCTTAAAATCTTTTTCTCTACAAAACCCATGTGCTAGAATCTTTTAGGAAAATTGCCTCGTAGCTTCAATTTTTGAAGCTTTGCTTTTTTCCGAAGATTCCTTTGCCTTGCCTTAGAAGCTTTTCTTTACCTTCTCCATGACTTGGGCGCATACGAGGCCCCTTGCTTCCTTTTCCCACGCCTTAGAAGCTTTTGCCTTGTCTTCAATCCTTGTGGGCGCATATGAGGTAGGGAGGAGGAACTTTCTTGCCTTAGAAAAAAATTTCAACATTCTTGTAGCTTTGGGCACATTTGAGGTAGGGAGGAGGAATTTTCATACTTAGATTTTTTTTTTTAAACACCATGCTTCCTCCTGCTTTGGGCGCATTTGAGGGTGTGAGGAGGAATTTCCCAACGCCTTAGGTATTTTCACTCTCCTCCTAAACCTGGGCGCATTTCACCACCTCCTCATGCCAGTTTCAACTTATAGACTTAGAAATTTTCAACGCCCCCAGCTACCTCTTGCCATCTATTTTTAGTAAATTTCGGAGATGTGCGACTCTTCATGGCTTTTCACCTGTTTTGAACTTGGGGTTGGCCTAATGTGTTCCCTGTGGCTTGGCTACCTTGTTTATACTTGTCGTCCAAGCTCACCTGCTATTTTTAGCTCAACTGCTATTTTTAGCAAACCCTAAATTGCCTGACTTCTGCAACTCTGTTTGATCTGAAATTTGCTCCACATGATCTCGATGACTTAATTGACTTGTCCACACTTGCCTCTGGCGCAACCTTGCTATTTTTAGCCATGAAATGACTTACTAAAAATAGTAAGTACTCGGATTACGTTCAAATTTTGCCAGTAGGTTGTCTGAAGGATGCTGATCATGATGGGGTACTTCAATTTGACAGCTTCTTGAATTTCACCCCCTATTTTAGGCATAAAAGTAGGAAACCCTAATTTGATTTGCATGTGCCTCAAATGACCTTTGTTTGACTTGATTCCTGTTGCATGCTGCTTTGTTTGTGGAACTGGAGCATCGGGGAGTTGCTTAGAGTGTGCCTGCTAAAAATAGTAAGTGCTTTGAAAAGTGATCAACTGATTGCCGGAGCACCGGGGAGCTGCTTAGAGTGTGCCTGCTAAAAATAGTAAGTGCTTTGAAAAGTGATCAACTGATTGCCGGATGCATTTGCATGTTACACTGCCCAAGAGATCTCAAAAAACCCAGAAAACCTAGAAAACTGGTCCACATGCGAGCACTGGCTAAAAATAGTAAGTTCTTGAAAGATGATCAATTATGCTTGCATGTCGTGTTGTTGCAAAGCTCTTGAAAAACCCATAAGGAATATCTTGACATGCATTGAGAAATCTTGCATGCAAACCCTTGAAATGGCTCCTGAAACCTGAATTGCTAAAAATAGCAAGTTGTCCAAACTTATTCAAATTTTGCGTGCAAGTACCTTGGAGTACCCTGGACGTGGTGGAGCAGTCAGAATTCCAAAATCTTGATGAAAAGACCCCAGATTGAGCACTTACTAAAAATAGTAAGTTGTCCGAATTCAATGAAAATTTGATGGGATCTTGCCTGAAGCTTTTTGATCGTAGTACCATTCTTGGATTTCAATTTGACAACTCAATTTGACCTCAAACAAGTCTGAAGAATAAAAACCCTAATTTCGTAGACTTAGCCAAAATTTCCAACTTAGGGCAAACCCGGAGGCATCCCCGGAAGGACAGAAGACCAGCGAGAGAGAGAGAACCAAAGCCAAAAGACCAGAATGGAGCAAAAATTAGGGGGTACCCATTTTGAATGGGGTGATGTGTGAAAAGGTCACAACATCAACATTATTTGATGAGGCGGCCAAGAATAGAAGAGAATTTCAGAGTCAACTCACAAATAGTGAAGAGATGCTGCGGAGACACTGAGTACTTCAAAGGAGTATCGGTGCTCCAGATGGTGATGCTATCAACAACCTCATGGAGGGGTTAATTGCTCGAGATCACGACTAGTGAACTACAGATCAGGACGTCCCACCTTTTTAAGATAGACATTAGACAAAGCAGTTAACTTGAGGCCTCTTTCTGAGTTAACTTGCTGTCCTACATATCATTGCATGTCTATTTTGGAATCATCTATGTACAGTTGGAGTTCTCATTTAGTTTTCGGTTTTAGTTAATTGTCTGTTAACTCTCATATCAATAAGGACTTGTGTGTTGCACAATCCAATTAGTTTAGTTTAGAAACAGTTAAATGAGGTAGTTTTTCTAGTTAACTGTTAAGTTGCATACATGTAGACTTGAGAATAAATCTTGCATGCTTGCAAGACTCATGTTAACTCGAGGAGATTTTAGGGCTCCCTACTCCTTCAAACTTCTATAAATAAGAGCACACTTGCTCATTTGTACTTTAACTTTTGCTGCAATAACAAATTGCTATGCCCACCTTGCCGTGCATTATTGCTATTTTGTACTTGTCGTTCACTTAGTTAAATATAAAGTTGGTTTGATCGTTCATTGTGTGCATGTCTCGTTATGCAATTTGCTGTCCCAAATTTATTCTTGTTGTGATTAATAAGCTTTGTTTCATATCTACACGTTGGATAGGGGTTCCTCCTCCTTGGGAATTTAGAAATAGAGTTTATTGTTTGATGTTGTGATTTCTTTCTTTCATATCTACACCTCGGATAGGGGTTCCTCCTCCTTGGGAATTTAGAAATAAAGATTGTCGTTTAAGTGTTGTTTCCAATAAGCTTATTTCATAGCTACACCTCGAATAGGGGTTCCTCCTCCTTGAGAATTTAGAAATAAAGTTTATCGTTTGATGTTGTTACCAATAACCTTCATATCAGCCTACACCTCGGATAGGGGTTCCTCCTCCTTAGGAATCCTGATATAAAGTTTATTGTCAATTATTCCCTGCTCCTAAGTCCTCATGCTCTGTTTTTCTTGAGCAAATAGGATAGTTTAAGCGTTAGCCTAGTTGTAGTTAAGATCTGCAAAACCAGAGAAAAACCTTAGCTGCAATGTATTGGTTTTCTTAACCTTGTGCCTCTTCCAGCTAAGTCAAAAAAGATAGGAATTAGATTACTTTACTTTTTCACACATAACAGCAAAAGAGGGAGCTTCCCCTCCTAATTTGAAGAGCAGTTAATATTGTGCATAGCTGTCCCTTGCCAATATGCACTCCAAAGGTGCAAATTGTAATGCCAACAATGCAGTATACAATATTGAAGTCTTCAAATGTCTACGAAGAATCGTCACGTCCTTATTATGCCAAGCTATCGATGCCTTATGAAGGAAGTTTAATCACTTTTGGAAACATATGTTGGCATGGAAGGTGCCCAACATCACCACAGCCTATTGAAAGAAGATTAAGTATACTGAGCTAGGAAGATCGACGTGGAGTTGGAGGATCACAGGTATTGCAAATTCTTAGTAGCTGTGTGTAGCTTTTACCAAGGAGTCGTGGGAAGTTGCATGAAAATGGACACTTCCTGGAGGGGTGCAAGGTTGCAATTATAAGGCATATGTAAGAGATAGTGTTAATAATAATTGTTAGCTGCCTATTGTGGGGTGCGGGTTAATTCATGATCCAGCTGCCAATGTTTTGAAAAGGAAAAAATAGAAGGCGATTTGAAGATATAAACATCGTTGGTAGAGTTGGGAGTTGACCGCCTAGCTACAACAATCAGTTGATTTCATATGATATCTAATTGGTATGTTGTCACTCGAATCATTGTAATCTGCATATTAACAATCTGATTGTATACAACAAGAATAGCATTCAAATCTTTAATTTGATTCAAACTTCTATTGTGCAAAGTTGCAAACTCTTGCCATACTTTCTATATCAGATTTGGGATATTATGTTCTTCCTTGTTACACGTCTGGAATATGTTCGTTCTAATCTCCATTGAAGTATACATGAAATGAGTCTCATTATGCATAAGAAAAACATTATAAACAGACACTTAAACAAGCTGACCACTCAATAAACTCATAGAATTCAGTCAAAACCAGCAGGATGCAAAGTGTTTTGACGAAATGTCAAAACACTTAAAATCAGAAAATTAAGAAGTGTGAAGGCAAGTATTATAGTGGTTCGTACAGTGGTATCAAAGCCAAAATCTTGCCAGCTTGGGGGGTTATGTGCACTAGTGATAGAGCAAAACATTATGCTAAAAGAGAGCAAAAACGTAGACAATTTCAATTTGTGGAACCATATCCGGAAGAGGATACTTTCTTAGCTGCATTAGCAGCAAGGCAACCACTTAGAATTGCACAGGGAATTGAAACAATGGTGGGTTTAGGCAGTGAGAGTCCTCGGGATATGACTGAAAGGAGATCTGAACATGACAATGTACAAAATATATTAAATGATTTAGAAAAGGGGCAATAACAAATGATGCAACAATTCATGCAAACCCAATAGCAGCTAATCACAGCTATTGGTCTGATGTCTTAGGATATGAATTCTCTCCGGGTGAATCAAAATGCTATAGGTGAAGGTAGCAATGCAGGTAATGATATTCCACAAGGTGCTAGTATAGGTGGGTCACATAGACCGTTTCAACCTACAATCACACCTAGGGAGGAGGAAGTAACCCCATAGGAAGAGGAACAACCATTGGTTGATGAGGTAATGGTGGTTTATGATGAGTATCACACACTTCCTCATGCAATTAGGAATGAGATAACTCTAAACCAATTCATGAATTGACAAAGAGACAGAAGGACTCAATATAAACAAACACCTTGAGGCCCACATAAGGAGTTTAAGGATGCCTTGAGTAAACTCACTCTTTCTAATTTTGATGGTAGTGGGAAAAGCATGACACGTGCTTGGATACATAAGTTGGATACATTTCTAAATCTCAAATCTATGCCAGAAAGAAAAGCAATTAAGTTTGCAACTTTACATTTGGAGGGTCCAACTTATGACTGGTTGCATCATGGATTGGTGACACAAAACCATGCATTAATCCAGTCCTATGATGAGTTTAGCCGCAAATTGATTGCTAGGTTTGATGGGAAGGATGTGGAGATGTATTTTCAGGAGTTAGTGTTGATTAGACAGCATGGGGATGTTGACAGTTACATTAATGAATTTCAGAAGGTTGCTGTTATGGTTCTTGACATGTCAGATATGAGAGTGGTAATGCTGTTCACATAAGGTTTGCATCCTAATTTGAGAGGTTTGTTGAAGGCTTTCGAGCCTAGTATTCTACAGGATGCTATTCAGATGGTGCTTGATCTTGAGAGTACACATCCTACACCTCAGCCCCAAAAGAAAAGTTTCAAGGATAATAAACCAAAATACAAACTAGACGAGAGAACTCTCAATCAGCCTAAGCCTACACCACCTATGATGGATTTTGAAACAAGGAATGAGCTGCGTAGGAAGAAGTTATGTTTCACTTGCAAGGAACCACGAGAACCCGGTCATAGGTGCCTTGGAAAAGGAAAGGTACATTACATAGAGGTCATTTCCGATATTGATGAGGAGGGTTCAGACACTAGTTCGGAAAGTGAACATGAGGGATGACCATTAGATCACAATGATAGTACTACAGGAGATATGACAAATGGAACTATTGCTTAATTGTTAAGAGTTCCTAAGTATCACCCTTTTCGAGTGAGAGGAATCCTGAGTGGACAGTGGGTTACTTGTTTAGTGGACAACAGGGTGACTCATAATTTCATTTATGAGGGTTTAGTGGTGAAGAGAGGATTGCAGGTTGAGGATTTTACAAGATTTAGTGTTATGATGGTTAATGGATTCAAAATGAGTTGTACTAGAAAGGTTCCTCGGTTGAGAATTCAGTTGAGTGACTATATAGTCACTGATGATTTCTATGTGATTGGGATTGGTGAGACTGATGTTGTTTTGGGAATTTAGTGCTTGCATTCACTTGGCAGATACAATCAGGATTTTTAGACGATGGAGTTGGAGTTTATGTTAGATGGGAAGAAGATAGTGTTGAGAGCTTTGGTGGATGGTGTGCTGAAGGTAGTGACTGCAATGAAAATGGAGGTTTTGTTTGGATGTGGTGAGGTTGCAGGGGCAGCCCAATACTTTGTCTTCTGAATCTTCTTCTAGTGATGACAAGAAATCCTAGGTGGATGATGTTGGTGAGAGTCAATATCTAGTTGATATTCCAGATTTAACAACCAAGTATGGGATATCATTGGGGAATCCAAGGTTCACACAAGGCATGACATTCCATGATGTAGTTATTATTCCTTGCTTGTTGAGGACAACACTTCTTATTACATTAGAAGAACACAAGGGATGTAAAGATTTTGCTATCATGGCTTTGGCGAGAATGTTGAGTTGGCATTGGAGATTTCTTATTGAGAAGTTTTCAAATGAGACATTGATGGGTTCCAACCTTGAGCCAGTTGTTCTTCTTTCATTTTTAATCAGTGATCAAATATATCATATTCCTAATTTGCTAAGCTGGCATAATTCCTTCAATTTGCAACAAGTGGGAGAATTTTCAGATTTGGTTCAAGGCTTTTCATCTCACACATGGATGTATGGTCGTGTCCAATAACACTGAGCATAAAATTTTCAGATTTGGCATTGATGACTACAACTGATTACTTGGGTTTGTGTGTGCATAATTGTTACTTCAACACTTAGAGTTTGAGTGATGATTCTTTTAAGGTTTTGGATCTAGGAGTTTGCATGATTGTTAGATTGCTTCATAGGGTAATATAGGGAGATAGAATTGCGGATTTTGGTTGTATCAGAGTGGAGCAGCGAATTTGTGGTGGAACATTCATAAGATTGATATGGGATCCTAGTAATTGGCTGTGGTATACAGGTACAGATTGCTTGGGGACAAGCAATCTCCTGGAAGGGAGGATTGTAATGTTCCTGATTTTTGAGTAGCCACCACGAAGCTTAATTTATTTAATTAAATATTAATTTGTCTTGAAATAATATTTTGGACATTTATATTTTTAAATAATTAATTATTTATTAAAGTGAATTTATTAAATGGATGGAGAAAATACTAAATAAAGTTACTTTAGTGGAGCGAAATATTTAATAATAAAATTGTAAAAGGTGGTGAAGTATAAAAGTGGTGGAAGAGGGTATTATGATCATCTTTTTGGAAATTATTGTCAAGAAGAACTGGAAGCTTGGTTATAGGTTTCAGGAGGCTTGGGGATGGATACCTTTGAGTTTCAAGGTGGATTGGATGAAAACCCAACTCCATCGAAGGGCGGATTCATCCAGGATTTGCATTTTTCTTCAATGAATGATTGATCGATTATGGGAAATTTGTGAAGTCTTTGCCAAAGACAAATTTTCAATTTCAAGGCATTTAGATGAGACTGAAGCAGATTTTGGCTATATATGCATCTCAAACTTTTGTAAATTTTAATGGAAGGAATTAAATAATATTTTATGAATATCTCCATGCATAGTTGTAGAGTTTCAAGTGCAGTTGGAATGGGTCGATTATATTTTTGTGTTTTGCTGCTGATTCATAGAGCCTTTGCATTACGCTTTGGTTGTGGTAAGATAACAAATTCAAACATTAAATTGATTGCTAAGGAAATCGTAGTATGGGTGATTTAGGTGCCACTCCAAATTAATTATCAAAGAGTTTTATTTCATTCATCTGCAACCACTGTTTAAATGCGTGGATTATCTTATGGTGGGGGCCAATAAGCAAATAAAAGTCTTTTGAAATTGCCATTTAAAGAGAAATTGGGCACTGCTCCCCACCCAACAAGCTGACGTGGAACCCAATTGATGCACTATACAATATTGAAGTCTTCAAATGTCAATGAAGAATCGTCGCGTCCTTATTATGGCAAGCTATCAATGCCTTATGAAGGAAGTTTAATCACTTTTGGCAGCATATGCTGGCGTGGAAGGTGCCCAACGTCACCGCAGCCTATTGAAAGAAGATTAAGTATACCGAGCCAGGAAGATTGATGTGGAGTTGGAGGATCACAGGTATTGTAAATTCTTAGTAGCTGTGTATTCTTTACCAAGGAGTCGTGGGAGGTTGGATGAAAATGGACGCTTCCTAGAGGGGTGCAAGGGTGCAGTGATAAGGCACATGTAAGAGGTAGTGTTGATAATAATTGTTCGCTGCCTATTGCGGGGTGTGGGTGAATTCATGATCCAGCTGCCAATGTTTTCAGTTGATTTCATATGATATCTAATTGGTATGTTGTCACTCCAATCATTGTAATCTGCATAATAACATTCTGATTGTATACAACAAGAATAGCATTCAAATCTTTAATTTGAATCAAGCTTCTATTGTGCAAATTCCTTCCATACTTTCTATATCAGATTTGGGATAATGTGTTCTTCCTTGTTACATGTCTGCAATATGTTCGTTGTAATGTTAATTGAAGTATACATGAAATGAGTCTCATTATGCATAAGAAAAACATCATAAACAGACATTTAAACAAGCTGACCACTCAAAAAATTCAGAGAATTCAGTGAAAACCAGCAGGATGCAAAGTGTTTTGATGAAATGTCAGAACACTTAAAACCAGAAAATTAGGAAGTGTGAAGGCAAGTATTACAGGGTTCTTACACATGTGTAGGGTCTATGGGGGTATCAACCACCAATGCTTGCTTCCCATCAAAGGGTTGGTAAGAGCCTTGGGCCCCAACCCACCCTTATTGGGTGTGGTGGGTGCCTTGGGCCTCGTCCACCTTCATTGGAAGGTACTTTGGGTTTCACCCACCTTCACATATATATTTCTTAAAAAGATCTATTTAATTGAAAAAATCATCTTTGAATGTTTTTTTATTCAAAACGAAAAAATTATAAGCACAATATGCAATCAAATTACCATGTGGTTCCCATGGTACGTTAGCACTGTTTACAAACAACTGTGCACAGTCAGCAGGTATAGTCAGCATTGATATCATTGCTAATAACGTTATCATGATAGGTGAACTTTGGGAGGCCTTTTCTTTTCCATATGGAGGACTTTTTCATGCAATTTTTGTTGAAATGTGCCAGAATTTTGTGCTCTTCCCTATGTCGTAATTGGTTTTTCCTCATGATGCCTATTTTTCCAGAAATCATGTTTTCTCAAGCTTTTTGCTGCACAATTCCCATTTTGAGACTTTTGGAGGGCCATAACTTGCTCAAATGGATTCCTTTCTGGGTGCTGTTATGTTTTAGAAATTGCATTTTCTTCCATGTGCTTCATAGTGTTGCCTTTTATTTTATTCTATTTTAGAACTGTACTTTCAGCATATTGTTAACTTTTTGGACTCTTTGAAAACCTAGAAAACATAACAAGTATTGTAATCACTGTTAGTGTTTCTTAGATCAGATTAAACAATGAAAGCACTTAATAATATTGCAACACATAAGACAATGAACACAACAAGATACCCTGGGAAAACCCTCCTCTTGAGGGAGAAAAACCTAGTAAATGAATCTCTTATATAAAGTAGAACAAGAGCAGAAATCTGCTTACAACTTAGGCCCAACAATGGCCAATATTTGATACAAAGAAATCGCCCTTCTCCTAGATGCAAACTATGTAATGAATATGAGATCTTCCTTGAATCCAAACTGCTGCTATGAAGGTATGAATTCTGCTCTTAATTGCGAACTTGCTTGAATTGAATGAATGAATACAATGACAAGTAAGACCTTGTATATATACAAGATAGGTCGGCCTTATAAGGTAATATAATAAATAACAGTTTACAAATAAGGTCGGCCCAAGTGGTAATCAAGACAAGCGAAACATATAGGGTCGGCCCTCTTCATTTATTAAATGTTATAGTCATGAATTAAATAGCCGAATGGCTACTCATTTAATTCATGCTTTCTTCTTGGAATTCGTGCAAAGGAAGTGCAGCCCTAAGCTGCTATAACATCAACACTCCCTCTCAGCTAGGGATGAACTTGCACCTGCACAAGACACATCATATCAGAATGAAAACAAAATAGAATATCACCTCATCGTGATATCAACCATCATGGCTACCTCCATAGATGGTATGAGCAAGTGCTCATCACTTAATGTGATGTTGTCACCTCAATGTGACTATCACCATGGCTCCTCCAGAGGGTGATACACAAGCACAAATAAATCATCACGGATTCCCTCACGTGATGCTGTCATGGAGTCACACACATGACATCCACCATGGCTCTCCCAGAGGGTGGAAACAAGGGCTTTCACCTCAAGTCTCAAAAGAGAAATGCACTATCAAGGACTTGCACCTCAAATCTCTCTCAATAGAGAAATGTATTATCAAGGACTTGCACCTCAAATCTCTCTCAAATAGAGAAATGTATTATCAAGGACTTGCACCTCAAATCTCTCTCAATAGAGAAATGTATTATCAAATATAAGGATCACTGATACTGAGACTCTTTCTCAGTCAAGGTTGCATTCTCCACCATACCAAGCTTATCTCGAAAGTACACAAACTTGATCCTAGAGAGAGGCTTGGTGAGAATGTCTGCCATTTGCTCATCAGTGCTGATATACCTCAACTGTATAGCTTTCCTTAGTACCATATCTCTAATATAATGGTACTTGATCTCAACATGCTTTGTTCTGTCATGAAACACGGGATTGATAGAAAGCTTTACACAGCTCTAGTTATCACAGTGTATAATGGTAGGCTCCATTGATTGTCCAAACAATCCTGCAAGGAGCTTACGAAGCCACACTGCCTCACGAGCTGCCACACAAGCTGCTATATACTCTGCCTCGGTTGTACTCAAAGCTACTGAAGACTGTTTCTTGCTACACCAAGAAATCATAGCAGTACCCAAACTGAAGCAACAACTAGAGGTGCTCTTCCGATCTGAGACACATCCTGCCCAATCAGAATCAGTAAAACCATGCAGCTCTAAATCCACACCTGAAGAATATCTCAACCCATATCCAGTTGTGCCGCATAAATATCTCAAGATATGTTTAGTTGCTACAAGATGTATTTGCCTTGGTTAACACATAAACTAGCTAAGTGCACTCACTGCATAGCAGATGTCAGGTCTAGTGTTAACTAGATACATCAATGAACCAATCAACTGTCTATACATCGTAGAATCCACTGGTTCTGAACTAGCTGCAGCCTCTTTCAACTTATCTAGATTAGTCTCCATGGGTGTAGACATAGGTTTGCAGTCAATCATACCAAACCTTTTGAGAATGTCAACAGCATACTTGCCTTGACTTAGAATCATCTCATCTGGCTTTTGCCAAACTTCTAAGCCAAGAAAGAAATGCATGAGACCTAGATTCTTCATCTCAAACTCTAAAGCTAACTCCTTCTTGCATTTTAGAATTAGATGTTCTTCACCAGTGATAATCAAATCATCAACATATAAAACTAAAATCAAAGCTTCACCATTTACTACCTTGAAGTAGAGGTTAGAATCTGCATCATTCTTTGAGAAACCCAGACTTAATAGATACTGATCAATCCTTTTGTACCAAGCACGAGGAGCTTGCTTAAGACCATACAAGGCCTTCTTCAGTTTGCAAACATGAGACTCCTTTCCATGCACCTCAAATCCTTCGGGTTGCTCAATGTAAACCTCTTCTTCTATTACACCATTTAGAAAGGCCGTCTTTACATCCATTTGGTGAATCTTCCATCCTCTAGATGCAGCAATGGCAATGATGGTTCTGACAGACGTATATCAAGCCACAGGAGCAAAAGTTTCTTCATAGTCAACTCCCTCTTTTTGTGAGAACCCTCTAGCCACAAATCTTGCCTTGTGCTTTTCAATGCTCCCATCAGCTGCATGCTTGATCTTGAAGAGCCACTTAGAAGACACCACAGATTTGCCCTTGGGTCTAGGAACAATATCCCAAACATCATTCTTAAGTATGGACTGATACTCTTTAGTCATGGCATCTTTCCATACTTGCTGACTAGAAGCTTCTTCGACACTTGAAGGTTCTGACTCAATAATCTGACTCATCAAGGCGACATAACTAGAGAACTTGTGAGGTCTCTTGCTTTCTCTGAAAGCTCCTCTTGGAGCTGCAAAACTTTCTGCTTCCTGCATTGTCCTACGAGCCCAAAGAGGTCTTTTCTTTCCAATCACAATATCTAGAGGCCCATCAGTGGGATCCAAGGGCTCAACTGGATCAACATCTTCTTTCGGTTCTGGAGCCTCCTTCAAGTTCTCTGGAATATGATCAACTTCCATATCTTGAGGAGGTTCTTCTTCAGCAATCTCTATAGGAGTGCCCTTGGACCTTCTGAAAGCAACATCTTCCTCAAATGTGACATCTCTACTGATCTCAATGGACTTTTGACCTGGTATGTATATCTTGTAGGCTTTTGATGTCTCATTGTAACCTACAAGAATTCCTTTCTTCCCAAAAGGTTCTAGCTTTGTTCTCTTTTCCTTTGGAATATGAACATAGACTGGACAACCAAAGATCCTCAAATGACTAACTTTTGGTTTCACCCCTGAGAATGCTTCTTCAAGAGTTTTATTCTCCAAGATCCTGTGGGGACTCTTGTTTTGAACATAGACGGCAATCCTTGATGCCTCAGCCCAAAGAGAGATTTGCAGATCTTGATCATGGATCATAGCTTTGACTGCTTCCACAATAGACCTATTCTTTCTTTCAGCAATACCATTTTGTTGTGGATTATAGGGAACACTGAACTCCCTCTTAATCCCTGCTTCAATACAAAAATCTCGAAAGGTGCCAGAGGTGTATTCTCCACCATTATCGGATCTCAAGACCTTGATCCTTTTTCTAGACAGGTTTTCAGCCTGTGCCTTGAATTCTTTGAATCTTTCTAATACTTCTTCAGGTTCTTTAGATCTTAAGAAATAAATCCAAGTCTTTCTAGAGTAATCATCAATAAAAATAATGTAATACAAAAAACCATTAGAAGATGCAATAGACATTGGACCACATAAATCAAAATGAATGAGATCAAGAATACATTTAGATCTACTTTCACTAGAATGAAACGTACCTTTTATATTCTTGCCTAGAGCGCATCCTTTGCATGTACCTTCATGTTCCTGGTTGAATTTTGGAAGACCGGTGACCATCTTCTCCATGAGAGGTAATGCCCGAAAGTGAATGTGAGCCAATCTTCGATGCCAAAGATCGCACATGTTGGAACTATTATGCACAAGCGCTTGAAGAGGACGAGTGCATAGCGTGTAAAGACATTCATGTCTAACTCCAATTACTTGAGCAGTTTTGAAGTTGGAGTTCTTTGCCCATATAAGAACTTTGCCTTTAGAAAAGGCAACTTGATAACCCTTGTCTTCTAATGCTGAAATGGAGACAAGATTCCTCTTTATCCTTGGAACAAACAGTACATCATTCAACTCCAATGAAATCCCGGAATCTAGTTGAAGAGTGGAGTTTCCAACTCCTTTCACAGAATATCTAGCATCGTCTCCAATGACGACTTGATCACTAGAGTTACTCTCCACTAAGTTTGAAAGGTGTCTCCTGAAACCGGTGATGTGCCTGGAAGCACCACTATCAATCAGCCAAGTGTTGGCGTCAGTAGATACATTGCTTGACAAGGCTGAATAGAACAGATAATCACTGGAGTCCTTCTGCGGAGCAACTTCTTCAACATTTGCAGTGGCAACCTGTTGCTTAGGTCTAGTAGGACAATCCTTTGCAAAGTGACCATACTTATCACAACGAAAACATTGAGTCTTGGACATGTTTCGTTTCCTTTTGAAGGTAGGAGCACCATCATTTCCATTTTCTCGATTCCTCTTGAAGAACCCTTTCTTAAAGCCTTTTCCTTTCTTTGACGAATGAGAGGCAAGAACTTGTATTTCTTCATTCTTTGAACTTTGACCAATGCCCCTAGTTGTTAGTTTCGACTCTTCTTGAATGCAGTCAATCCTCAATCGATCAAACTTGGGAAGTTTAGATCTTGCACTTATTCCTTGAATAAACGACTCCCATGAAAGCGGAAGGCCATTGAGAGCAAGCATAGTCAAGTCTTTGTCATCAATCATGTGACCAATTGTGGAGAGCTGATCTTTTATCTTTGAAATCCTCATGAAGTATGTAATAACAGATTCTCCTTTCGCCATTTTCACATGATGAAGTTGTTGCTTCAGTGCAAGAGCTCAACTAGTGTTGTTGATTTCATACATCTCTTCCAAGGTTGTAAACATCTCTCTTGCCGTATCCAACTTGAAGACGATCGGTACAACATGAACCTTGACGGAATCAACTAACACTTTCTTTGCCCTAGTGTCTTTCTTCCTCCACTGCAACTTCTCTTCTTCCTCCTCAGGTTCAAGAACTTTTGTTTTCACAAACTCAGCCAAATTATTCTCTTCCAATGTGAGCATGATCCTGAACCTCCATGATGTGTAGTTCGAAATTCCTTCGAGTCTATCCTCGATTTTCAGACCGTTCACCATTTTGAGAAATTTAGAAGATAGACTGAAAGAGAATAAAGTGAGTGTAGCAAACTAAATCTGATCACGATCTTTTTCACACCCGCTCTAATACCATGTTAGTGTTTCTTAGATCAGATTAAACAATGAAAGCACTTAATAATATTGCAACACATAAGACAATGAACACAACAAGATACCCTAGGAAAACCCTCCTCTTGAGGGAGAAAAACCCAGCAAATGAATCTCTTATATAAAGTAGAACAAGAGCAGAAATCTGCTTACAACTTAGGCCCAACAATGGCCAATACTTCATACAAAGAAATCGCCCTTCTCCTAGATGCAAACTATGTAATGAATATGAGATCTTCCTTGAATCCAAACTGCTGCTATGAAGGTACGAATTCTGCTCTTAATTGCGAACTTGCTTGAATTGAATGAATGAATACAATGACAAGTAAGACCTTGTATATATACAAGAGCGGCACCTCTTCAAGATAGGTCGGCCCTTTAAGTTAATATAATAAATAACAATTTACAAATAAGGTCGACCCAAGTGGTAATCAAGACAAGCGAAACATATAGGGTCGGCCCTCTTCATTTATTAAATGTTATAGTCATGAATTAAATAGCCGAATGGCTACTCATTTAATTCATGCTTTCTTCTTGGAATTCGTGCAAAGGAAGTGCAGCCCTAAGCTGCTATAACATCAACAATCACACTGAATTATAAAGTACCACAAACATGACATAATAATGGTGTCTAAATTGAGCTTTTTTTTTTTTTTTGGGCGGGGGGGGTGTTAATATAAATGCATTCAACTTATAAAGTGTCATCTTACATTTACTTTGTTTTGGGGGACTAAATGCATATGCATTTTTGTTTTTTGTAATAACGAATTGAAATAAAGTTCCATCTTGGGGAGGCTTAATCCATGGGATTTTAGTGTTCTACACAATAGGAAATAATATGATATGAATAGTGTAGTCACATGACATGCACTGTGATTCCACCACCATCTTGATGAAAGCTCACGTTGAGTTGCATTAGCTCTTTTGGCCCTCTTGTTCTCTCTACCACATCATGCTTGTGACTTGACACATTCTGATTCACATCAGTTCAAATTGCCAGTTGAGAGCCATTTATTTATGTTAAATGTTCCTGAATCTTGCATTTGATTCACATAGAGCCATTTATCATGGTCAATGTTCCCAAATCTTCATGGTAGTTGATCCCCATTGATTGGTTTCAATCATAGTTAAGCATCAACATTGATGTATACTAGTACCTTCTAGATTCATTTATTCCATCTTTTATCCTTGGGTTAGAGTTTTTCCTATGAGTTTTCTTTTTCTTCTTTTAGAAGGGAACCAATTGTACATGGGTACCTAACATGGCCTTGATATTTATAACAGGGTTTATGGTGGCCAACAATTGCCACATACCATCATGAATTTGCAGACTCTAATTAGATTACCCTACTCCACAGGAGTACCTCTCATGACAATAGATGTACAACCAACAATCTTATGCTGAAAAGACCCTATGCTATTAATTGAGGAGGCCATGGGTTGATCCTCTGAAGTAGTCAAAACTTTAAGGAAGTAATTGCTCTAGAATCTGCTCAAATTTGTAATGAAGAGCTATATGGTTTCATCAAGTATGATGCCCAATGTATTGTATCAAAGACCATCTTCCATCCAAGATCATCTCTTGCTTCTAAATGAAAGTTCCTCGATCTGTTGTTTCATGGTAGCCTTTCCAGGGCACAAAACCTTGAGAGATGATGGGTACAAGAAAATTGGATGCTTGTATAAATGGTAGAACTGCTAGTTATGCTCAAATGATAGTTTACGATTGTTCTCTCCCACAAATTGATTGTGGTTTATGAGAAAGGAGAGACATTTCATGAAGCATTGGTCTTCAATGTTCAACTCAATTGATGATCTCAAGTATTGTGCCTCTTTGGGTAAGACTTCCAATACTCCCAAGTAAACAATGGCAAGAATCAACCCTTGAAAGTAGGTTCTATATGGGAATACATAATGACTAGATATTTGAGGTTTGTGTTTGCTTGTATGGAAGACTTTTTCCCCTAGGTTTAGTATGACCGAGTACGACCATATATATAATATAAAAAATATATAAAATAGTCATAATTTTTGCAAAAAAAACAAGATACTCATAATTCATTGACTCATTAAAATTAAGCCCATTTTTATGTAAATAAAATAAACAAGTATTTTAAATAAAGAAAAAAATAATAAAAAATACATATAAACTATAAAGAGAAAGAAAATAAGCTTTTATTTGTTCATTCAAATAAATAAATAAATGAAAAAGAATAAAATCTTAAAAAAATTAAAAATTACAAAAAATACAAAAAAAAAACATATAAATATATACGTAAAAGATTTGTATGACATTCTTTATGTCATGGATGACAGAGTAAACTGTAGAACTTTATATTTAAGTTAAAAACAAAAGTAATAGATCAAAATAAAATCATATAAGGAGATCATTCAAAGTATGGCGAAAAAAGGCAAAAAGGTGGAAAAGAACGAAAGTAGTGAAAAATACAAAAAACTGAGAAAAGATTTATGCAATGACCTCTTTGTGCTTGACATAAAGCCCAAATCAAGTAGTTCACCTTGAGTAATCATCACATGGGCGATGAATGTATAATGTGTAGATTGGATAAACTTTTGATTAACTCATAGCAGGTCTTGGATCAAGCTAGATTTTTGTGGAAGGTTGTTCCTTTTTGGGGATTTGACCACTAGCCTATTAGGTTAGGTTAGAAATGAACAAGGATTGGAAGCCATAGAATTGCTTGTTCAAAATGAATATTTTTGGTTTGAACACCTATCTTTTGATAAGTTGCTCAAGAATTGGTGGAAGCAAAAAGTCAAAGGGTGCCACTGTTTTATTTTGCAAAGGAAGTTGGCCATTGTCAATTCCAAAGCAAGGGTATAGAACAAATTTGGATTGGGAATTATTGTTGACAAGTGATGCTCTATGGAAGTTGATTTTGGTAGTATTGAGGTGACAAAAGCCAAAGATGGACTCTCAAAGGAATACAAAAAATCAGCTCATTGCCTACAAGATTAATTGAATACTATTCTACATATGGAGGAGATTTTTGGCAACAAAAGTCTAGGTTGAATTGGTTGAAAGGGGATCAAAATACAATTTTTTTCCATCTCTCTACTAATATATGCAGGAAGTTCAACAAAATATAATGCATCTCTCTCCCTTTCGGTAGTATTGTTTCTAACCATAGTAACGAGACTCGGACTCGGCTCGGACTCGGCTAGGGCGACTCGACTCGGGACTCGGACTCGGCGCAGACTCGGCAAAATAAAAAAAAGTTGAAAAAACCCTAGAAATTTAGAGATTTTTAAGGATTTAAAACTTGTTTCAAGCACCCTTTATTGAATACAACACAAATAAAAGCAAATTTGATCACATACACAAGTATACAACAATCACATAAGTATAAAGTACACAAATTGTAGTTGCGCTGCTGAAGGAAATAGCATACTTAGATATATAGATTATAAAACTAGTCAAATGTATACAAAAGTCATGGAATATGAAATCCATAACATCAAATGTTCCATACAAATATGAAATATCAAAACAATAGCTATGACTCTATGACTCTATGGCATAGTGGAGCCAACATCCTTCCTACGAAGGCGTCTAACGCTCCTGGATGATGTTGCAGCTGCAGCCATAGTCTCTGCCTCTGTCTGAGTCTCCATGCCACTCTCACCAACAACAGCTATGTCTCCTCGTGCTCTAGCCTCCTCCTCAGCCATGGCTACAACCTCAGCCTCTCTCTCTGCCTGGTCCACCCAATCAAGGTCCTCGTCACTAAAGACTGCATCTGTAGCCTCAGTGGTCCACTCAGACTGTGGATCAACCTCATCTAGATTGATCGGGGTGTTGTCGTGGTCAAAAAGCTTCCTGTATCTGAGCCGAAGGTTGTAATGAACATAGACCAAGTCATTCATCCTCTCCACTGTCAATCTATTGCGCTTCTTGGAGTGTATGTGCTCAAACATACTCCAATTGCGCTCACAACCAGATGAACTGCATGGCTGGCTCAATAGACGAATGGCAATATTCTGCAGGTTCCGTGCATCAGAACCAAACAACCTCCACCAGCTATCTGAGATGAGAAAAAGAAACAAAATCAATCTCATTTCAAGTTTCAAGTTCAACATTTAATAATAAAATACAATATAAAAAGATGACAATTATGCCCTTAAATATATTTTTACCTGGTAGTAATGTTGTCCTACTGTCTATGGTCATTTGACGTGCAAAGAAGTCTCCTCGTGCCTTACTGAAGGCATCTATCTCCTGCACTATCTGTGTAGTAACAGCGGGCAACATCCGCTCTATCGTCGAGTAGAGCCCACTAAGAATTTCTCTATCTCCACGGATATCACGGCGGAATTGGAAGGCCGGATTTAGGAAACATGCGGCTGCATGGATGGGCCTATGAAGTTGGTTTTGCCATCTCCTATCAATGATCTCCCAAATGGGACGATACTTATCCTGAACTCCACCATAGACTGATCTAATGGCCTCTTTGGCCCTATCCATGCCCTCATATATGTATCCTAGTGCGGGCTTCTCCCCATCTGCAACTCGTAGGAGAACTAGCAAGGGCTCAATAAACTGCAAAGTGCAAACATGTTTCACAAATAAGTGTGAATGAAAATAAACAAATAAAAGATATGATTAAAAATTAAAACATAATAAAGAATTAAATTTTACCTTCACAATCTCCTCCATTGGTGTCCAAAACCCTTGCTCATCAAAAATGCAATTGGCCACACCAATCCCTGCAGTGCTTGTAGAAAATGATGAGGAAGACCACTCCTCACCAACAAACATGCGCCTTAAGGCTGCCTTTGACCGAATCAAGGATTGCAACGTAATAAAATTAGTTGCAAACCTAGTCATGCCAGGACAAGACAACTCCCTCAACCCCGTGTATTGCCTCATAAGGTTAAGCACCCATGTGTGATTGTATATAAATTTGCAAATGTTTCTACCTGCATCCACACATGTTTTGATCCATGGGAGCTTGCCAAGATCCTCCATCATGAGGTCAATGCAATGGGCGGCACATGGAGTCCAGAATATAGTAGGGTGCCTCTCCATCAATAATCTACCAGCAGCAACATAGTTTGCTGCATTATCTGTCACCACTTGCACTACATTCTCTTCCCCCACATCAGCTATCACCTCCTCTATAGCCTCACACAGATATGTGGCATTTTTGAATTGGGCAGAAGCATCAATGGACTTAATGAAAACGGTGTCACCTGAAAGAATAAGCAAAACCAGTTATTCAATAAATTAAAAAACAAAAATCAGCCATATTAAATTATTAATCACTAAATCAAATTCAAATTTCAATGCATTGAGGGAAGTACAATTACCTCCGGAGGACACTAGAAAATTAAGCAGCGTCCTATTTCTCCTATCGGTCCAACCATCAGTCATGATGGTGCAACCAATCCTCCTCCACTGCTCACGCTGCTCCTCTAATTGTGCTTTCACATCTGCCACTTTTTGACTCAAAAGTGGGCCCTTTAATTCATCTTCAGAAGGGGCTTTGAACCCCGGCCCACATATGGTTATGGCATCAACCATGTTTTGCCAAAAAGGTGACCTAAAACATGTCATAAATAAATTAATAAGTTACTTACATAAGTATTGTAAAATGAAAAGTTTTAAGATTTTAACTGCACTAAATTTGAATTCGATAATGAGATACATCTAGATTCTAAAATAATAAATTTTAAAACAATTAAACAAAAAAGAATTACCTGGCTACATGGAAGGGAATGGTGTAGTAGTACCAAAAGTCTGCAATTGTCTTTTTTGCTGCATCATGTACATCCTTGTTCCAACCCATGCTCTCAAGTGACGGTTGGGAACCAGGAGTAGTGCGTGGTACAAAATATGAGTCCACCCTAGATTTACGAACTCTAGGGCCAATAATACTACCACTACCACTACCACTAGCAGTACTAGCGCCACCAGCAGTAGGAGTATGCACAGGGATAGCTGGTGCAGAAGCAGTACCACTAGCACAAGCACTAGCACTAGGACGGTATGGAGGCATGGAAGAAGCATCTCCAACAGCACCAAGTCCATGTCCAACTCCCAAACTCACCAATTCATGCTTCTGTTTTTTTTTCATCTCTTTTTGCAATTCAAAAGTTTCTAATTGCACCTGCACTTCACGGACAGCCTCAGGAGGTGCTATAGGGCATCCCGCTGCATCATGGATGGGTATGCGTGCAATATGGTATTTTAATCGATTTATGCCTCCATGATATATTGTTTTGCAGTATTTACATTTTGCTTCCCCTTTTTTCATTCCGGGAAAGATTTCAGCATGTTTCCAAGCAGGGTCTTTTCTGCCTGGGGTTTGAGACATTGTGAAAATAATAATATGTTTTGATTTGCAAATGAATGTGGCTGCAATAACAAGTAGGGTTTATAAAATTATTTATATTGCAAGTAGGGTTTGTAAAAAAAAAATGCAAACTAAAAAAAACAATGATTTTTCAAATTACAATGAATTATTTGTTAAAAAAACACAAAAAAAACCAATAAAAATCAAACTTACCTCTTATATTTGGCTTGGAATGCAATGCAAACTCCTCCCAATCACTGTTAATGAGCTCTCAATGCACCTTCTTGCTGTTATGAAGCTTCCCAAATGGTATGTGGCCATGTATTTGTCTTCAACAGCTTGCTGGTTGCCCTCTCTTCTCCTCTTATTTTTCCTCACAACTCTCTCTTCTCCTCCTATTTTGCCAAATGAATGAAATGAGGTTGCTTTTAGGGTTGGGGAGATAATATAACACAAAAAAAAACAAACTTGAAACATCAAATTTTATGTTTTTTTGTTCACTTTTCTTTCTGCTGTCGCCGGCCGCGTCCAGGGCTCGGGACTCTCCGGGAAGCGGTGAGTTCGGCCAGGACTCGGCAGGACTTGGCCGCGTCCGTGTTCGGGCTCCCAAGACCCGGCCAGGTGTGCTCGGCTCGGGACTCGCCGAGTTTGGGCGCTTCCGGGTGAGTCTCGTAACTATGTTTCTAACATTGAGGCAATTAGAAAAGAAGGGGTTAGGTTTTTTGAGGAAATTTTGGTTGGTGATTCAATTAGAAAACAAGTTATGCTTTGCAATATCCCTAGTGTCATTTGGGAGGATTAGAACAAGGACTTTATGAAATCCTTCACATTGGAGGAGATTCCAATGGTGGCCTTCTTCCTTGGTGCTAGGAAGGCCCTTGGTCCTTATGATTTTCAAGTTGGGTTCTTCTAGATCTTATGGGATGTGGTTGGTCTAGATGTTATGGTAAGCAGTTGAGGAGTGCACGACAAGTAGGACTATGATGAAAAGATGGAACATTACCTTTTTAGCCTTGATCCCCAAGGTGAAAAATCCCATATACTTTCATGAATTTCATCCTATTGCCTTATGCAATTCAATTTATCAGATTGCCATTTAGGCAAATGATGCTTAGACCAAAGAAGTGCATGGGAGATGTCATCTTGGAAGAAGAAAGTAGATTCCTCAAAGAAAATAGATGATGTATGGGATTGTCATTGCCCATAAGACAATCAATTCAATTAAGCAAAAGAAAAAGGAGGGTGTGTTGCTGAAATTTGATATGGATAAGGCATTTGATAGGGTTTCATGGAACTTCTTGATAAAAGTAATGAGAGATTTTTGATTCTATTCTAGTGTGTTTGGGTGCGTACCTACATCTCCTTGAACTCCTTTTTGGTGCTTATTAAGGGGTCTTCTTCTCAATTCATTTCTTGTTACGAAGGGCCTCAAGCAAGGGGATCCTCTTTCCCCTTTCTTGTTCCTTTTGAGGTAAGAGGTTTTAGGGAGATTTATCAAGGCTAAGTTGAGAATGAGCAATTTGAGGGATCTTCAAGTGTTGACGAGGGATGTGAACATACCTCCAGTTTGTGGATGACACACTGCTCTTTGTGAGGCCTCGATTTGGTAGGTTAGAAATCCCAAGAGGATCTTGAACTACTATGAGAAGGTGGTTGGCAAGAAGGTCAATCGTCTTAAGTCAAGGCTATTCTTCTTCACGAATCATAGTTTGGAAGCCTTTGACATCCAGGGTGTGTTTGAGTTTGCAATTGACAATCTACCTGTCTCCTACTTGGGGCATGTTGATAGTGGATAAAAGAGCTTCATATTTAGATGGAAAGCTGCAGTGGAAAGAGTTCAAAATAAGTTGGCCTCCTCGAAAGGAAGGTGGCTCTTAACGATAGGAAGGATCACCTTGATCAAAGATTCTTTGGTAGCTATATTGCGTCTATAGTCAAGATGCCAAGTAGGATTGTCAAAGCCATTGAGTTTATTCAAGAACTTTCCTTTGGAATGGCATCAATGATTTCAAAATAATTGTTTGGTAAAGTGGGACAACATCTAGAAACCCAGGAAGGATGGAAGGTTGGGGTTTAGAGATTGCTTCGAGATAAATAGGGCCTTGGGTATGAAGTTATTTTGGAGATTGTATGTGGAAAAGGATAGATTATTGAGTGGAATCTTGTAGACAAAATACCTATATGGTGGCGTTCAAAGTCTTTTCATGGAAGAGGTATCATTGCCTAAAGGCTCGAGCATTTGGAATTTTATGCTGTCCTATAGAAGACTCACCTTGCTTGACACCAAATGGTGCTTAGGCAAGGGTAAGAGTATCAAGTTTTGGAAAGATAGATGGTTGAAGAATACCGCCTTACTATATAAAGGCTGATTGAGACCCTTGTTCCATTTTGAGAGTGTTATTGGTGAGAAGGTAAAAACTTAAACCATGAATTGCAAGGCTGGGAAGAAATGACTTATGTTGACCCCCTCCTATCTGGAGATGGTTTTGGCTTGCGCCCAATTGAATGTTGCACTAGAAAGGTGACCCATTTCATTAAATGCGTCAAATGATACTTTGGTTTGGGAGAAAAGTGGGAGTGGATGGGTGACTATAAGTGATGCCTACTTCCATATCACTTGTTTGAATGGGAGGATTGGGGATTTCCTTGGGGAAAGGATTTAGTTGAGTCAAGGGCTTCCCAAAGTCAATGCATTTCTTTGGGTTGTGGCAAAGAGAAGTGTGCTTACTTAGGATAGGTTATAGGGACTTGACAAATTGTGTCCTTCTAGATGTGCATTGTGTAGGAGGGATGAAGAATCTAATGATTACCTTCTCATTCATTGTGAGTTTGCCTCCCAGCTATGGTCATGGCTCATGAGGCATTGGGATCTTAGTTGGGTCCAATCAACAATCATCTTGGCCTTACTCAAGGATTGGACTCTAAGGGTGAAGAGTGAAGGACTAAGGTTGGTTTGGAATTGTGCTCTTGCTCTCATTGTTTGGAATATATGGATTGAAAGAAATCAAAGGATCTTCCATGACAAGGAGGACCCAGTGGAGCATACTTGGGACAAGATTGAGTCTTCCTTATAGGAGTTAGGGGATTGTTCGAGGAAAAAGGATTGGAACATCGAATCCTTAGAAATAGAATGGGTCAAAGCTTGCCCTAGATTTAGATGGTTAGACAACTTAGCTTCAGTGCACACCCTACTAATATGCAATTTCAATGGACTCCCCCTGCGGGTAGATGTATCAAGCTTAATTTCGATGGTGCTACCAAAGGAAACTTGGGGTGGCTAGGGGGTTGCATTTTCAGAAATGAGGAAATCCAACTTCTCTCTACTCATACCTTTTATTTTGGTGGAGTCCAATAATTTGGCTAAGGCTAGAGCAATGTTCTAAAGAATTAAGCTTGTAACAAAACAAGGATGGAATAAGGTTTAGGTTGAGGGGGAGTATAGCTTGGTGATCTAGTGCATGAAGGGTGGGGTTTGCAATTATTGGCTATTGGGCTCCATTTGTAGGAGGTTAAGAATGTCACTAAGTCCTTTGAAAGTATTTCCTTTGGCCACATCAAAAGATCCAACTATTCAATGGTGGATTGGGCTGCCAACAATGGTGTGGTCCAAATGGAAAGTTAGGGTTGCTCCTAGAAGCATTGGAAGGAAAATTTCCCTGCAATAGAGTTTTTTTGAAAATGATTGGAACTAGAAATGAGATACAAATCAGCTTCCCTTCCTCTTTTTGATCACCTAGGTCTTGGAGTGGGCAAGGTGAGCATACGGTGTTCAAGATTACAATTAAATTGAAAGCAACAATTGAAAGGAAAGCATCAGGCAGCAAGCCAACCAATACTACTTATTCGGTGGGCTAAACATCCACTTATTTAGTGGGAATTACAATGGCACTTCCACTTTTCAGTGGGAAAGCTTATACAATACTGAAAATGAAACTCAAGCTCTTCCACTTATCTAGTGGTGAGCGAGTACAAACATGAATAACTACTCTTCCACTTGTCAGTAGTGAGTGATTACAATTAAACCACTTGTTCAGTGGGGTAAGAATCAGCAATAAACAAGAGCAACTCACTGGGGGTAATACCATCAAGTGTTCAATGTTAGCTCATACATAATCATGCCAAAGTAGAGTTATATTTACTGTTACAAATTGCTGATATAAAAAGGAACTACTGAAACACCCCACAATGAACCCAAAATCATGAACAAACCCACCCAGCTTGTAACAACAACAATATACCTTGATGATGGATGAATATTATGTTGGTACAGGTCTGATATTGCACTGGAAACGTGCTGCAACAGGTTTGAACAACAAACAAACATTCAAAAATCTTCGCCAACTATCATCCAACACACCCAACATGAACAAAGACTGAAACACCACTTCAAATCATGCCTGAAATTCACCCAATCTTGCTGGAAAGAGGATATAACAGACTGGTAATTGAGTTTCAGACCTATACAGGTCTGTCATACCACTGAAAATGCAAAACAACAAGCTCATGAAACAATGCAGCCCCTCTTTGAGCAAGCTAATATCAAAGGTGCCACTCCAAGAGGGTTTTTGTTCTCAAGAAGCTTTGGAAGAACTTAGGTTCATTCCAGCAACATAATAATATCATATTCTCAAGTCACTCATATGATGTTGCATTACATTTCTTCATATATATTTCACTCTATAATTTCCTATTTTTAAATTCATACTCATCTCACTCACACCTACTCTTCATACAATTCTTTCTTTTTATATCTTCATGTTCCTTTGAAAAGAGACACCACTTCACAAAGAAATGCACCCTTCCTTTACCAATCGCCACCTTTCTTAAGTCATTCCTTTAATATGATGAACTTACTCTTATTTGCATAAGCAATGCCTTGAGCACTTATTAATCTTTAAATAAGTGCTGCCACTTTATACATTTAATCATTGCTATTTTCCTTAGCAAATCTGAGCACTGCCTTTTACTAATTAATGGTTGCACCTTTTTGATATTAATCGCTGGATTATTATGCTTTTAATCACTGCCTTGTAAATGAAAGATAATCGCTGTTTTCAAACTTTAATTACTCAAGAGTCGCTGACTTTTCAACTACAAATGAATCGCCACCTTTATGAATTGTTGCCGCCTTAACACGGTCATCGCTCCTTTCTATTTTTTGTCTTATTTGGTTTTTGTCCTTTCTTTATTTTGTCTTATTTGGTTTTTGTCCTTTCTTTATTTTGTCTTATTTAGATTTCTGTATGCTGCCTTTTTAATGTATTAATTTAATCGCTACTTTTCATGATTGCTGCACTTATTAATTCATCTCTGCCTTGGTCAAGGTAAAGTCTACCCTTGATTTGTGTAATGTGTAAATGTTATCATCAATGATATTGCTGTATACTTTCTGTTCGATCTTTAATTGCCATCTCAGATATTTAATTATGTTTGCAAGGTATGTATTTTTTGGATCATGAACTATTTCTCCATCCTATACAATGTCTTGAATATGATCAATACATTCTTGTCCACCTTTTTGACATCAATGACAATATTGTCTTCTCACCTTTGACACCAATGACAACATTTCCAACATATAATAATTCTCTTTTTTCCTCACAAAGACCTTTTAGGAAATTTATTATTAGTTTTCATGAGAAAAGACACCCAAGCTTAGGTGTTCAACTTAAAATACAACTTAACACCTATCCAATGAGCTATTGCACTAAGTTGCCCTTTTAATATTTCCCAACATTAGACAATTTAAGTGAAGTAATTAAATAATAACTCAGTAGCTTACCCAAGTTGCAAAAAGTATTGAAATTGCATCGGAAACAAACTTCGATCATGCCAACATGATTTTGAAGACTTGGGATGATGATCGAAGCCAATCAGGTGACTTACTAGAAATAGACTACTCCTCCAAGAAGTTTGGAGAAGCCACCAAAAGTCAGAATTCACTTTTAGAAGTGTCATACTGATCCACATTGGCGACTGAGCTCATTTTCAAGAACCAAAGTCATTGCTAACCAACCTCGAGCACTCCAAGAAGTTTCGATTTCTCCCCAACTCACAATGAATCTTACAGGAGAACTCATAAACTGAGCTAAATGCTCACAAATCAGTTTTGCTCAAAATGGAGAGTCGGAGACATTACATTCCCACATGAGGTATGGTCTCTCATTATTAAAGATTTGCAAGCCTAATTACTTGATAATGGGGAGAGGTGGGATATGTATGGAGATTTTGATTAGAAGGATAATCATTACTAAGCATGGCACGATAATGTTAGTAATTTTAAAATGAATGCCACACTTCATTTCTCAAGGTGGCAACATCTTTGCATGTGTTTTTGGCTTTGGTTTTGGTGGGTTCAATTTGTGTTGGCATATGGTTGATGTATCTTATTTTCTCCATTTGAATAATGGTGTCCTTAGATTAATGTGGTGGCAAGAGGTATCTTATTTTGTCCATTTGAGTCTTGTACTAAGGAGAAGGGTAAGAGGTTGATTGGTTTGGGGAAGGTGGTCTCTAGTGAGGCAATGATCAATGATTTTGTTTCTTTTTTCAAGAAAGAAATAAAAAATCTAGAGCTACAAATTTGGTTGCTTAGAATTTGGGAGCTGGCTAAAGAGGTTGAGGGGGAACCATGTTGGGGATTCATCAGGCCATGACCTGTTGGAATAGGTTGCCATAGATGTCAAAACTCGAAATAATCAACACAAACACCAAGAATCAACACATGCAAGCAACATGCAAGATCATGCAAGTACATGCAACTCACATACAGGCACATGTGAGCAAATTAATCCATCATCAAGTATCAAGTGATACGATTTTATGAGGAAATATATCTTTAAGTGATACATATTACACAAGAGGAGATTCCATTTATGATGCATTGGCCTCAAAAGACGAAAAGCAAGAGGTGTGATTTATAATAAAATAAAATTAATGTTAAGGCAGCAATTTGTGTCTGGTTAGAGTTTCTGTTTTAGCGCCATGATTGGTAATTTCTTAGTTTGTTTTTAGCAACCTTCGAAAGCGTGACTAGTATGGAAAGCAGCGATTGTTTTTTGGAATGATTTGTTTCCAATTTTAAAGAGGAAGAAGTGCGCAACAGTTTTTTTGTTAAGGCTGATCAGCTATACAAAAATTTTCATTTTTGATAGTGATGATTTTAGTATATTTTGAAATATGTGATTTATGCTAAGTGGAGCAATTAGTTATATAAAAAAAAAAAATTCCTTAAAAGGTGACCGAATTTCCTTCTTGCAGTGTGCTCAAATTTGTTTTAAAAAATAAAGGATTTCTAAAAGGGAGTGTGCAAGTGTGATTGTAATGAAGTTTAAAGGCAACAAGTTTTGGAAAAAAAGCAATGCAAGAGATATGTGATTGAAGATGATATGTGTAGAAGAAAGGTGTACTTTGATGAGCGGGAAAAAGATTGCAGAATAAAGTTCAGTTTTTAAGAATAAGTTCAAGCTGATTTGAAGATAGGTTGGTGCCTCCCTTTTTAGTTTTTGGTTTTGGGTCAATGCTCAAGTGGGAGTTGGTGCTTCCAGTGAGTTGGTGCTCATTTTTGTAAAAAGAAGATTGGTGACTTATGTGGGTTGGTGCCTACATGTTTGTAAGAAAATTAATAAAAACAATATTTTGCCGTGGTTTTTTCCTGTAAGGGTTTTTCATGTAATTCTTGTGTTCTTCTTGCATGTATGGTTATTGATGTTTTGAAGCTGTGGTTTTTAATTTGAAAAAGTTTAAAAGTTATTCTTATATTGATTCACCCCCCCCCCCGCGTTCTCAGTATAAGCGTGTTCTCTTCATGACCAACCGATTGCTGGATCTTGGTCACAGTAGGGTAGAAAGGATGTGTTTGATATGGCACAATCATTAAGTTGTGCTTCCATGTTGTTGATGGTGGTTTGTTCATACCTTCTCCATAGCGATATTGAAGATGTTCAAGACTAGGGTGTGGTTTATTTTAATTGTATTGTGGACCACCATCATTGTATGAATTAGTGATAGGTGTATATGTAGCAAGCTATTTAGGAAATCGCCAAGGGTCTTAGGGTATTCTTGCCTATTGATACTATTCTTGTTTTCTCTGGCTATTGTGAAGGTGAGGATTTAGAGGACTTAGTTGAGGTCACTCTACCTCCTAAGTCGGATAAATGTAAGAAATGTGTAGATATTTGTGGGGGTTCAGTGAGATTGAGGTAATTTGGCTCGCCACCCTTGTTCTTTCAAAAACTTATTCTATTATAAGCTACTTAGAACTAGTATATGTGGTGGAGGCTGTGGTAATTGGCCTCTCACTCCAGTAAATAATATAGTTCTATGGTTGTTTTTGGGGGGTTGTTGAGTCTTTTTGGGTTGGCTTTTGATTGGTTCTGGATTCTATCATGGATAATGTTGTTTTGCTAGTTCTCATGTGGTTTGTTATAGCGGAATGTAAATAGTTGAAGATAATATATGCTATGGTTAAGATTATTGGTTTGTTGGTTCCTTTTGATGGTAGCTTTAAGATGATTTCTGTTTTGGGATTTGTATGTTTATGCATTGGTTGATTCCTCAATGATCATTGGGGTTTTCTGTTTGGGATTCCTTTGGTGTATGTGTGATGGTAATTTTGGGTTGATAATGTCTTTGTGATGGGTCTAGTGAGCACAATGTTCCTATGAATCCATGCTTAACTATTTTATTTTTTTGTCTCCTAGGTGCCTAACCTAGGTTATCTAGCAAAAAAACAAAAAACAAAAATTTGATAAACTAATAATAAAAGTTCTTTTTTGTTGGCAATAAAATGAATTTGTGGTAATACTTTGGTATGCGGGGAAATGAAGTAAAGGTGTGAAAGTCATGGAGTTTTAAAAGAAGAAACTTGGAGGTATAAAAGAAAGAAGATTAGCTGGATAGAATGTAGAATGTGCAGTAGAGGACTAGTCTAAGTCCATTAAAAGAGTAACGAAGTGAATGGCCTTGGAAGAATTACAAATATGTAGATAGACCCACATCAAATTGGAGGTACCTAGGTTAGACCTTGGGTGAACCTAAGGCCAGGCTCCATACTTGGACCCAACTTGTATCCATGCAATTCATGTACTAAAATTGTTGAATTCAGCTTCTTAGCATAATGGTCTTGAAGGTCACTATTAATTCAAGGATCTTGAACTATATCAAATCTTTGCACATAGATCTAGGTAAAACTCTTCCAAATAAATTTATATTTAGAGTTGGGAGGAATCAAATGGGAATAATTGATTGACTATGAAAATATCCCACACAAATGTAGAATATGGCATGAGCATGGACATTTAGCCAAAATTTTCCCCAAGCAAGAGTAAACCTAGTCACACATTCACTTGCAAAATACAAGGAAGAAGATAAGGGCCTAGAGATCATTCCTAATATTAGATCAACATCCACATTAGCAACAAAAACAATCTAGTAAGCTGACACCCCAAAACATATGGATCCACCATCTCAAATGACCCACATAATAGTAGCTAACCCCTTTGAAATATTTGACCAAATTATGGAGGAAGACATGTATAATCTGACCACCACTTTGAAATCACAAGGAATTCCAAGGCTTTACGACACAACCCACAATTTTATTATATCTAGAGAGAAAAGAACATTGTTATTAATATAGGAACCCCAAAACCGGGTAACAAGAGAAGTAGAGAAAAGAAATTGGAAGAAAAGAAAGCTTACAATAGTAGGGAATACATATCTAGACACCATACAAATTGACAATATAATCAAAGGAAAGATGCAGATTTGGACCAATAATAAGTACATTGAAGAAAGAAAGAAAGAAAGAAAATATGTAAATGTCCACAAATGACCAAAAATAGATCAATGGGACTTGAAAGTACAAGTACAATAGCAAAGGACTAGGGAAAAAACAAAGACCATAAATAAAAAAACAAATTTAGAAGAGGGCTAACCAAAAGAGGGCAAACCCCCAAGCAAGTACAATAAGAGGTGGAAGACCTAGTAAGTTAATTAACATAAGAACACCATCCAAGTGAGTCAATGGAAATGTCATTGACCATAGTGGGAATACTAATGTAGGATTTTCACTAGGTAGAATCTATAGCTAAAGGAGCCAGGCTGGACAATCCTAGGAGGTAGTTGATGTCATGTAAAACCTCCTAACATTAAAGGCCAAAGAATTGTTGGTAATGGGAAAAAAACTTGTAATATGAGTTGAATGTTGAGATTTGCATTGTGAAATAGAGGTGATCGAGGGTCCCCCATTGCCAGGATGATATAGAGCTACGACCACTAGAGTGAGAGTCGGGACATTAGGGGGCCTCAACTACCGAAATGTAAGGAAGAGCAATGCCTCACCAAATTGTGCTCATACATACCTAAATCAAGTTTTTTTAAAGGGTGCTTAATGCCTTAGATAGCAATGATAAGTTGGAAGAGAAGTAATCAATTTGGTAGTTTGGGGATTTCCATAGAGACCTATGCCCAAAACTTGGAGGTCTCATGAAGAAAAATGGTCAAACACCTCTGATCAAGGTAGTGAAAGAAAGTGGGAATAGAGCCACTTGAATCTTTGTATAGACAATGGTAACTCCCACAAATTTCATAGTAGATTGGGCACCAAAAAATAAAATGCTCCTCATATTCCACCTCTTAAATAAAACAAAGGAGATACTATCTTTCACTTTGTAAAATATGGTGGCTCATCTCAACATGAAGCTAATGAAAGCACACCTGCAATTGGCTGAGGTAAACCCTCAAACTATGAGACCCATAGTTTACATACTCTCCGATTACTCTTCGAGTAGCTGAGTAATCTCCAAAAAATTTGCATGTCGAGTAATTTCTGCTTTTACTCGCAGGCAGTATGCAGATGGATTTTCTCCCATCAAATTATTGAGTAATCGCCAGTAGCTCGCAAAAAACTCACAAACTTGGCATGTTTGTGTGTGTATAAATATGTCTATGTGTGTATATGCATGCGAACTTGGCATCCTGTGTATGTTTATAGATATGTATGTGTGCATAGTGCAATCCTAAGTATACACATACATAAATATCCACACACATTTGCCGAGTTTTTCCCGAGTCAAAATTTTTGGGCTTGTCGAGTACTCTTCGATTCCGAGTATGTAAAACGATGATGAGACCTAGGATGTTGAAGATAAGTGGGCCGAACAAAGACCCCATCAAAACCTTATAAGAAATGATAAACAAAAAAAGCTCGTTTGGGGTTGATAAAAGTTAGATTCAAGGTCCAAGTGATCAAGATGTATTGATTAAGCAACTTTTTCCCTAGAAGTAAATGACGAGGAGCACATAAAGTGTGTTGGGGTGGGGGGAGGGGGGAGTTGGTGTAGAGAAATGCCAATAGATTAGAAGAATAGGTGGACCTTGGAAAGCCAACAATACTAACATCCAAGGAGGCCCAAAGTGGTAATTTCCTCTTAGGGAAAAGTGCCAAGAAAGGAAATCTCCCACTTGACACAGGAGATTTTCCCATTTTGCATAAACCAAGTGAGCGTGAAGATTAGTTTTGAGACAAAGGGGTTTGAAGAGAGCAGAGAAAGCAGAGTTGTGAAATATGCTTATTGCACTAATCTACGATAAGTGGACCGAACAAAGACCCCATCAAAACCTTACAAGAAATGATAAACAAAAAAAGCTCTTTTGGTTTGGGGTTGATAAAAGTTAAGAGTCAAGGTCCAAGTGATCCAAATGTATTGATTAAGCACCTCATTCCTTAGAAGTAAATGACTAGGAGCACATAAAGTGTATTGGGGGGGGCGGGGGGCGGGGGGGGTGAAGGGGGGGGGGAGTTGGTGTAGAGAAATGTCAATAGATTAGAAGAATAGGTGGACCTTGGAAAACCAACAATGCTAACACCCAAGGAGGCCCAAAGTGGTAATCTCCTCTTAGGGAAAAGTGCCAAGAAATGATATCTCCCACTTGACAAAGGTGATTTGCCCATTTTGCATAAACCAAGTGAGCGTGAAGATTAGTTTTGAGACAAAGGTGTTTGAAGAAAGTAGAGTTGTGGAATATGCTTATTGCACTAATCTATGAGGAAAGAATGTGTAGAAAATTAAATATTCATACAGTTATAGAAAGAAATAACACAAATCATTACAACCATTACACATTGATTTATGTAGGGAAAAGCCTTTCAAGAGAAAAAACCCACACTCCAAAAACCAACTGTATTATCAACAACAATTAGGTTACAATGCAACTTTTAGACTATGCCTTCACAATAGTGTCACTAACTATGAAACCTCCATCTCTAGCATCCAATATATAGGAGATTCAACACATGAAGCCACAAGCGGTAAACCACAAACCATGGGCCAATGCCATGACCCAAATATGGCATCCAAAGCTAGGGCCCAAATTCCAATGCTCCCTCCATGATGAGTAAACATCTAAAAAATATGAAATGCTCTTACATTGTCATAATGCTCAATAATTTCATCATAATCCACTCACCAAATTGGGCACTCTATTTTTGCTCCATGTTCTTTCTCTATGATGCATCATTCATGCCCTTATGCATAATTATATCTCTTACACCACTATCTTCATCATAGATGCTCTTACACATCCTTCATGACAAGATATTCTCTTACAAACCGTTATACATGTCATAATAAATCACACTTACAACATAATGGCCAAGTCATAAGTGGGATGCCCTTTTTCATGTGGGCTCAGAAATAATAAATAAATACAATAATAATTAACTAATTTCAAACATTGGAATTGCAAGGTGAATGACACCTATTCCAATAGGGTTGGGTAATGAATTTGGCCTAGACAATACGTTGAGGAATTGTCCATCTGCACTAGATATTTATCTTAACCCTCTCAACTTGAGCCTGGTCACAAGAACCCAAGATAGTCAAAATATAGTGTTGTTGGCTTTCTTTCCTTCTGTCCCTATAACTTGGATTATATCCTTGCAAGAGTGAATAGAAGAACCTGGAATCCACATATCTTACAACAGCAACCATGTGTCCGCTAACCTGCTTGTAACCTTCCAAAAGATGCCCTAACTTCTGTTGGTAAAAATAAAAAATGAGATTGAGAGAAAATGCCTTGTCTTCTTAGGTTGAGAGTACCACATTATATTATTGAACATTGCTAAAAATATAAAGTAGTTGTTAGTCTAAAAATAGATGGCAGTTACAAAGTACTGCTGTTACAACTATATTAAAGACTCCCAACTACCACTAACAGCTGACTTATTAAATACATGTGTAAAGATACACTTTATTATTATACTAATATTCTACTAACTTCAGCATACTCAAGAGGATATATCAGTGTGGAAAGCTACAAACATGGTGAATGCACAGTAGCCTTGACCTAGCAGGAAGTCAGCAAAGTTCTCAAGTCCAGATAAAAAATGGAGTGCTTTATGAACCTTCAAAAATTTCCTATGACTTGCCATACGTGGGAAACTTCTTACAGTGGATCAATTGAGAAAAAAGAGACTGGTTGGATTGGCCCAATCATCTACCCCAACTTGAAAACAAGTGAAGAAACTATTTTGCATCTCTTCATTAGTTACCATATGCAAAAAGAATATAGGGGCAAATAGCAGGAAAATTCCTTCTTCAAGAATCCCCTGGTAATAATATCAAGGCACGACTTCAGTATTGGTCAAAAAGAAAAATATAGATATGCCTCTCATCACTTAACTCTCTCACTCAGGTCTAGGACATCTTTTGGCATATCTAACTTGAGCGAAATTGGAGGTTTTTAAACAATACCATCCAAGACGCTAGGCGAGTTATCAGATTAATAGCAACCCAAATCAATGAAACAGCCCATATTAATAAAAATATCTTACACTTGAACATAGCAAAGCAATGGTACGCCCCATACAGATTTTCCTTAAATATATATGTGAGCCACCAGTGGAAGGTTGGCTGAAATTGACTTTGACAGTGCTTCTGTCTCCAATCAAAGGCTCATTAGAGTAGGAGGGATCATCAAGAATAATGAAGGTCAGCTTATACTTGCTTATCGAAAAGCTATATGTGTGCAAACAAATAACATGTCTGAAATTCAAACCTTCAATGAAGGAGTTCATTTAGCAAAAGAAATCAAAGCAATGAAACTGATAGTCAAGGGAGATTCAAATCTTATAATCCAGTAAATCAATAACACCCAAAAGGACATATAGACCTTGAACTAGAAAATGGTGAATATGGTAAATCATGTTTAAACCATCCTAATATTGTTCCAATGGTTTCAATTACAGTCTGAGAAGAGGGACTACAACCAGGCTACTGGCACCATAGCTAAAACAGTGGCCAAAGTCAATTCAAATGACAATCTAATTCTACATTGACAATTTTTATAGCCCGCTGCCAAAAGTCATACTTCCTTTGTTGTTTCAGGAAATATTCCAAATGACAATCTCATTCATGTTTTCTACGGTCCAAGCATATTTATGATGATCAAAATAAGGTTATGGAAGTTGACAAAATGACTGAAATCTAGTTTCAGGTAGCCTGACTTGATTGCCAAAAAGATCTCGAGATGACTATTTGGTCTTTGTCTAGTCCAAAAGGTGTTTTATTACAAAAGTATTTCTGCTCTCCATGTCAGTGATTTTGCAATTCACTACCCATTCTGATACCATGGAACAAAGGTTAAGCAGCTGCAGTTCACTTCAAATTGGGTGATTAGCTATATAAATCATTTTCTCCAAAACAGTAAATGACTCTGCACGTATCCAAAACCATCAGCACCTGCAACATGTTAATGCAGGTCAGCAGCTGCAGTTCACTTCAAACTGGGTGATTAGCTATGTAAATCACTTTCTCCAACAGTAAATGATTCTGCACGTATCCAAAACCATCAGCACCTGCAACATGTTAATGCAGGTCATACTTTGAAAAATAGTAAAGTTTAATTTTTATATAATAGGCTCTTAGCTGGTCCTTGTTTGTGGCCCTCACAACAATTTTCACAGAAGGTTCAGGATAGAAGACTTCATTTCTGTAATTTTGTCTGTTCTTGTTAGTAGGAAGCATATTCCTTACCAAGATTATGAACTACCAAGCTAGGGTTGATCAAATTATTTATAGTACGGGTAACTCAGCTTGTTTTTAACAATTTTGTTAGTGATCTGGGTCATTTTTTCATTTTTGTAGATATACAAGATTTTATCAAATACTATTTTGATTTCCTTTTCATATAAGATCTAATTTTATCAACATAATTAATTTATTATGTTGAAAATATTGGATGTTAGATGGATGCTCATAGTCTTGCAGTTGAAATGGCTCCGACACTGCTATGCCGAAGGGATGAAAGGAAATTTAATTTTCAGCGACGGCAACTCCCTTTATGGCATACAAGCAGGATTTTTGGGCCAAGATCTTCACCACGGGCTTCAGACAGAAGTTCAGATGGCACTTGGACTGGTGAACGTGGTTTTGATGACTTGCAGGACCACTCAGGTAGCTAGAAAGCTGGTTGTTGGCATTATCTATAATGAGAACCTCTTTCATAGTGTTTATTTTTTGAGTCTATGGTTGGTGATAGAATTTGCTTGTAACAATGTTGCAGATGATGGCAACAGCTCAAATGGAGGGTTGGATGCTGCATCGCAGATTCCTCTAGATGATGGCATTCCACCTATTGATTATGCTAGTGTGGAGGTTGTACAATGTTTGATTGAACAGCATAATACAATTTTTACAGATGAAAGTGTGACCATCTGGCAATAAGTATTCATTTCTTTTAAAATCTTCCTTGGATTGATCTTACAATTCTATTATTAGATATTTAGCATGGGCCTTTATGTGGCAGTTGTGCTACTTATTGCTAGATTATTCCTTGGATCCCATATTCATGTGTGATTTGTAGCTCCATTGTTCATATTTCTATGCCATAGCAGTAATTGTTTGAGTAGATAAAATTTAAATAAATATCAATTTGTTCTTTGAAACTAAGGCTACATACAAAAATGTCATTTGTTTTTTCTGTTTTTTGGCTGTTTGTATTCATGTCATGTTTGCCATATATGCATGTTCTTGCCTTGAAGTTAATTACAAGTCAATAGCCTAACAGTTGTTTCTTGGACTGCTAATCATGGTAAGCTGAACTTATAATTCTCTTCTAGAGAGGAAACTGTTCCATGCCTGATCATGGTAATACTGTGTGATTATTGCTGCTGCAACATCAGCTTCCTCATTCTTGGGAAAAACATAAAGCATATCCTGTAGACGAGTTACATGGAACTTGAGAGTTGTAATACCTTACTCTTGCAATCAAAACACTTTGGTTTCCAATAATCACAAACCTGTGGATTTAATTAACTTTGCTTGTTGCAGAAGTATTGCAGATATTTTAATGAAAAATAGGCTACTTTAAATTTTGCTCGTCTTGTAAAGGTTTTGTTTTTATTGATTGTCTCGATTATTTGTGAGTGTTGCTATGAGTTTCTTGGTACATATAACAAAATTCGATTAAAAATTACATTTTTTGCCACTGTTCAAGGTAGTAGTAGTTATAACTTATATGAGTGGGACCTACTTGATGCAGTTTATTTTGTGGATGCACCATAAATGAAATCTCCTATTGTTAAGAATCAAGATCCAGCAAAAAGTTGTTGGTCTGCTGGATTGACTTGATTTAATTAGGGATTATAACAATGATGCTAACTTCCAACATCTTTTAGGCCGAGTTGGTTTGTAGAACTCATCAGTGTATTTTTTTTTAACGAAGATTGCTTCTATGGTTCTTATCTTTAATGATAAAGTACATTAAGCTTTATTGTCTTGTGAATCTTATATTTTTGATCCGAAATTTATATATATGATTGAGCCTAATATCATTGGAATGAGGACAAGTTAATAGAAAAGATAGTTTGTCTGCCAGCTTTTATGTGATTGACCCACCAGTTTCACCATGTAGTTCCAGGCGAGTTGTTTCTTGGCTAAGCAATCATAATTTTCGTTTTGAAGTGGCAATTTTGCGTTGATGGGCAAGGCATAAGTTTATGGCTGATAGTGTTATCATAATTTCCAAAGTTTTTTGTTATTTTTGATTTGTCATTGCTCCAAAGAATATCAAGATGCGTGATTCTGGGTTGTACACTTCTTTAGTAACATATTTAAAATTTTGATGAATATCCCGATACTTAACCATTTAATTGTCTTTTTGCAACTTGTTGCCAAAGATGGGCTGAGCATGATTTTAAGGGGATATGGTAAGAAGTCTCTATTTAACTCAATTTGTTTATACTTTCAGTAGTTAGCAATCTAGCTTTGAGGAGAATAAGGTAGGGTCTATTTAAACTGTATTTTATGCGAGAAGTAATGAACTGTTTTTGATTTTTCTTTTTCCCACAAATACTTCCTGGAACTTCACAACCATTATTGGATAACATGCATGGTATCAATAATGTTTTATTCTTATCACAATTCGAAAGATCATTATTCTGTCCAGCATTGCAGTCACTAATATTGTTCTAAATTTCAATTAAGTTCCACATTGGTATGTAATTGTTTTCTCTTATTTATAACTATGTAATCAAATGGTCTTCTTCACCAGCCCTTATTCTATATCTTGGCTTTGGGCTTTACAGCACCCCAATCTGTACTGATTGTATCTCAAGCTGGCATACAAAGCTTAGTTGACAACTATATATTCGAGCAATACTATGATGATCATCACTGCATCATAATTCTACATCAGTAATAAACTGTTCGTAAACATATCTTGTTTGCCTGTATATTATGTATTGCACTTTATTAGGCACTGGTATGATAGATTGTGCTACGTTGCACGTTTATATTGATGTCATAAAAAAACTCTAGAGATGTTTCTATTGGCTTTGAAAACCATGGGAAGCTAAATTAGTTTTTGATATAAGTAATCTGTGTTAAATTAGGGTGGTAATATTAATATATAACTTGGAAGGTCGTATATTTTAATGGTATATGGTTCTCTATACAGTGAACATGGTGCTTGACCTATGACAAGTGATGTATATTGCCTTTCGTGAGGAGCACAATTCTGCATATATGTCAGCCGACCAACATTTTAACTTGGAATATCCCACTGGCATTGGATATTTATTGATGAAGCTTCTCGAAAATATAGAGAAGTTGCGTATCTATTAATAATTCATATCAGATTTTTTTTAACAAGATTTATAGTAGAAGATTCACGATTAAAAGAAAATGAGTATTACTTGGACATAATTTGAACAATATTTTATAGAAGGTATTTATACCTAAGATAAGTGTACTACCATCTGTTGGTCTTATAAATTATTTGGTCTTGTTAACAGTTATTCAAAACATCCATTCATTTGTCAAAATGCCTTAATTGTGATTCAATTAACAATTCCAAGGGGTCTAAATACAGCAATAGGTCTCATTTTGTAATTTTTTGCAGGACAATAGAACTTTTGGGTATTGGTGATAATTGTACATATATAGCAGTGAACCAACATTTTAACTTGGAACATCCAGTGGCATTGCATATTTATTGACGAAGCTTGTCAAAACTAGAGGAGTTGCATATTTAATAACAAATCATAAAAAGCATTCATTCACTTTTCAAATTGCATTACCTAATTGCGATCCAATTAACCATTCCAAGGAAAACTCTAGGAGGTTGAAATGCAGAAACAGATTTCAGTTTGTAGTTTTGGGGGACGATAAAACTTTTGGGCGTTGGTGATAATGGTGGTACTAAATGATAATGATGGCCTTGGCTGTGTCTAGAAGTTTTTTTCCATGTAGCTTGAAAAAAATTAAAATAAAAGCCATGACTTCGAAATCAAAAAAACAATTAAATTCAAGAAAATTAAGGAAACATTGAGAGGTGGAGCCACATTGGGGGACACGAACACTTAGCTTCCATTTCTCGGATGGCTGTGTAAGAGAAAATTAAGAAATCAACGGAGTAGTTATGTGCCTAAAAAAATGACCTTTGAGAATCACTTTTAGACGACATTTTCACCTTTCGAAGTTAGATTTTTTTTCATTTAGACTTCACTAAATCGGGTCTCGTAAGTGTACACTTCACAAAGAAGGTAGTGTAACTCTAACGTGCATGTCGGGTAACAAACCTAAGCGAACTTTTCGACAAACCTAAGCTTTTCAGATGTGGTCTAGGGTGTAGTTATAAGGCCTAGGGTGGTTGTAGAATCCTCTAATGATCATCATAAATGCCAAGTAATAGAAAAATGTGTCCTATAACATATTAGGGCAGTGGATGCTTAAGTGGATGTCAAAAATAAGGTAATTAATTAGGAAATGAGGCAATTTTTTATCTTACATTGGTCATGTAGAAGACGAAGAAAAGTCTTGAAGTATGTGAATACTTTGCATACTTCATTCAAACTTAGATTTGTTTGTGATGTATTTATTTTATAGAAGCCTCTCAATGCACACTCAATGTGGAGAAGTTGTCCCATAGACAATAAAGCATGCAAGGTAGAGGTAAGCACATAAAGAGTAGATTGAGTGGTGGAAGGAAAACCTATGTGAGCAAAGCGATTGTAGGGTCTAGTGGTGCCACACAAAGCTCAAAAAGTGAGAAAAACTCTAGCACAAGAAAAGAAAGATGGATAGGAGGCTACACCAAAGGTTTTGGCACAACTTGCTTTAGATGTGGGCAAGTAGGTCATTAGACATTTGAGTGTCCAAACACTATGCATGATCAAGGTTTTGTAGAAAAGCTTGTGAATGTACCTTTTTGATAATCGATGATTATAATTTACATTGGATTTCCACTCAATGAAGAATGAAAACAACCTTGAAGGGTAGTCTCACTAGAGGTTCATTGTGAACATTGATTCCCAGTATGGAGATGCCTACATATAAACTTGTAGATTATAATATATGTGCAACCTAACACAAATAATATAATGAACACAACACTTTAATCTAATTGATTCAAATCACTACCTATTACATACACATAGAGGGGAACAAGGTAGTTATAAACTCATCGACTAACTCCATTGCTAGCTCACCTAAACTTGAATAATATGGGTTCTCACAATATTCTCTATATATGCATACAACACATGCTTATATACACGGGATAAAATACTATGCTTACAATAATAGCTTCCTTATAATTATCTCAAAATCACATTGTTTCATGTGCAAGAACACTTATGCACATGATCTTCCTAAACATAGAACATTGCATTGCTTTATTTGAAGCAACCTCTTGCACACACATCATCCTAAATAAATAATAATTAATTACTAGTAATAATTCTAAATCCCAAATACTAGATGATTATTTCAAATGGCTTATTTTTGGTGGTAACACAAGGTGAAGAAGACGTGGAAAGCACAACTTTGGAGGCTAGAGAAAACTTGATGTTATGTAAAGTCCTACTTAAACTTAAAAGAGAGAAAAATGAATCATGGCAGAGGAAAGTTCTTTTTGCACTATGTGCAAGTCAAGTGGAAAATGTTGTAAGTTTATCATTAATGATGGCAACATAGATAACTTAGAGTTGGGGTTGAAGATTATTGCACACCCTACAACATATAGACACTATTGCTTACATAAGGGACAACTTATGGTGATAGACCAATTTTAAGTTGCATTCTGCATTGGAGGATGCGTGCATGAAGTATATGGTATGATGTGTTCTTGGGTGTATGCCATGTGTTGGGAAGACTATGGTAGTATGAAAAAAGGAACACTTTCACTGTCACAAAACATGGTAAGAAGTTTGAATTATTGCCTATGAAGGCATATGAAGAATTCACAGAGAGCAAGTTGATGTCAGTGTTAGCAAAATAGCTTTTGAAGGAGGCGAGAGTTGTAGGACTATTATGTGCTAGTAGTCAAGCTTGTGCAAAATAAAGAGGAGCCCCATAACTCAAAATAGATAAAATTTGCAGTCTTGTTTGAATATTTCATAGATGTGATAAGAAATGGAATGACAAAAAGATTGTCATTGATGTGTAATATATCTTCATATATCTCTTTGATATTCAATGTCTCTAATTTGTATCCATACCATGCAATAGGTGAACTAGATGTTTTGCAACCAAGGGAATCACCATATTGGAGAAATAATATACCTTAGAAGCAAAGAGGAAATTACATAGTTTTTTGATGTATGCACTAGCAAGAGGAATCAACACAACTATAAATAATATCTTATTCATTGGAAGGGTAAAAGAACTAAAGGCTCATACTTTTTTGAAGTAGAAGTAAGCCAACTTGGGTGATTGAATTACTCTTCCATGTAGTCCTAAATTATGAGCACCATGCTCATTATATTTTTACCCAAAGTGTTTGAAGTAGGAGCATCTTAGGGGTTGATCGATTTTGCATTATTGAAAAATATTTAAGCTTTGTTTATTTTCTATACATAAAATTAGCTTACGCACACTTGCATGTTTTAATATTTTATGTATGTTTGTGTAGTTAATAAGTGGAACCACATCTCTTTCTCTTTGTGCATAATGTTTGCATGTGTAAGTCCTTGTTGGACCTTGCACACACTTCATTGAGTGCATCTGTACTTGTGTGACGTTTGTTCTATAATGTTATCCTTTGTTTATCCTTTGAATGTTTTTTGGTATTAATGCAAGCCCCTATGATATCCTTGTGTTCCCACAAAATCTGTATAAATTATCAATGCTACATAACATGAACTTCCAAAGGCTCCACTATGAAAAATGGTTGATAATGTTAGATGTTTCAAGATACAAGGCTAAATAATTTGGGAAACTTTTGAATAAGAAATATTATAATATTATCTACAAGAAGTTATTACGTAACAAGAGGTAAAAGGTTTGTTAGATCTAAACATGTTAGGAAGTGTTAAATTTTAGATTTAGGAGGATTGGCTTGAAAGTTCAAACTTAATGTTGAACATTCTTATTCCTGGAACCATATTTCCTTCTGAGCGCACATTTAACGGTTGTGTGAAGCATTTAAATTTGGGGTTCTCGATGGATTGCATCTTCTTGTTTGGTCATTTTTTCATATTAGATTAAGAGAATGGAGAGGAATAAAATAATTGTTGGTTAGTTGATGAATCGTTAGTTAATTGATGTAGTAATCAATAAAGCATGCAAGTATTTACAGAGTTTCAATAACATAATCAAGTTGATTTTGGATAATCTTTGTTTAAAATTTATTTTTCACATTAAATTGAATAACTAAAAATAACATATTTCAACATTTCTACTAATCCATATATTTTTCATTACAAATTTAGTATAAATATTTTACTTCAAATCCTCTAATTACCTTTTATATTTACTTTTTTATTAAAAACAATAAACATATAATTGTTTTTTTAACTCATAATCAACTATTACAACAATTTTAACATTAAAGAAAAAGACAACTACCCACAAACCTCCACCCCAAAACCATTCCTTCCAATTACACAACCTTTGAGATAAAGATAATTACCAAAACTAAACAAAAACTCTCAATGAAAATGAAAACTAAAACAAACCAATGAGTATTGCCCATAAAATCATAAATTATACTAATATCCACTCTTTCTCTTTATAGTGACCCACCATTAACTAGTGGGTTAAACTCTTCCTCCTTATAGTGACCCACCATTAACCAGTGGGGTTGTTTTAACATTGCATGAGGATGTGCCCACAACATGCAGGGTGTTGTTTGCCTCATGCCCTACAACATGAACCCACGCACCTCCATGATACTTCCATATTCCCTAGGTATCCATGCAAACTCTCAAGGACCCACCAAGATTAATGATGGTGTGTCCCACAACTTCTAGAGAAACAAGTTGCAAGATCTCCCTTGGTCATCATGGTGCATCTCTTTCCACCCATGATGGGACTGAGTGACATTTGGTCGGATAAAGATCTTCCCATCACCATGGACTTTGGAGGGGCCAACCTAGGTAGGTGGTGGAATAGGAAAGTGTTTTTATTCGGAAATTTCCTTGCACATGAGGCCAAATACCAAAAATAATGTCCCACTCAATTAGAAATCCCCCCAATTGAAAGACCATAATGAAGTGCCCATGCCAACGTGGCCATATATGTAGTGTCAACACTTTGAGCCAATCAAATTCCAAGTCAAAAATTGATGTAGATTAATTATTCTATCCTCACTTTATTTCGGTTGTGATGGGACTCTAATAAAGCATGAAATTATTATTCAAGCCATTGGTTTTAATTGAATGGGTGGTTTGCTAGCTCATAGTTTCATGACAGGTGTCCCTTTCTTCGATAACAATTTTTAATTATTGTGATGTTTATCCCCATTAAGGATTGGAATTCAATAAAATTGGAGATTTTCGAAATGCCCCTCCAAGTGTTATATTCATGCTTCCAAATCTTTCTCAAGGCTTCTAAAAGTATCCACATTAGATATTTGATTTGAAGGTTGAGAAATCGCCACTTCATAAAAGGGCTCAAAGCATTAAGAAAAAAAAGTTAAAAGCTAGTGAGGGTAACCTAAAACTAATGATGCACTATCTCTTACATTAGTGGTTTAGATTTAAATACAATAATTAAATAATGTTAGAAAGTAAAACAATTAAATAATCATTGAGATTTAAATTAAATAGTTAAGAATTGAGTAGTTAGAGAGGGATGAGGTGATTTAATTTTGAGTATTGATTTATTAGTTTTATTATGACAAATAGTTTGAAGTTAGAATAATGATTAAAATATTGGTCATAGTTCTAGTAGTGTTTTAACGTATGTTGTTAGGGTCACATCGTGCACTCTAGTTTGTTTGACATGACCTAGTCCTATAGTAATGTGACCTACATAATGTATTATGCCTTTATCTACTAGCTTGTTGAAAATGGATTGTGCCAAGAAGCATGTTAGAGCTTGATTTCAAGGCAAGAGGTGAAGAACTTGGTATCTTGATTGCAAGTCAATCTCCTAGATAATTGATGGATAAAATCACATTCATGCCATGCATGCACAATGAAAAATGTAAAGATTTGATGCCTTGATATAATATTATTTTCTAAATGTAGAGATGTGGCTCTAGATGATTTCTAATTGAATATGTTTGTAGAGTGAATCTTTTTGATACTTGATGATTGCAAGTTACCTAGGCATGTCTACAATACATTTCTTGAGTTGCTCAATTTGAGATTTTTGGTGTCTAGGTTGACAAAACAATGACTAATTGCCAAAAAGGTTGGCCCTAAAGAAAAAAGATGAATTTTGGGTGAGGTGGACTAGCTTGTGTCTTACAACTAGTCCCAAGTGAAAAAAGGTTGTGAATAGTGGTTGGAAAGGGTTATGTTAATCTATGGTGGTGGATGACTGATGCGTTTTAGGGTAGCAATCAACTAGTGTGTCAAATAGGTGAAATTGGGGATTGTGACTATGAATTTAACAAGTGTTTAAGGTGGTGTAAAATGAAGGTATAAATGTGTAGGGAATGCACTTTTAGCCTTTACATTTTACCCCTAATTTAGTGTATGTGTGAATCTAGATGTGGCATGCATCTTGAAGTAAAATATTATGTTGATATCCTAGTGTATGTAGAAAATACACCATCCTTTTGTACCTACACAAAATCATTAGTTGTACTTATAAAAAGTGTTGGTACATAGTTATTATTCATTACATGTAGCACACATGTGAAGTGAAACTTGTAGTAGGATGTGAAAAGATATAATTTTTGTGATGGTTTATAGGGCAATACAAAGTTGGAACTAGTGTGGGCCCTATAAAGTATACACATAGTGAGTGGTGTAAAGAGATCATGACATGAAGAAATTGTGGAGTTGGAACTACAATGTGCCCCACACATATGCACACAATCACCTTGTAAACCTATTGTTGTAGAAAAAATTATGATGCATAAGAAAACCGTAGAGTTGGAATTAGTGTAGCTTCCACCATATATGTGACCATGGCACAATGTAAACTTTATGTAGATGGAATAATGTTGCACAAGGAAAACATGCAGTTGAAATCAATGTAGCTCCTATGATAATATGATATTAATGAAAACATCATGTGAATCACATCCAAGGCCACTAATGTAATGGGTGGTGCTCGTTGCAGAGTGGAGCCGAGATCTTGTGAGGAGTTTCAGACTAATGAATCTATGTGGGAGCACCTGGAAAAGGGTGGGGTTAGCCCATATTTTCTAAAGCTCCAAGGTCTGAATCCTGAGGTGAAGGGGGTCTTTGTTAAGGAGTGGAGCAGTGAGATTCTGCATTATAAAGGTGTGGAGTTTAATATCAATGAGGATTTTTTTGCGGAGGTGATTGGTCTTCCTCTATTTGGAAGGAAATTTTACATAAATAGAGGCGCGGTTAAGAAATCCCTTGCTAATTTCTTTAAACATGATGAGAAGAAGAAGCTCAGGTTGGTGGATAGCGGTGGGTATTCTAGTAAATATTTCAAGCCACTATGGAGGGATATTGCTTTGGCCATAATGCATTACTTCACTTTGGAGGGTACATTTTTTGTGATTTATAGCTATCATTTCATGCTTTTGAATCATTTTTGACATAATTTTCTAGTTTCATTTCCTTTTTATCTTTTGTTGTCGATGGAGAATAGTATTGAGGATCATTGCAAAAATACCAAGGAGGCCACTCTCCATGAAGGCCTTATGAATTTAATGTTTGAACACATTAAGCTTAAGTTAATGCCCGTTTCTCTTAAGACTCATCCTGTAAGAAGGTTGGTAAAAATTCTGGCTATGAGATTGGTGATTCAGCGACAGAGTGGGAAGGAAATTATGATGATGAAGATTCAAACTTTGAGGAGTTGTCGGAGGAAATCAGTGACTCTGTGGAGGGTTTTGAGGCTTTTGAATCCTAGTTGAAGGGCTATGAAACAAACATTGAGGTTAAAGATGCGGTGGAGCCCTCTTGAAATAAGGGTGCAAAGGGGAAGAAAAATGCCCTAGGAAAGAGAAGATGTTTGTTAAGAAGAAGGTGGAGGTGTCTAAAGTCATGGAGGAGTCCCCTGCTTCTAATATTAATCTTACTCCAGGTGCTAGTAAGGTGGTTGAATTGGATTCCCTTGTTCAGAAGGATAGTCTGGGTGGTGGTAAAGGCCTCTCTGGGTCTGTGCAGTCGATGGAGGGTATTGTTTAGGGGATTGAAGGTTTGGAATGTTCCAAGGGGGTTGACCCTTTACAAGTTACCTATGTCTCCCCTCTCGGCTCTGAGAAGGTTAAAGGGAGTGTTGTGAAGGTGGAGTGGTTGGAAATTTTGGCTAACTTAGTGAACTTACTGGATAAGAGTCAAGTGATTGAAGTGGAGGATTCCCCAGTGGAGGATGAAATGAAGGATAAAGAGGAGGCTTGGGAGGTCCCTATTGATAATGTGGGTTCTCAAGATCTGCCTCCTGTCAATTAGGACGAGGTTAATATGTGTATGTTTTGTAGGATGATTGAGGATGGTACTCACAACTTGCTTTCTCTGGTTAAGTGACTTTGCTCAGAGGTGAAGGAGCTCAATGTTCAGCTCAAGAATTGACAGGATGTGTGTGTGGCTTTGGTGCATAGTAATCAGAAGGAATGGGTGATTAAAGGTAAGGTTAAAGCCATGAATGATATGCTTGATAAACTTGTTGTGAATTTTGATCGTCTTGGCACTAATCATGAGGAGATGATTACTTCCTTGGAATTAGTGGTCCAAAAGACCTTTGAGGAGAGATTTGTTAACATTGAGGACAAAACTACTAAGCTTTCAGATGATCTAAAGACTATGGTTAATATTAGCAATAATTATTTGAAGTTGACTACTAAGGGCCTCTATATTTTGGATGAGAAAGCCTTGAAATGGATTGGTGATCCCCTAGAGTTGGGTGATATTGGGATAACCATGGAGGAGGTTAGTCCCAAGAACCTGATGGAGAAGAATGAGTCTTTAGCTCTTTCCACGTAGAAGGTTGTGGACGCTGGCCCATGTTTGAGAATGGGGAGTAAAACTAAGAAACGAGCCGCTATCTTGTTTGAGGAGCTCAAGGATGTGATGGATATGCATGAGGGGGTCATTGAGGAAAATTTGGCCTCAGTTAATGATCTGGAAAAAAATGTTGTAGCTTTGCTATGTTTTTTGCTCGGTTTGCTTTGTTGGTGATGTTTTTCTTATGGGTTGCTGACGGGTTTCCCGGTTAATTTTTGTTGTCAGCATTTTAGTCTTTTTGGGTTGTGGGCTCTTATGGTTTAGTCTTTCTTACAACTTTTAGCCTTTGTAAAGGGTTTTGGGGTCCCTTCAAAACCTCCTTTTACGTATCAAAAACATAAGGAAAGTTTGATCATGTGAAAATGATGTAAATGAATCATTGTGTGGAAACAATGTAAACATGTAATTATGTGAAGATTGGGGGAAGGTTCCATCATGTGAAAATGATGAGTAGGTGTCATGTGGAAATTATGTGAAGATTTCATTGTGTGAAAATAATGAAAATTTATCATTGTGTGAAAAATGATGTGAATGTTTTATCATGTGAAAATTATGAGGTCTCATTGTGTGAAAAAATACAAATATTTTATTGTGTAAAAATAGTGTAGTGTTATTATGTAAAAATTGTGTAAATATGTTATTTTGGAAGAAACTTCTAAGTAATATCATGTAGAAAAATATATAAGGAATATTGTGTAATATGTAAAAATGAAACAAGGAATCATTACTATATAATGATGATAATGATGACATGATGTCACATTTGAGTGACCATGTAACTTTTTAAGTTGATATTGTTCTCCTAGGGGAGATAAAGTGGCTTGCATACATCATAAATTACAATAGATTCCACCAAATGGGAAAAACCAATTAACATAGTGTTTATAGGATGTGGCCAAGTGCCATCATAGCATTGTATAAAAGTAAATGAGTGTCATTAAAAGATGTTTATGTAATACTAGTGTTTGGATGTTTAGTGAAAGTTACGTTGTGTTGTGTGCAATGATGGAAAACAATGTGTATGTATAAAAGAGTAAATGTAAAATGCAAAAAAGAAAAAGGTAATTTTGTAGTAAGGAAGTTATGGTCTATGAAACCATAAAGTAGTGAAGGCTATGCCTATGCAAATGCAAAGAAAACCATAGTGAACAAGTTATGAGACAAAAATAAAATGGGAATTATGTTTCTACTCAACATAAATAAAGTATCTTGAGGGACACTTGAATTTATTTGCATTGTATACCAAATCCATAAAGGGGAAAAATCTAAGGTAGCTTAATGCTAAATAAAAAAATGTTAGAAGTAATAAATATCCCATGAAAAAAGGGAATGTTTATGGTGAGTTTGTGTCAACAAGCACTAAGAATGTTAGATTTTCTAACATTCAAAATAAAGGATAATCTGTGTATTTCATAGATATTTTTAGTAAGTAATGGGATCTCCAAAGTAGGATTATGCATCCATGGAATAAGGAGGGTGTTGATTGTGTTGGTAGGAGGAAATATTGGCTATAGATGTAGGTATTTAGATAAAGCCTAATTTTTGTAAATAGTGTCTATCAAATTAGTTGCATGCACTATAGATAGACCAATTAGTTTTGGATGTGAGAGAGGTGATGGAAATAATTCTTCAAGAATCTCATGTACACAAAGCTTTCATTTTTCTTGTAAGATTTCTTCAAGTATTTTTATGTGGAGAGTGATCCCACAATAGTGTGTCCCAATTATGGAATGGGCCTGCCAAAAATTAGAAAGCACCTTCAAATGTAGGACCTTCATTTGATGATTATATCATCATGACCTTCAAATTGAGGATTTTTTATTTATTTTGAAATTTTTCATGTTCAAAATGCTATATGAAAGAGAAATTTGAATGTTCATTCAAAGGTCCCTTTGATGCCATCACATTATTTCTCACAAAATTTTCAAAGAAAATTCCCATTTCAATGTAGGGGTTGGTGTTGGAAAATGTGCCTCAATTTACTGGCTTGGACCTCTAATAGAGGCTTGATGAATTTATGCCCTTATCGCTTTAATGCGGTGTACTCATTTGGTCGGCTTGACCTTTTGGTCGCTGAGACTTAGTCTGATCAACGAGACTCCGAGGGTTGTCCTCGCGATGGACCGACAGGCGTAGAGTTGGCAGATTGTTTTGTTGGCCTTGGCTTTATCGACAAAGCAATCGTCTATTGGCATAAGAAAATGGTCTCGCCGATGTGTCAATGTATTGCATCAACGATTGCTATCGACTTCATCTGACGGTGTTGTTTGCTTTCCGCGACATCTGAAGGCAAGCACTGTTGTTAACCTTTTCGCCGAGAGAAATTGCTTGTGCGAATGATGCATGGAAACTTGTCAAAGAGGTGAGCACAACGAAGAGAAGGTGGGCCTCGATCTGCTTTATGTGAAGGGTTGTCCGGCTATGGACACTTGTCTGCACCTCGAGAGTTCCCTGGGGAATCTAGCGGATGCCACTAGAGATTCCCCGAAGGAGCTCTAGAGGCTTCCACATAAGGCAAGTGGAGAAGCACGAGTGGTGGGCACGTGGCAGCTTCGAAAGCTCGTTCCGAGAGGGCTCATGGGAATCTTGGTGATTCCCTCTTGGATGCCCCAAAACCTCTTGAGCAGTGGACACGTGGCTTGTGGGACCCGATAGGGTTGGCAGTCAGTGTTTTGGCGATAGTGGATTATTGCCGGCTCAGAATGTGATGAAAGAGTTAGCGATGGCGAAGGGTTTTCGGAGCCCGATGGCTATTGATCGATCACTGCTCGGTCAAGCGATGGAATGAATAGAAGTACGACATGTGGTGATTTCTCATCGATTGTTTTTGCATTGTTGTTGCAAAACGACATTTATTTCCGGAAGCTAGATCGGTGAAAAGTGATATATTATGTAGTTAATATGAGATCGGATTTTGGTAGTTGGCAGAGCCCGAAGTTAGTTTTTTCTCTGCAATGAATTTATTGCAGGGATGGCTCGATGCAGGATTGTAGGTGGATCCGATCCAAGATCAATTTTGCGTGTCATTGAAGAATTGAAATGAATGCACCCTAATTGGTGGTTGTGTGACGACTTGTTATAGTCGATCAAGATGAGAAGTTGAAGAATCTCAAAAAAAGAAGAATACAAAGAAAAGTTATGATGAGTTTGTATTCACTGTATGCCAAAATAGCATTGTAATTGTGAGTGCATGAAAACTCAAGTGTTGTTGTGAGCTAACTATTAGAAAGTGAGGACTATAACTTTGTATGTAATCTTTTGCTTATTGTAATACAAAGTGTCTTTCTCTTAGTGTGGTGGGATTTTTACCTGAAAGGGTTTTCCCACATAAATCTGGTGTTATCTCTGAAATCGTTTTATTTCTTTTACTCTGCATGTCTTCATCTTAAGTGTTTTAATGTTTAAAACTGGTCTTTGCACGTCTCCTCTGTGGTTTTAGCATTAGGAAAGCGTTTCCACACCATTTCTTTTCTTTTCAAGTGGTATATGAGCCTGGCCAGTTGTGTTATCCTTGTTAGTAAGGCTAGTTTTTTGTGCTAATACTGGTCCAGTGGGAGTCTTGCAAAGTTAGAACTTAGTTCTATCTAAGATGGTGAGTACATTAGGAAGAGTTGATATTGAGAAATTCAATGGCGGCAACTTTGAGTTGTGGAAACTCAAAGTGGAAGACCTGTTAGTGGATAGAGACCTTTGGGTAGCAGCGTCTGGAACTATGCCACAAGGTATGAAGCAAGAAGAATGGGACCTTGTAGATAGAAAAGCGAGAGGTTTGATAAGACTTTGTCTAGCCGATTCTGTACTTCTGAATGTCCATGAGGAGAAGTCTGTAGCTTCGTTATGGAAGAAGCTTGGCGATATTTATCAGGGAAAGTCTCTAGTAAATAAGTTATTCCTGAGGAAGAAGTTGTACTCCTTGAAGATGGAAAAAGGTGCATCTATTGTAGACCATCTAAAATCATTTAATATGTGTTGCTCAGTTGGCACCTGTGGGTGTAAAGATTGAGGAGGAGGATCATTGCATGCTCCTATTATGTTTGCTACCTGACACTTGGGATCATCTGGTGATGGCTATTGGAAGTACGACTGCTACTTTCAAGATGGAAGATGTGGTTGCTTTGTTGTTGTTTGAAGAGATGCAGAGGAAGTCTTCTGAGATGGCCAAAGAGGCCCTTGTTGTTTGAGGGAGATCGAAGGAGGAAGGCAAAAATAAGGAAAAGAAGTCCAAATCTAAATCTGTAGGGAGATCAAAGTCTCCTGGTAAAGATTCCAAGGTAAAATGCTAGAATTGTGGGTAGTCTGGTCATATCTGAAAGGATTGTAAGGAGAAGAAGAAGAAGAAGAGTAACTCTTCAGAGAATGACTCTTCTTAGAGTGATGTAGATGTCTTCATTGCAGCCTTCACAACTCAGGTATCAGATGATGTCTGAATGGTTGAATCGGGTGCATCCTTTCACATGACGTCTCATAGAGAATGGTTCACTAAGTATGAAAAGTATGATGGTGGAAAGGTGTACCTAGTGAGTGATTCAACATTGGAGATTGTTGGTTGAAGTCGAGTTAAGATACAGTTCCCTGACGGTAGAATCAAAGGGATTGGTGGCGTACTGCACATACCAGGTTTGGCTCGTAACTTTATGTCAGTAAGCTGAATGATGTTGGTGTAGAAGTTTCTTTCTCGAGTAAAGGATGTAAGATGGATAGAGGTGCAATGGTGCTGGCTAAGGGTGTACATATTGGCACTCTGTACAAGTTGGATGCACGTCCTATTCAATGTAACATCTTTGTAAAGTCATGCAAAGCTGCTCCTATGGAGAAGGATGAAGATGATTCTCTAGCTGCAAATGCGATGGAGGTGAAACTCCCAACAAAGAAGACCATATTGTGGCATCATAGACTCGGTCACATAGGTGAGAAAGGTTTAAAAACCTTGAAAAATATAAATCTTGTTGAAGGGCTTGTAGATTGTAATCTTGAGTTCGATATCTGCGAACACTGCATTTATGGAAAGCAACAATGTGTTTCTTTTTCCTTGAGTTCTCATAGATCTTCTAGTGTACTGGACTATATTCATTCTGATGTGTTTGGTCCAGTTAATGTTCCTTCATTATCGAAGTCTAGATATTATGTTTCTTTTATTGATGACTACTCGAGAAGGGCATTTATACACTTTCTTAAAAGTAAATCAGAAGTGTTCATTCATTTTAAAGAGTTTAAAAACTTGGTAGGGAATCAGACTAGAAGGAATATAAAATGTTTGAGGATGGATAATGGTGGTGAGTTTTGTTTTGCAGATTTCGATAGATACTGTAAATACCACGAGATTGAAAGGCATAAAACTACACCTTATACTCCACAACAGAATGGAGTTGCTGAAAGGTTGAACAAGACGCTGATGGAAAAGGCAAGGAGTATGTTGAGCAGTGCTGGTATGGAGCAGAAGTTCTGGGCTGAGGCCGTGGCTACAACATGTTACTTGGTAAATCGTTCTCCTTGCTCTACTCTTGTTCATAAGACACCTTTGGAAGCGTGGTATGGTAAGAATCCCTCTCTAAGACATGTTCGTGTCTTTGGCTATGAGGCATATGCATTTGTGCCAAATGAGAAAAGATCTAAGCTGGAGAACAAGGTTGTTAAATGTATCTTCATCGGCTATGGCGTTGGTGTGAAGGGATACAAGCTTTGGAGCCCCATCACTGAGAAGGTTCTGTACAACAAAAGTGTAATATTTCATGAGCTGAAACCTTCAGCAACTGATCCACAACTAGAGACAGATCATAGAGTAAAGAAGAATGATGCAATTGAGATTCCCCAAACTCCAGAAAAGGGAGAACTGCATGGTGTACTTGAAACTGAGGAGAGCTCTAGTAGCTCTGAGAGTTCTGAAGATGAAGAACCACAACCTCAGCTAGTGAGAAGGTCTACACGTCAAAAACAACAACCTATAGGTATGGTTTCTCCATTTTGGATTCAAACTGTGCCTATGCTTTAATTACTAGCATTGAGGAGCCTAGGACTGTTAAAGATGCAATTAATATGCCCGATGAAAATTCTTGGTTGGAAGCCATGAATGAAGAAATGGAATCATTGGAAAATAATGAAACTTGGGAATTGGTACCTTTGCTTGAAGGAAGAAATTTTGTTGGTTGTAAATGGGTATTTAATAAAAAGACTGGTCTTGAGGGCAGTGTTGAGAAGTATAAAGCGAGGTTGGTTGCAAAGGGGTATTCCCAGGTAGAGGGAATTGATTATGGAGAAATATTTTCCCCTATAGCTAAGTTGACATCTATTAGATTTTTGTTGTCACTTGCAGTCGCGTATGACTTAGAGATTGAGTAGACGGATGTGAAAACAACGTTTCTCCATGGAGAGTTGGAAGAAGAAATTTACATGTCCCAGCTTGAGTATTTCATTGAAAAAGGTAAAGAAAGTCTGGTCTACAAATTAAAGAAATCTTTGTATGGTTTGAAGCAGTCTCCTAGAATGTGGTACCAGAAGTTTGGCACTTTTGTGTTGTCTATGGGATTTGTGTGATCAAAATCTAATCATTGTGTGTATTATAAATCTGAAAATGATCGTGTGCTTATTATTACCCTATACGTGGATGATATGTTGTTCATACGAAATAGTAATTCTATGATTTTTGATCTTAAATCTTAGTTGTCTGCAAAGTTCAAAATGAAAGATCTGGGTGCAACAAGGTATATTTTGGGGATGGAGATAACCAGGGTCAAAAAGGGGAAAAAGCTTTGGGTCAGTCAGAGTAAGTACATCAACACTGTTATGGAGAGATTTGACATGAGTTATTGCAAGCAACTAGTTGTTCCAGTCGTGCAAGGAACAAATCTATTTGTTGAAGATTGTCCAAAATCTTCTATTGAGATGGAGGACATGACCAAAGTTCCTTATGCAAGTGTTGTCAGCAGTTTAATATATGTGATGATCTGTACAAGGCCAACCATTGCCCAAGTAGTGGGAGTACTCAGCCGATTTATGGAAAATCCAGGAAGGATGCATTGGGATGCTATAAAGAGAGTGTTTAGATATCTGAGAGGTACCTCAGAATGTGCTCTATGTTACCATGGAAATTTGGTTGCATCACAGAGAAATCTCAACATTCATGGATATGTGGACTCTGATTGGGGAGGGGATATTTACAATAGAAGATCCACCAGTGGATATACTTTCAAGTTAAATGGTAGTGCAATCAGTTGGATGAGCAAGTGATGGGCTGTACTCCATTTGTCCACGACGGAGGCAAAATACATGGCAGCAACTCATGCCTGCAAAGAAACTGTTTGGCTCAACCACTTATGTTCTGATATTGGTTTTAAGGCAGGGAAAATCACTATTTTCTGTGATAGTCAGAATGCCATTTGTTTGGTGAAAAATTCAACTTTCCATGCCATAACGAAGCATATCAATGTGCAGTATCACTTCGTGAGAGATATGGTGGAGGATGGAAATGTTTCTTTAGAAAAGGTGGATACTCTGAAGAATGTTGCTGATGCATTGACAAAGCCAGTAAACATGGACAAGTTTAGATGGTGTGCAAGTTTGATGGGCCTTGGGGCCTATGATCGTTAATATATTCGAAGTCTAGGGGAAGACAACAAGTCTTCGTCAAGTGGGAGCTTGTTGGAAAATGTGCCTCAATTTACTAGCTTGGACCTCTAACAAAGGCTTGACGAATTTATGCCCTTATCGCTTTAACGCGGTGTACTCATTTGGTCAGCTTGACCTTTTGGTCATTGAGACTTAGTCTGATTGACGAGACTCTGAGGATCGTCACTGCAATGGGCTGATGGGCGTAGAGTTGGTGGATTGTTTTTCTGACCTTGGCTTTATTGGCAGAGCATTTGTCTATCGACGGAAGGAAATGCTAAGTCTTGCCGATGTGTTGATGTCTTGCATCAACGAATGCTATCGGCTTCATCTCATAGTGTTGTCTTCTTTCTGCAGCATCCGAAGGTAAGCACCGTTGTTAACCTTTTCATCGATCGGAATTGCCTATGCACATGACATGTGGCAGCTTGTCAAAGAGGTGAGTGCAGTGAAGAGAATGTGGGCCCCGAGTTGCTTTATACGAAGGGTTGTATGGCTCTGGACACTTGTCTGCACGTCGAGAGTTCCCTCGGGAATCTAGCGGATGCCGCTAGAGATTCCTCGAAGGAGCTCCAAAGGCTTCCACGTAAGCCAAGCGGAGAAGCACGAGTGGTGGGCGCGTGGCAACTTCAGAAGCTCATTATGGGAGGGTTAATGGGAATCTTGGCGATTCCCTCCTGGATGCCCCAGAACCTCTTGAGCGATAGACACGTGGCTTGTGGGACCTGATAGGGTTGGCGGTCGGTGTTTTGGTGATAACGGATTATTGCTGGCTTAGAATGTGATGAAAGAGTTAGTGATGGCGAAGGGTTTTCGGAGCCCAATGGCTGTTGACCAATCACTGCTCGATCAAGTGGCGGAAAGAATAGCAGTGCGACATGTGGTGATTTCTCATCGGTTATTTTTGCATCGTTGTTGCAAAACAACATTTATTGCCGAAAGCTAGATATGTGAAAAGCAATATATTATGCAGTTAATATGAGATCGGATTTTAGTGGTTGGCAGAGTCCAAAGTTATTTTTTTCTCTACAACAAATTTATTGTGGGGATGGATTGATGCAATATTGTAGGTGGATCTGATCCGAGATCGATTTGGCATGTCTGTGAAGAACTGAAATGAATGCACCCTAATTGGTGGTTGTGTGAAGACTTTTTATAGTCGATCAAGATGAGAAGTCGAAGAGTCTCATAAAAAGGAGAATATAGAGAAAAGTGTTGATGAGTTTGTATTCACTGTATGCTGAAATAGCATTGTAGCAGTGAGTGCATGAAAACTCAATTGTTGTTGTGAGCTAACTATCAGAGAGTGAAGACTGTAACTTTGTATGTAATCTTTTGCTTACTGTAATACAAAGTGTCTTTCTCTTGGTGTGGTGGGTTTTTTTACCTGAAAGGGTTTTCCCACGTAAATCTGGTGTTATCTCTGAAATCGTTTTATTTATGTTACTCTTGTTACCCTACATGTGTTCATCTTAAGTGTTTTAATGTTTAAAACTGGTCTTTGCACGTCTCCTTTGTGGTTTTAGCGTTAGGAAAGAGTTTCCGCACCTTTGCTTTTCCTTTCAGTTGGATCGTTAAATGGAGTCACCATGACATGAAAATTTGTAAGATTGTAGGCCTTAGACGAAGATTTCTAAAAAATATATATTTTATTTAATTATGATTTTATTTTATTTAGTAAACATAGGTCTTTAATCAAACATAAGAGTCTTTTTTTGATGCAAATAAAAAAAGAAGAAAAAAATCTAAAAATACTTGCACACTCCATATTTTTTTCTTCAATAAAAAAAACAATTTTGGTATATACAAAAAATATGTGTTATGGAATAAAATCCCTCTAAATTATAGTAATGTGAATTAAAAAAATTAATGATGAAATATAATATGCAAAAGAAAAAAGAAAAAAATATGCATGGATATTAGTGTTAGTGATATGTGTTTAACAAAGTATAATTTAATCTTATTTGTAATAAAATTTATGCATTATGGAATAAATGTCACTCATTAAAAATACTATAAAGTATAAAAATTTTATTTTAAATTAAAAATATTTATAATCTATAATTTTTAAAAAAAATCACTACTTCACATAATCTTCAAATTATTAATGTTTTTCTTTCTATAAGTAAAATAAAGTGAAAATTTGGTTCAAAATGTTAATTTTGATGTCCCACTTATGCCAAAATTTAGGACACTATTGTGGGATCACCCTAGATAAAGATGTCTAATGCCTTGTCCAAATGGTCATTAAGTTGTGTGGATTCTAGAATACCCTACTATTGAGGACCTAAGTCTTTATCTTTGTATGCATACTTCTATAAAATTTTAACATTGGGGTCATATTATATTTGAAAATTTCAAAGTGGGGCAAAGATATATGACTATGAGTATCTTTTAGTTTGGATCCACTATCTCAAACAAAAGCATCATAGATATATTGCTTAGCCATAGTTTACCACTCCCTCATTGGAATTCAACTATATGTGTATGGATCCATAAGGCAATCTAATAAGATCATTATTATTCATTATGTATTATGAAATCTATGATGTCAAATTTAGTGTTCCCCAATCATCTTCATGATTGATATTGGCTTCTTGTTTATTGAATGATTCTTTAATGAATTAGGTTTGAGGTGTAATGGTACTATTGTGTCTTTTGCAACACACCCCATTTTTCTTTTGGTAGAATAAGGACTCCTTTTTTCTTATTTTGAGCTAGTTTCTAAGTGTCAACTTTGTTCTCTCAATATAAGTTAAAATCCTTGAAACGGTCCATTCCTGAGCTTTGACTTATATTTGGTTGGATAGAGAGTCAAAATAATTAGCCTAAGTCTCCTTTTCAAATTCTTCAAAAAAATCTAAAGGAAGCAACACATATTCTCACAAACTTTACTCTTCCAAGTGGATATGATATCTAGATCAAAAAAATCAAAAGCCAATGAAGCCTTAATAATTTTTTTTTTTTTTTGAAAATGCACTTGAAAATAAGTTGTAAAATCTAACATCCAATCAAATATTAAACCTCATTTTTATCCACATGCAAATGGATTTCTCATAAGAGCTAAAACTAGATTCGAGTTGATAGTGAACCCCATATCTCCCAAAAATCACTTGCAACCAAAACACCTATCACATTAATAAATTTTTATTTTATTTTCTATGCAACCATGAGAAAAGAATTGATCCAAAGAAGCATCTAATATGCCTTCTATATTGAATTGATAATTGGATTAACTTGAATGATTATAATAATGAAAGATGAATGCTTATAAAAGAAAAAAGGAAACCATAGACGAAACCCTAGGTGAGATTAGATTATATCATGACAAGTCCTCATCCTATTCTATGGGATATGACCTAAATATAGCTCAATCTAATAATAGAAAAGAAATTCCTAAATTTAGCTTAAGTGCATAGAGTAAAAGTGGCCTAATAATTAATTAATTATTAGGTGTTTTCGCTAACACCCATCATTAAGTTCAACTTAGGAAGAAGCTAAAAAATTAATTATTAATGGAAGGATGGATACATGAATGGGTTTTGAATACAACCCTAATGAGGTACCCATGTACACATAAATAAATATCTCATAATTAAAGAAAAGGAGAAAACAACATGAGAAAAATCCTCTGCAAAAGAGAGAAAATGAAATAAATACACTAGTGAAAGAAGGAAAGGAGGAATCTATATGAACCCCCAAGGACTACTTCTGTCACATAAGTACAATGAATATACCCATAATAGGAGAGAGAATGTAGGAATATGAATCCCCCCATAAAGAAGTAGCTCCTATGCCAATGATGAAAACTTGAACACAAAACATGATCCATTACTTGCAAACAAAATTTATCCCCTTAGGAAGAAACATATCAACTTGTGATTAGAGAAGCCATTGCCATACGATGGATGAATATGGAATCTGAGTTGAAATGATGCGTGCCTATGAAAACTACTCAAATATCCACATTTTGGAACAAGATGATGCCAATCTAAAATTATGTGAAGAATGATGTAGAACAAGCTCCAAAGATAATGATGATGTGGCTATCAAGAAAGAGGAGATGATTTTTTCAAAATAATCCTCCAAATCTATAATATGAGACTCTATAAACAAGGATTATATTCCTACTAGATACAAATCCCAAGTAACTATTTGGAATATGATGAATGTACCACTACAATGAATCAATAAGGGTGATATATGTGGTTATTCCAAGCTGATTAGTAACAACAAAATATGGAGATTAGGTTTTTTTATGAAGAGTGGGAACAAGAAGACATGTCTTTGAATCATTAAAATATGCAATAAGTTTGATATACTCAAGCTTAGGTGTAAATTATGATAATAATAGGATATATAATCTACATCATCAAGGGGAATGTGAAAATATGTAGTAGGATCCTATGAGAATGGAGAGATATAGGGTCTCCATAGATCTCCCAAAGTCTAGTCCAAAGTGTGGGGGGGACAATCAATATTCAATACAATAAACATAGTATCATGATCAACATTAGAATTAATCACTCCTACAACATGAAAACTAATAATAACCCATGCTATTCTACTCCCTAGTGTGCCTTGTTTAGGTACAAGTCCATAAAAATAGGAGAAAATATCTGTTATAAAATAAATTGCATGATAGAAGATATAATATGAAATATACTATAAATACTTGATAATAATTGAGAATAACAAACCACTTTGAGGGGGGAAACCTCCAAATATATCCAATGAGAACAAAATTAATAATATGATGATCAAACAAGACTCACTACCTCCTATATCTACCCTATTTATGCCTAGGATATCACCTAGGCTGATAATAACGATATTATGACTTAGTTAAGAGTTAAGATAGCCACAAGCTGTCTATTCATAACCATATGCACTCTGATATTAAGGGTGTAACATGCCCCCCTCTTTAGAGTATTATTGTACTAAATGCTAATCAAGTGTGGATGCTTCTAAATGAACTCCTCATCCTCCCATACAATATCTTCAACTGGTAAATTCTTCAATTGGATGAGATACTTAGTGAGTGTTCTATTCCTTAGCTTCTTTATACATGTTTGATGAATGAAATCTAGCTCCAATATGATTCTTCCTTCTTCATCATGCTCTAGTAATATTGTCTAAGTAGGGATATTATGCCCAATTACCTTCTTCAAATAAGAAAAATGAAATAGTTCTAGTCAGGTTGACCCCAAGCTAGATGACGAGACATTAGACATTAAGGAATCCTTTTGATTTTTTTTGAAAATTAAGCATGCATGATAGCCCCCCTTAGAATGATGTGTGCTACGCAAAGGAGCACATGCCATTATAAGGAGAAGAGAAAGACAAGAGATGATGTGGCATGAGATACATGGCTAGATGTATTTGTGGAATGTTGTCATGCAAGGGACAACACATAGAAACCACAAAATCAAAAAGAAAAAAAGTAGAGACAAAGAAATCAAGAGCATAAGGGGATCTAATTATTCGAGGTAAAAAATGCTTATAGATATAGATAAATAAGTAAATTACAGTATATATATGAACTGTCATCACCCCCAAATGTATCAATATATGAAGAAGAGCACATGAAGACAAAATAAAAATAAAAATTAGGTTAACATAGAAGAGGCATAAATGCCCCCATGCTTTGCATCGTTCCCTATATGAAAATAAAGATTTACAACACAAAGAAGAATGATGAACAAATAGAAGAAGTTTATGATAAATTTTCTCTCCTGTATCCAGGCACCTACAAGGGCATCAAGGGTCCTCCAAGTGAGAGAACAAACATATATAGACAAGTACGGGGAAACAAAAAAATGCACACAAAACTAATCTAAAGATGTAGAAGAGGGTGTTGCTATAATTTGAATCCACCGGTAGGTCATCCCGATCCTAATATAGATAATTATATGGGGAGGGAGGATGAGACTATAGGGGAGGGATAGCTAGGACGGTAATCACCGACACGCCTACAAAAAGGGATAAAGAAGAAGGCCCCTCAAGGTCTTCGTCACCGATCTCTTGGAAGACTAAATTCATTGACCTTGTAAAGATTGAGGAAAAATTTGAGATGTCCTCCAATGAATTGAAAATACATTTTTTAGGAGTATCATGTGTCAACTAAGAAGGAGGGGGACAAGATACCCGAGAGTCATCACCGATCTTTGGAAGAGGAGCAGTGAAAAAATCTGGGGAAGTTGGTGTTGCTTTTGTCACAAGGATGACGTAGGCTAGAGCAGAGCAAGACTCAAGCAAAGAAAAAATATTTTGACCATCACTCAAAGTGAGGTCACTTTCTAGCTTGTGCTTCATCAAAGGATGTGGAATCCCCACAGATAAGGCGAAAGTAGAAGATGAAGAATATAGAGCCATAGAGGACACCACATTTGTGAAAGGAATGTCTATTGACTACGAGAAAGGAGGAATATCAAGGACAAAAGTAAGAAGGGACAACTCTGCCAAGGGAGTGATGATCACCTGCACCCTTTTTGGGTGAGGTTCATCAAATCCATCGATGAATCCAAAAGGAGAACTAAAGCGATGGGAATTGAGGCAAAAGAAGCTCGACAAAATTAGGAGCAATCAAAACATAAGGATTAGAAGCAAAAACAACATGCTCCTTATCTAGAGCCTTTCACTAATGCTTACACTCATGTGTAAGCCAGTTACGTCAGCTATAGGCACTAGAAGATGCAACTTGAGAAGAGGTCAGAGGCTCCTACTCTACCACAAGAGAAACCTCCATAATCTTCACCATTGAAAGGGTGGACTCTTGAGGAGGAGTAGGGGAGGAGGCATAGAAGTAGAGACAGAGATAGGCATCTCAATGATAGGCCTATTTCCTTTCTATTCCTTTGGGAGAAGGTGGAGGAATAGACGAAGGTCGAGATGTAGGAAGAACCCCAAGTGAACACTTCCCCTTTCCATAAAGGGTGGGTAGGGGAATCATGATAAAACTAGAAGATGAAAAGCTTGAGGCTTCACCTTCCACAACATGGGATTTTTTCCTTTTCTTGTGCTAGAAACAATAGGAGGGACAAAAGATACCACTAAAGGCTAGGAAGAAGAAGAAAAAGTTGCAGAAGACAACATAGAAGAAGAAGAGGAGGAAGGAGAAGGCCCTAGGAAAAGAGTAAGCTTATCCTTCCCCTTTGGAGGGGCAAAAGACAAAACATGTTGTTGTGCATGTAGGAAGGCCTACAAAGAAACAACATGAGGAGACTGAGGAAAAGCACCCTTCAATGTTGAGATCCCAGTCTTGTATCTGAAGTAAGCTCTATATAAAATATCCTTGCTAGGAGGTAGAGTTTTGATTAGGGTGGGCCAAAAGTGGTCGAGGAAGAAGCCCCCACATAATACTAGTGGTTTATATTTAGTATCATGGAAAGTATGCACGGTATCCTCGTGGGGAAATTTCAGACATTTGTGGACTACCAAGGTGACTGAATTCATGGAGACTAGCCCTGGAATGCCTAGACTCACTCTGAACAAGTCAAAATCGAGAATCACAACAAATGGGACTTCTAAAGCTTTAGGTCCTACTAGGATCGAAAATGAAATCGAACCAATAGGTGCAATAGAAAACCCATTGTGCATGTGAAGGGTAGATTGTGATTCATCATACTTCTCCTTATATAGATTATTTATAAAAAAAGGGTCTCCTCCATAATGACATTCAGGGATCAACCATGAAGCTTGTTAACAATGTTATCGTTGATTTGAGTGCGAATGTATAACGAGGATAGTTCATTTTTTAGAGGTAGATCGTGTGAAGTGAATGTAATATCAGGAATAGAAATCACATGATTTGAAGGAGGAATATGAGTGAATGAGAATACATTCATATATTTGGATGGGGTGAAATCAGAAGATGAAGAAGACAAAGTGAACAAATTAGCAGAGTGTGACATGAATGGATCTATGTAGATTTGTAGCTGGCTATTCAATTTCACTACAATTTTTTTCAAGTTATGTTTCCTACCATTGATCTAGATTTTCCAATTATCAACGTGGTCCTAGATCACATGATGCAGGAAGACACATCTCTCGATGTCATGTCCAGAGACTTGGTGGTATTGGAAAAAATTTAGTGTGTTGTATGATTGAGGATATGGCTCAAAGATTGGTCTAATCTCTAACAAAGTTATAATTCTATCTTTTAAAAGTTTTTTGCAAGATACTATTATAAGATTATGATAATTTAGTAAATATTATATTTCACTTGTAGCATTTCTATTTGTAGGAATAGAAACCATGCTCGACACAACCTTGTTATTTTTAGACTCGCTAGAGACTAACACAACTGGTCATCCATCCTAATGGGAGCATGAGGACAAATCCACATACTGGGCAACTGTTTGCTGGTACTCACACAAATTAGCACACAAATGAGTAAAGGATAGGTACTTCATTAAAATAAACTTATCTTGTAGTGTAGGCTACGAGTTTTCAATGAGCACTTTCTATACATCGGAATCAAGAAAAGGATAGGAAATTTGAGAGAAAAGGGCCTGATATTGAGCTATAAAATCAATTACCTTCTCATGAGGTTCCTGCTTGCATTGGAAGAGATCGATAAATACAACCTTTAGCTTGATGTTTGCCTAGAACTACTAAAGGAACTAGTTTACAAGATGATTGAAAGAGAAGACAAAATTATCAGGCAAGGAGTAGTACCATTCCAAAGTAGTGTCCTTAAGAGAGTGCGAGAATAGTTTTTCTAAGAGTGCATCGTGGTGGAAAAAATCCATACACATGGAATTAAAGGACAAGACATGAGTTTTCCAGTCTCCATGGCCACTGTACTTTTAAAATTTTGGAATCTCCACCCCTCAAGGAATGGGAGTGTTTATAATAGTGATAGACAAAGAACTGTGACAAAAAAAGTTGGAACATAGGTTGGGAGGTTGATCTAGCCAGGTTTTCTAGCCAATTTTGCATACATCCCATGTTCTATAGAAGAGCATTAAGGACAAGATCAATAGATGAATTATGACCAATGGAACCAATGGAACCAATAGAAAAACCACCAACACCCACATCGATAGAGCCATCAACACCAACACTGATAGCTTGCAAATGGGGTTGCAAGCTAAGTGGGCTTAACCTTGGAGGAACTCCATGGTTAAGCATGCTTGAGTTGGAGTAGTACCGGGATGGGTGACCTCTCGGGAAGGCCCTGTGCTTTACCTTTGTGAGCATCACCTAGATGCAATGAGTGCTAAGTGGAACATTCATTATCATGAGAGATGAGTTCTTGTGAACCACTACTCATGAAACATGGGTCAATGAGTTTGACTCATAAAACTACATAGTTGAATCTTGATAGCAATATCTCAGAGGCACCAATTACCAACACCGATAAAGGCACTAGCAAAAATGGTAGAAATAGGGACATTTTAAGCTCTAGATGTGGAAAAAATGAAACCCAAATTAACCCTATTTACTTTAATCATATGACTCTACTCAGGTACCCACAAGCATCAAGATATCTAGTTGTTGTCTAGCAATACCCGATCCAACATCTTGGGTAGCACCCAAGATAGAGGTGTAGGATGGGACATGAGTCTCTATAATTATTTATAGTTAGGAAGAAGCTCTAAGCCTCTTTAATACTTAGCTAAAAAATTCCTTATATTTTCAACAAAAGGAGTTTCTTGGGCAAAGGCATCATATTTTGGCAAGAACCCCACGAGCTCTTTGAGTCTTGGTTCCAAGGAGTAAATTTTCTCTATAGGAACTATAAGAGTAGCTTCATCTTCCAAGGAAGAGGAAGAGGTAGAGGTTGAGGGTGAGGTAGGAGGGGTAGGAACATGGGTTACAACTTCATTAACAGTAGGGGTGTATCCAATAGAGAGTCCTATTGGGAACTCTTTGAAAGTTGGGCCGAATCGTGGAGGACTAAACCTTCTAGATCCCATATATGTGTTTCAGTAACTCCTTCCTATTACGTATCCGAAGGTATTCAAATGGATCATGAAGCTCATAAATAATGTCACAACATGCTATCAAATACACATCCAAATACAAGAGATTTTTTTTTTGAAACAAAGACAAAGAGAAAAGGAAGGTTCATGTCGGGTTCACCAAAATGTAAGGGAGAGGATCCACTACTCGCGAGTCTCTAGGATAGGGAAGAGTCTACAGGGAGTGGATGAATCTAGGTTAACTCAATGACAAAAGCTCAAGTGATGAGGTGATAATTAAAGGAGAGACTAAACTATGTTTTTGGGTTTTTATGAATGTTTATGATAGAGAACTTCAAAATTTAGGTGAATAGAGCTTAGAGGTCTCAGGAGATAGACTTATGTGCTCTTAGATAGAGGATGAGATCACATATCAAGGAAGACAATGTGGTGTGATGTCATCTTTGTGGACACTAGTGTCTCGTACAAACTAGAAGCATAGTCTGCTACTATAAACACTTAGGATCTACTAACAACCCGAATGCTAAAGTCTGATGGTTTTACTAATCTAAATAGAATATTGAAAATTAATAAAACGTAAAGAAGTACAATAATAGGAATACTTAAATAACAAGAAAATCAACTATTAAACAAAATAATGTGTAGTGGAAGAAAAGGGAGTAAATTACGATAGGTACAACCTCCTGTAAGATCCTCACGGACAAAACTCGCACAAACAGAAGCAAGAAAATTGTTGCGATACTTTTGAGGGCTTGCCTGAGTCAAACCCTCATTTTGGTGTTTTTACCTCCACAAATAACCAGATAGACAACAATATAGAAATGTAGGTAAAGAAATAACAAGATGAGACATATATTATGCAAGATAAAAATATGATGAACAATAAAGATGATAATGTAATGAGAGTAATGGTTACCCTCCCTCCAAAAAACTTGGTAAAGCTAAAAGGAAGAGTAGCGCTTCAAAGACGTGAGGCGATTTTACAAGAGTGTAAAGTAGAAAGCTTGAACTTGCAAGAAGAATGGTGTAGAGCTGAAAGAAGAAAGCTAGAATGGGGAGAATGTGAGAATGGAGTTCAAGAAGTGAGTATAATGGAGTAGAATTAAAAGAATAAGATTGAATGAGAAAAAAGGGAAAGAAATGGTCAAATTGCATGTCAAAAAGTTGTTCTTTGACGTGCCTGTGACCGCAAAGGCATTACACTTTGCGGGAAAGGGACAATGTAACATCCCAATGGCCACAAGAGCAAGAGTCTTGTCAAGATGTTTGCGCGGTGCATAGATGTCTACATGACACGAAAGCATCCCAAACAAAAAATCCCCCACCAATAGTAAATGACAAGGTACATACGAAAATGAAGACTAGGAAGGTGGGTTTTTGAATTATCATTTTATTAAGCTAAAGTAAAGGATGATGTAATGGGAAATTACATAATGGTGCAATTTTATACCATAATAAAGGTACTTTATTCAACCTTATTACTAGTTAGTGCCATATTGTTGGCAACCTTTACACCATACTATACTAAATATCTATAAACTATTTTTTTTACAATAAGAACACTCCTTCATCCAATATGAACTAAGTTGATACTATGATGTTACACTACTCTTCAACCTTAATAATTATCCTTGCATATATAAATTAATTGATTATTCACTAATATTTTTTACCTAATATGAATAATATTCTCCATCAATTCTTATCTCAAAACCTTGTCTATCTTCCACCCATCCAACCTATAGATAAAAAAGTCTCCTTCTAAAAATAGATGATCATTATTTGTTTTAACAATATCATCATGGTCCTTAGGCATGATATTGATAGCTTCATGTTCTTGTGACATATTATATAGGATCTTATCAATTCCAACATCATCCCTATTACAATAGTAAATGATAAGGGTAACTAGTCTATTGCACCTCAAAATGAAAATATCATTCCCCCACCAATTACATAAAACCTATAACTCTGGTATCTTTTATCCCAATGTATTACCATAAGCATGAAACTTATGTGCCATATCAAAATATCCTTATAATATTTATTCAATTTCACAATTATAGCTGCTATAAAGGTTGTTCCTTCTTCCATTCCTCAATCCCCTTTGACAACTATCATTACTTTATCCCCAAATGAGCTACCTAATAATTATTATCACAATACTCTATACATGGAGGAGCTCATGAACTAGATGTGTGTTCCATACATTCTAGTACACCTTGAACCACAAGTAATTTAAATGTTATTGTATAAGAATAGTTGTAAGTTACTTTTCTTCATTGTATCCATATTATTCCTATAATATTTCCTTGTGCATGCATAATTGAATGCACATTCTTACTCTTTGTTTTATTATTATTTCCATACATGTTGAACCATCTCTCAAGGTTTTATGTCACAATATTATCACATCCAATCACTATTATACTCTATTGGTCCATCCTTAGCTTGGTTAGATGCAAGACATGTCTAAAATTATCCATTAGATCATCTAAAATTTCCTCACAATTAAATTATCATTAACATTCCTCATAGTCAATATCAACCCATTTCTATCTTGGGAAATTTCTCCATTAATTATTTTTTCCTATCCCATCCACCTTGGTTAAAAAATGTAACAACACCTTCTACCATCTATACTAATCTTAAAGTACTAGGTAGAACACTCATATTTCTCCATAACTTCCTTCTCCTACAATGTCATCCACACCCATTCTTGATTCATCTTTCCCACATAATTCCATTCCTTCCTTCGATTCATCATAATTTACAATTAAACAAAAGTAAAAGGTTCAAGATAGATTTTATCATTATCATCAAACCAAATCTAAGAACTACCCACTAGACTTCCTCCCCACCATAGCCAACCTACTTCCCAACCTCTACCTCTACCCATTAATTAAACTTGACCTAAACAAAAACCTCATGAACAAATAAAAGATTATAATTTTAAGAGAATTGAGGTTTCTCATTCAAATCCACTCTTCCTCCCATCATCCCATAAATATAAATATTCCTCATTTCTTGAATCTAATAACCTAAACATTAGGGTCATTCCTAGATCTATTCTCACTACTCTTATTCTACTCACCAATATCTACCACCCTTCCTTCCATAATATCCTTAATTCATCCACCCTTGACATTGTTATCCTTCCTACATTATCAAATAAATACAAGTTCAAACACTACCCCACCCCACCTCAGTACCAAACCTAAACAAATATCATGAGATTTTTAAATACTCTACCATCATCAGTATCTCCTCTTTCTCAAGATGTCATGGATTCTCTTCCAAAATCCTTTAATCTAGGTATTGTTATCACCATTAACATTCCTACAAATCCTAGATCTATAGATTCCTCTTCACCTAGCCTGGTAGCCTATGCAAATGATAGGTACCTCTTTGGCTCAATTATAAATATTCCCTCTCTTAAACAATTTCACACATTCATTGTCCATCTTATAGCTTCTAGGTATCCTAGAGAATGTTAATCCTCTTACATCTCCTAAATTCTTGCATTCACTTTTTGTTATTATCTCTACCATGTTGCTCTTCTAAATCCTACATGAGTTGATATTCTTGAGTCACTAGATAACCATGAGTGGAATGGTGATGGTTTTTGGATGAGGATTTTAATATGTAGGTCATTCTGTTTCATTATATGTGTATATACTTATTTCTATGTATGGGTAATCATGTTTAGATTATATTTGTGATTGCATGTTCTATGTTAGCATATTTATATTTTCTTGTGTATTTATATATGTGTATTAATTTCCCCTAGAGGACTCATGGTACTATGGACACAAGAGGAATCCAATGTTGTGCTCTTCTTGTATTTATTTATCACCTTCTTCCTATGTGAATTTAGTGTTTATTATATTTTCCTACAAAAAATTTAGAGACAATGTAAAGTATTGAGATATTTAGATCTCCTTCATCCTAACACAATTTTTTAAAGATAACTGTGCAAATGATTTTCTTTTTGTTTTTTATTAATATTTTCTTAGAGACAATGTAAAGCATTTTGTTGTTCATTATATAGGTTCATATTGATTGAACTGATTTTTTTTTCTTTTTTTATCTCTGCTTATCATGTACATTCTTCATCTATGATCATAGTTATGTATGCCTTGGGCAATGACGAGACATCCTCTATAAATTTATGATAAAATTACTTACACTAAACTCAACACATAAAGATATCCTTATGTGCTCTCTGTGATGTTCATATGTTGCATGTGGTGCTCCATCACTCTCACTTACGTCATTCTTGGAACATGATTTCAATTGAATCATTACATTTTATTCTTAGCAACATCCCTTTATTTTGTTCCTTTTGAGGGGTAAAATATCATTAATCCCAAGACATACCAATTGTTATGTATGTCTCTTGAAGAGCTTTTTTCTCTTCTTCACCTTAAAATCAATTATATACACTCAATTTATACAATTATTTTAAAGGAACATATATCCACATCCGTCACTTACACACTTTTAACATGCTTATATAGACATTTCTAATTAAACAATATAAAATGTGTATATCATATCTAAATATAAATATAACTTGTTAAATGTTAATAAATTAAATGGACTTTAATTGAATGCCCAAAAAAACACACTTAAAGATACCTCAAAATCACCTACACACCCTAATTTTAAGAAAAAACATAATACACTAACTTTTAAAACGTCTTGGGTCTTTTTAAAGCTAAATACTTTAATACTAGCAATAACACCTTGTTGTGCAATGGGTATGCGAAAGAGGTGTGGAAGGTCAATTAGGAAAAAAATGATTTATTTTTTCCACACATTTGTGTAGTAAATGAGATAAATTGGTAGGTCATTTAGAAAATGATTTTAATATTATTATTAATTTTATTATAAAATAATATATATTTTTTCTTTACAATAGGGGCATCCCCGCGACCCAACCCAACAACCTAGCAACCCGTATCTTGGGTACCTGGGGCGAGACTAGTCCCTTGAGGGTGGAGATCCATAGCTCGCAAGAAGTCCCACCTCTTAAACCCGAGAGTAGAGTCGAACCCAAGACCAAGGGGGAGCAAACCCACTGCCCAAGCCAACTCTGCTACATGTGCGGGCTATTATTATAATTATTTTTTAAATTTTATGTATTAACTATTATATTATTATAATTTTATTAATATATAAAGTTCCCATTATGTTACATTATTATTATATTATTAATGATTGGGTTAGTATATTATATTAAATTATATTGTATTAGCTATATTAAATTATATTATAATTACTATATAATATAATATTATATAAATATTTATTATTTATGTCATTATATTTTATTATTTTACGTTATTATATTTTATTATATTATAATAATATGTATTATATTATTATATAGTATGGTATATTATATTGTATTATATCATATTATTAATTGAAATCAAATGAGTATTATATATTATTAGTATCAATATTATATTATTATTGTTATATGTTTTATATAATATTAATGATATTTTTTTGTTATATGTTTACTATTATATTGTTATAGTTGTATTAATATATTATTATTATTATTATTAATTATATATTAAAAATTAGAATATTATTCATAATATTATATTTTTATTTTGATATGACTATTATATTATTTTTATTATTAAATTACTCCCACTATTACATTATTAATATTTTTATTCAATATTATAATTAGTTAAATATCATATCTTAATGATAATATTATATTATATTCGTATTATATTATTATATTATTTTACTATTATTATATAATTATTAATTGACAAAACAAATTCCACCAACTTCAAATTAAAAAAAAAGCCTTTGGCCGTAATTAAGTGAAATAATAGGTATATTAAAAAGGTTTGAATATAGAGCACCCACCACCTTATACTTATCTATGCAACTTATATTTTGCAATTATTTCTTTATTGAAGTTTGTTATTAAGTCAAAGAGTTTTATAAGAAAGTGCAACTTTTGTTTTTAACTATTTTTTTTGGTTATATTCCCACAAACTATTGCAATACACATAAGCCCAAAAATGAGAGAGCTCGTGTCATCCACATTTCCTATCTAAGACATCAAAATAAGAAGAATAGTAGGAATTTAATATCATATTTTTAATGAATCACTTTATGTGTAATGGAATAAGTTGTCACTTATATCAATTAAACAGCCACTATATATTTTCATATCAACTTTCAATTATGAAAACATTTACATTTTATTTGAGGATTATTTTATTTTATTTATATTTGATGAGTTTTTTTTACACATATTTATAATTTTATAGAAATCATTTTTTTAGCAATTCTTTTGTCCTTTTTTTTTTTTTGAAAAGTGTAGTGAATTATATATATATAACTTTTTAATAGTTTTATTTGTAGGCATTAGTATATTTTTCTAAATGTGACTTTATATTTAAAAATAAGTGTTGATTCTAAATAGTTTCTTTCATAGTCACAACATCAATGATTCTCTCTTATTATCATTGTAGGTTACACCTCTCAACATAATTAATCACTTTGCATTTAAGGAGTTGAGATTGATTATTGATATTATAAAAATAATATAAATAATGTGGAAATTAAATAAATAACCTAATGGCCTCCATTCATGCCACCAAAGCAAATGTATCCTCAAAATATATTCCTTCCACTTATGAGTAGCCCTTACACACAAGTCTAGCTTTATTTTTGACAAATTCTCCATTCTCATTCAACTTATTCTGGAATACCCATTTAGTTCCTATTACACTCTTGTTTGGTGGTCTTGGGGTCCTAATTCCCAAGTTTGATTTTTTTTAATCTTCTTCCATGGCATTGGTCCAATTCTCATCCTTACATGCCTCAATCACTATCTTAGGTTCTACTTTGGAAAGTAGACATAGATTTACCTGTTCTTCTATCATAACAACTTCTCTTCTTGTCAACACACCTTTGCTCTTATCACCAATGATCTAATCTTCAAAATGATTCTTCTGCACATACTTAGGACTCTTAGGAATCCTTTCTAGAGATTGATTCTCTTCAACTTGCATCTCCTTTTCCTTTTCCTTTTCTTCTTCTTTGCAAGAAGAATCATTAGATTCATATCCTTCTATCAACACTGATCTTTTATGTGGTTCTTCATCTACTTTGACTCTTGCACTTTCAACTACTTTCTTCAGCCTCTTGTTGCAACACCAATAAGCCTTGCTTCTTGTAGAATATCCAAGAAAGATTCCTTCATCTGACCTTGCATCAAACTTTCCCAAGTTTTCTTCATCTCTCCTGATATAACATTTTCTTCCAAACACTTTGAAATATTTGATAGTAGGATTTCTTCCATACCATAGTTCATAGGGAGTCTTTGAACCAATGTTAACTCTTTCTTGTACTCTGTTGAGTATGTATACTGCAATATGAATAACTTCTTTCCAATACACATTCAATATATTTGCTTCCTTCACCACTGTCCTTGCTAGTTCCTAAACTATCCTATTCTTTCTTTTTACAACTCCATTCTATTGAGGAGTTTTAGGATCTAACAAATGCCTTTTTATTCCATGATCTTCACAAAAAAATGTTAAACTCATTAGAGGTGAACTCTCCACCTCTATTAGACCTTAAGAAATTGATTTTCATATCAATTTCATTCTCAACCATATCCTTAAGTGCTTTGAATTTGTCTAGAGCTTTTGATTGTTCTTTGAGAAAAGTTACCCAAGTCATTCTAGAGTAATCATCAATTAACAACATGAAATACTTGTCACCTTGAAAGCTTCTTGTTCTTGTAGGTCCACATAGGTATGTATGCACCAACTCTAAAGGTCTTGCTATAGAATATTATTTGATGTTGAACCTCTTTATTTTTTACTTCCCAACTTGAAATTCCTTTCAAACTACATTGATAAGCTTTGTAATTCTTGACAGATCTCTCATAGCTTAAGTAGATTTGATCATCACTAGGTTATCAAAATTGATGTGACACATTCTTCTATGCAGTTACCTAAAATTCCTTGCAAACTACATTGTTAGGCTTTGTAATTCTTAGTAGATCTCTCACAACTTGAGTAGATTTGATCATCACTAGGCTATCAAAATTGATGTGACACATTCTTCTATGCCATACCCAACTTTCATTGATTTGAGTCATAAAACACTTACCATTAGCACCTTTGAGTTGATAAGCATTCCCATTTGTCCTTGTTCCTGCAACAACTAGAGTTCTAGAGATTCCTTTTCCAATTTCACAACCAACATCCTGAAATACAAGATTATATCATTTTCTACACATTTTTCCTATACTCAAAATATTGTGCTAGAGACACTTGACATAAAGAACATCATTTGTATTATGCTTGCCATCAAAACTAATTGAACCTTTTCCCACATATCTTAGTAGATGTATCATCACCAAAATTAACAAGACCACCTTCAAACTTTTCAAGTTTAACAAACTTACTCTTATCACTTGTCATGTGATTTGAGCATCCACTATCAATTATCCAGTGTTTTTTCTCCTCTCTAGCATGAAAATCAGTCACTATAGTCCCTTTGTTGTTGTGACATATTTTTAGAGCAATTTCCTACATACATCTTTTAGATTTAGTAGCATTATTTCCAACATTCAGAGCCATGAACAAGCACTCATCATTTTCATCATCCGGGTAGTCAGATTCATCATCAGATATGTTAGCATCTTCTTTAACATAATAACTTCTCTTGACAAATTTACCATTATTATCCTTATATTTATCACCTGAAACTTTGTTTGGACATATTGAAGCATAATGACCTATCTTTCCACAATTGAAATATTTGAAAGATAAATTACCTCTGTATTTTCAATCCCCCTTTTTCAATCTCCTAAAAAAAATTGCTTCTATCTCATCAAGATCATCCGGATTTGATCCATCATCGTTCTCTATTTTTCTAGCCTTAAAAGAAATCTAATGTCTTGAATCATTTTGACCAAACTCTCTCACTTCAAAAGTAGTTAAAGCACCAAACAACTGACCTCTAGAATAATGATCTAAATCCTAAGCTTCCTCAATAGTAGAAACTTTAGAACTATAAGATTTAGGAAGAGTTCTTAATATCTTCTTTACCATCTCATATTCTTACAATTTTACACCAAGGCCATTGATGGAATTGACAACTTCATCCACTATATGCATGTAGCTCACAATATCTTCATTATCTGACATCCTTAAGGTTTCAAACTTAGTCTTCAAATTCTACATCTTTTCTTGCTTGACCTTATCATTGCCTTCATAGATACTTTCTAGCTTCTTCCAAATTTATTTACCAAATTTGGTGCCCATAACCTTCACAAGTTTTGAATCAGTAAGACCACTCAAAAGAGAATTCCTTTCTTTTCCCTTGTTTTCATATGCCTTGATCTCATCATCAATTTTTGGACCATTAGTACGCATGGTATATCCATCTTCAATAGAATTCCAAATTTCAAAACCCCTAGGAAAACAAGGAAACCTTCCATCCTATTTTTCCAAAATACATATTTCATCCCATCAAACAATGGAGCCCCCTCATGTGTAATCCAGATCTATCTCAAGTGGTTAAGCTTCTTTCAAGGAACCTGGCTCTGATACCAATTATTAGATGCACAGGATAATTAAGAGGGGGTGAATCAATTGTATATCAAAACATCAAAACCCTCATTAACATTCAAATCTTTATTACCCTTAAATCCTTTATCAGATTTAGGTTGAAAGTAAACAAGAAAAATAATAACACGTCAAAACCTCGGGCACAATAGAACACTAGATTTACGTGGAAAAACCAAGAAGGGAAAAACTACGATGAGGATTAGCTCACAATATAAATTATTTAGCAACATCAAATACAATAGGCTCACTATCGGAGGGATCACTACCCAAAAGAAAGAAGGGCTCATTGCCAAATCAAAAGGAAGTAAGAAAGGGAGTGTTACAAAGAGAAATACATCTCAGAGCAATAGGAAGATCCACCACAACAACTCTGAACCATCTACAACCTCCAACTCACTACCTTCAGTAACTTTAGGTACACTACAAATGCAGACCCTTCATCTCACTACTTCAGATTCATGGGCATTAAGCTCACACTCATATCACCACACTTAATCAGATTCACATCTTTTACACACCTTCTAAAAATCTACACTCATCTCCAATGATTTACCTTGCTTATATACCATCCACAACCTTGAAAACATTCTCTAAGGTTTGTTATGCATCTCAAACATGCAATTACACGATAGGTCGACACCAAACACTTCTGTAATGGAAATAAGTGAAGGGAAAGCACTCCAAGGGTTAACTAGGAGCCAAATCTACACCAACATGCTTTACAAATCCTCCAAAAACAACACACCACTTTCGTAATTAGAATTAGCATGCTAGGTCAGACAAACCTATATTAATGCCCTTAAAAATTAAGTTCATGCTTAACCAAGTCTGCAACAACTTCAAAAAATGCATAACAACACTCCACAATATCCATACAAAATCTCAAAATATTCTGTAACTTTGCCACAACCTCTTGAAATTGAGAACATCATCATTTTGTGCAACTAGACACACTAGCACAAACATCCAACGCTCCAAACAACCTTGAAAAATACCATAGCACCTAAAAATATAGGAAAGGTAGCTACATAGAATACAACCACATTTCCAAATCTGAAAGACAAGGACCTTCACTATGGAAAAATTTGGAGCAATCTCATTTCTCCCAAACACCTTGTTTCACTAGACAAACATACTGTTAGACACAACTTTTATTGAAGAATGACCCAGAACCTAAAACTCTACATATAGAACCTATGATCACCTCTAATCATCATATCCAAACCATGCAACAATAGCTTCAACCATGAGGAAATTCATAGAAAAACACTAAACACCACTCTGTCGCACTAAACTCTCTTATTCAATTTTTCTCAAAAGAACTTGGAAACCAAGTGAACCAATTGCATCACCAATACTACTAACATCTCTGCAAAACATCTGAAACATCTGCAACACCTCTCATCAATTATAGCACATCCAACTATCTCTCCAAACACAAATTTTGCAACTATATTGAAGTACCAATGAAAAAACTAGCAACATTGTGTTGACATCAATTCCAACAACTCCAATGCTAGGGGTTGAAATTATCAACATCAACAACATTTTGACATTCTCTTAGGGGTTGAAATCAATGATAACACCCAAAAAACTCATAAACAACTCAAGATTCCAACAACCTCCAAATTATTAATGGTTTAGTTCATAGAGGTTTCATATAGTGAAAATTTGGTGAAATTTTTTGATTTCAATGCCCTACTTTGGTCAAAAAGTGGGACACGGTATTGGTTGACTTGTAGATCATTCATTTGTTCTAGAAGGGAGGAAAGGGGGAAGGAAAACAAGGGAAATCTAACAAAGGTAATTCTTTTAGGAATTCAAGATCAAGGTTCAAGATGAGGCTTAACTTGGTATCAAGTTAAGGCGAGGCTGATAATTCGTATATACAAAATTTCTATAATTTTGGACCTTTGAGGTTGAATAAAAAAGGGTTCTTGAATAAGGAATTATCAAAATTATAACTCCAAAAGATAGAAAAATTTGGGATGTAATGGATTAGAGTTTGCAAAGTGGAGATACAATTGAATAGGCACCATAAGGGATAGACAGATGAGGAATTTTGAAATTATGATGAATTGATGGCATTAGCATGATATCATCCAAACTATTAACATTGATATAATGTTTTGATTAGGGGTAAAAAATGGGTTTTTATGGGACCTGAAACCTAGTACAAAGGAAGACAAGCTGCACTTAATATATATCATCACCCATTAGCAACACAACAACAACCTCTAGAAAATTAGTGTGACAACACACTACAAATAAGAAACAAGCAAGGGCCAGAAACCGTTACACAACCTGATTTTAAACGAGACCAAAAACCTTTTTAAACTTAAACCTCACCTGAACCAACTAGGCATCAGTAAACCAAACTCTCAGATCAATCAAATGTGATCTCAAAAGAACAAAGATCATAGTGATATAAATCACCAATAAAACCAAACACCCCACCTCAATAGGGGTATTGAGATCCACCGCTGACAACTGCAAGAAATCAACATTCCTACAACACAAACTCACCTGGTAATAGGAGACCAACTCCAACTCCACCTCAAGAGGAGTGAGCTCCCCTCTATAAGAGAGGATGACATGATCAGCTAAACCATCACTACCAGGAATCATCAACACCCTCAACTTCCATCTCCATAGGAGAACCACCCACCTCAATATAAGCAACATCAGAGGGAGGTCCACCTCCATAGGACTTGAGGGGAACACGGTAGCTAGGCTAGCGACCAAAACATCCTTTGGAAAGCCCTGCACCAAGATCAACACCATCTGGGGTCTATGAATAAAACTTGAGAGCCAGCTAGAAAAGAGAACAAAGAAGAGAGGAACGAGCACCACATTCACAAGAAACTTCAACATCGACATCAGACCTGAAACCACCAGCTTCAAAACCACCTCAAAAGGAAAATGAGCAGAGACCCCAAAAGAGGCAAGCAAAACAAAAGCACCCCTAACCAAAGACAACAACTGGGTAAACGACAAAAGAAAGACATTCACTCCAGCCAGAAGCACCCCACCAAAAATAGGGGAAAAAAATAAAACCAACTACATAGAAATCCCCCAAATAGGAAGACAAAACAAGCAAGCCCAAGCAACACAAGGGAAACCCAACCAAAAAAAGGAAGACCACTCACAACTCTCGAAATGCATAGGAGACAAAGAGGAGAACCCAAAACACCACAAAGGTCAGGCACCAAAAGCCAAAAACCAAAGGACACCCTCAACAAACAAAAAAGCCACAATGACCAAAGAGGGGACAAAGACTCATGCAAGCAAAGAAAAAGAAGCCACAACTTATGGAAGAAAAGCTGACTAGAAGCATAGCCAAAATACACAACATAGGATTCAGGCACCTCTTTGAACACCAAACCAAGCCAACCACAGGGCCATTGCACAAGCCAAAAATATCCAAAAGGATCCACAAAAATAATGTGGCCAACAAGAAACAAAACAGGAGTCCCACTCCACCTCCCACTCAAACTCAGCCTATCAATCTTCATCTAGAGAAGAGGCACGAGCAATCAAAAATGATTAGGGACAAAGCTCCCAGCTTGGTCCGCTCTGAAGCCCCACCACAAGACACCATGCCAAGGAATCTTATTTCTAAGCAGAGATCCCTGACCATACATAAAAGGCCCTCCAAGAAATAGCCAAAACCAATACATAGAGACGTCTGCACCAACAACAGTGTCAACATCTTCCTCAGACTCCAAGAGCATGAAAAAGCCACCCGCAAAAACACAAAGAAAAAAACCCTCAGAGAAAAAAGAGGACTCCAACGATCCACCAAACATCACACTCCCCTCCAGCCCAGCTCCACAGGTAACCGAAAAGAGAGCTTCAAAATGAGTAGACCCATCTAGGTCATCATCCGATCCTTCATCACCTTTTCCATCAGAAGATTTCAAAATACTGCTCCCGCTCGCCTCTCCCGCTCACCATCAAATAACATAACATTGATATAATGTTAGCATGCATCATTAGAATAAATAATGAAAATTATGTTAGGAAAAGGTGTGTTGTACACCTTGCATAATGTTTATAATGTAATTCTTTATTTATTACGTGTGTGGTGTGCCTAGGGAGCCTAGAAATACATGCATAACTAGGAGTTAATATTCTTGGGGCCACTTTATGTTGTATGTAACATTGGGACATAAGTTTTTTTTCTATATAAAAAGGGGTAAAAAATTTATTGAAATTCATAAAAGAGAATTACGATGAAAGAAAAGGACCGAGGTCCCCTGAACCAACAAGAACAAGAACAAAGTCATCCTTCATCATACCCATCCCCATCCTTAGCAAGAATTTTCTCCAAATCATGACGAAGCACCTGAGGAACCAACTCCCACTCCTCGATTCTTGAGCCATCTACATGATCCGAAGCCCATTTCACCAAGCAATAAATAGCCCTATTCCTCTCCCTTGGAATATGAACAAAAGTCACCATTTCCATCAATGAACTAACCCATAAAATTTGATGCACAACCATAGGCAACTGCCAACTAACACCTGCCACTTTTTGGTCAATAAGAAAATTGATCAAGACCTAGGAATCAGATTGACAAATAATGCTTCTCCACCCCAAAGCATGAACCCTCTCAAAGGTGCAAAGAATTTCCATCCCTTCCACAAGGTTGATAGTTTGCGCCCTTTCATAGATCAAAAAGAAGAAGATCACCGAACCCAAATAATCCTTTCCAATCCCCCCAATACCATTGGGTCGAGGATTTTCCCTCAAGGATCCATCCATATTAATCTTTATAATACCATTCGAAGGGAGTTGCCATCTACCAACCCTATGAATTTTCTGCTTCACCTGTTGTCTTCTCTTGACACACATAGAAGCCAAGGACAACCCATGAATCCCCAATCTCTCTACCACCTCAACGTCCCTTTTCTCCAAAGGAAAATTCACTTCACACTTAGCTTCCACCATCTCCTGAACCATGCCCAAAATTCTCTGCCAGACTTGCTACACAATCTTCTTCTCTCAATGAAATATCCTTTGATTCCGTTCCAACCAAATCTTCCACAACATGAAGATAGGTCCCACATACCACACCTCCTACAAGAAAGCATCCATAGAAGGAGGATTACCCAACCCATGCCATAATTCAATCAAGGAGGAAGCATGAACACATGGACTCTTTCAAACACCCCACAAAAATGCCAAAGCTGGAGAGAAAAATGACAACAAAAAAACAAGTGAGTAAAGTCCTCCTCGTCAGCGCCACACAAAACACATACATAAGGACCCTGGAAGCCTCTCTTCTCAATATTATCCTAGGTCAAACACTTATTCCAAGCCAACATCCAAACAAAGCAATTGCACTTTGGCTAGGAGAACTTGTTCCAGACCTTCTTCCTCGTCCAACCTATGAGATAGTAACACCTAATATCCAGAGGAAATATTATAGAAACCGTTAGGATTAGGAGACTAGGCAAGCACATCTTCATCCTGAAGAGAGTTACACCATCTAATAGAAAGGATAATTTGCAGCTCAACACAATCCTCTCGCAAACCAACATCTAGCCAAGCATCAAGAGAATTCCATCTAGCCACCTCCAACTTATTACAAGAAGAGAAGGATTTAAAATCACTCACACGTGACTAACCAACCTCAAGAAACCTCTGGCAAAGATTCAAAAATTTGGGAAACTAAGTGATGATGGGAGGAGAGCCATCCCAATAATCAGACCAGAGTTGAACCTCGGTCCCCTTCTTAAAAATTCAAAATAAGACCTCCATAATAAGCTCAACCCCTTTTTTGAGAGTGCCCCAAATCGTTGAGCCCTTCCCTACAAGGGGGTATTGAGAAATATCAAGCTGAGGGATCCTTGGGAAATACTTCTAAGAAATAATTCTGGCCCATATCTTATCCTTCTCAATACACCATCTCCAATACAATTTCGTAGCTAGAGCCACACTAGTCAAAGCCAATTGCCATAAGCCCAAACCCCCATATTGCTTTAGGCTACAAATGACCTCCCATCTAACCAAAATCCATTTGGAAGACACCAAGCAACCAACCCATAAAAACTATCTTGCTACATAATCTAAGTCCTTAACAAAGCCTGACGGGGTAACCTGGAGCATACATCTATAAATGGGCAAAGCTTGCACCACTGACTTGATTAACTAAACACGTCCAACAAAGGATAACCACCTATGAGTCCAATGATTAACTTTCACCCAAAATTTATCCAAAATATTCTGCCAAGATTCCCTGGGCATCCTTCCAACCGAGATAGGGATACCAAGATAAGTCAAAGGGAGAGTCCCAATCTGAAATCTCAAAGTTTGGGAAATCCTCTGTTAAATGGGGCCCATAGTATTGAAGAAGAAAATAGAGGACTTATCCTCATTAATCTATTGACCCGAGGCAACCAGGTAGACATCCCACACCCGACGTAAATTAGAAGCTTCTCTCATTGTAGCCATACCCATCAGAGCGGTGTCATCTACAAATTGCAGGTGAGATTGCGGAGGCAAGTTGCCTCCCCACCTCCAACCCTGGATGAGACCTGACTCCACCTTTCATCAAATCAATCACCCCAAACCTTCAACAAGGAGAATAAACAACTATGGAGAAAGGGGGTCCCCCTGGCGAAGCCCCTTAGAAGCATTGAATAACTCATAATGTTCCCCGTTGATAAGCATAGAGAAGGAAATTGAAGTAACACAACTTATAACCCATTGAATCCACTCTTCCCCAAAACCAAAAGCACCAAGAACCTTCTGAAGGAAGGACCACCTAACTTTGTCATAGGCCTTAGCTATATCCAATTTGATAAAAATCACCTTTTCTTTAGAACTAGTCATAAAATGAATGGCATCAGTTGCAATAATAATCCCATCCAAAATTTTCCTACCCACCACAAAACCACTTTGTTCCTAAAAAAATAAGCTCTTTAAGCCCCTTTTTCAACCTGTTAGCAATTAACTAAGAGATATTTTTATAAATCACATTGCAAAGAGAAATGGGGTGAAATTGACTTAACCTATCCACCCCCTCACACTTCGGAATAAGAGCGAGAAAGGTAGAGTTTAAATCCCTTAACATCTGCTTACTCCTCTGAGATTCCTGAATAACCGTTAAAAGGTCCAACTTGATAATATCCCATAACTCTTGAAAAAACTCAACCAAAGAACCATCAAGACCAGGAGCCTTCCCTTTCTTCATCTAGAATATAGTCCCTTCTATCTCTTCAAGAGAGATATCACTCATAAGATGTCGATTCATTTCTCTAGACACCAAAGGGGGAATACAAGAAAGAACCTGGGCTTCCTCAAGAGATCCCCCTTGCGAGTCCTCCCTAAAAAGAGAGGCAAAATACTGCATCGCCTCACTCAATATTTTAGGAAAGGAAGAAAGATGCTCTCCACTATCATTCACCAGAACAGAGATAGAATTACCATGCCTCTTAGCTTTCATTGAATTGAAGAAAAAAGCGGTATTTTTATCCCCTTCCTGAAGCCACTCTATCCGAGCCTTATGTTTCCAATACATTTCCTCTCGCAGCTCGCACTCCTCAAGTGCTTTCAGAGGTCGTGCCTCTTCTTAAAGAAGCTCATTCGTCACCCACTCCTCCCTTATCAACCTTGTGATACCATCCAACTCAGCCTGAGTTGGTGCCTTAACATGAAAGAAATTCCCAAAGCACTGATGATTCCAATGCTTGAGCTAATTTTTCAAAAATTGAAGTAACTTAGCAAAAGTATACATTGTTGTGCCATAAGCGATTCTACCCCTCCTCCACCAGTCAGACACATAATCATTCAAAGAAGGGTCATGCAGCCACATGAGATGGAACCTAAAAGAAGGCGTACGAAGCACTTTGATAGGCCAGTGATCAAATCCTCTCCAATCCAAGATCTCAGAACAAGAAGACCACACACCACCAACCCAATAATAGGAAACCAAAAAATGATCCAATCTCTCAGCAATGTAGTAGTCCCCAACCTAATAATTGTTCCAGGTAAACTGACCATTATTGGACTTGATATCAACTAGATTGAAGGCATTGATGCTATCACAAAGAAGCAGCGTAGAGGGCTCCAACCTTCCAGTACCACCATGCTTCTCAACCAACTCAGAAATAACATTGAAATATCCATCCAAAATCCTTAGATGGAAAGGTGTCACACTACAGGAAAACCTGATATGGGACCACAAAAATTGCTTACCCTAAAAATCAATAGGAGCATAAATATTAGAAAAGAGAATAGCCTCCCCTGTCTCAAAACTAGGAACAATCATAGACAGAATATTTAGAGGACATCCACCAAAGAGGTCAAATATTTTGCGGATTCCATAAACAAGCTACACACTGAGAATATCCATGAGCACCAATACATTGGAACTCCTCGATCCTCCAAAACTTAGGTGCCAAACCAAACATACTCTCAATTGATAACTTAATCTCCTGCAGAAAAAGAACATCAGTACCTTGACTTCTTACTAAATCATGAACCGCTTTTTGTCTAGGGGTGTTGCTCAAGCCCCTAACATTCCACGAAAGAACAATCATTTCAAGGGGCTCAAAAAAAGAGAATCTAGAGTCTTTACTGACCCTGAATCCACCAAAGTCTCGCTTATCAATTCAATCTTTTCCACATCCTTCTTTCTACTAAGTTTAGTAGATTTCTCCGCCCCACCTTTCTTAAGATCCTTCTGCATGATGCCCAATTTAGGAGGAGGCTTGTTATTTCTAGCTGAATTCAAACATGCATTCCGCCTAGGAAGAGAAGAATCCCCACCCTCTTTCAGAACAAAAACGAAAGGAGTCGACACCTTTGAAACCACCATCTATTGATCAATATCCATGTGCAAACAATCATCACCTTGCAGACCCATAAAAGAATCAAGAATATGGCCATCTCGTACTGAACCCTCAACCCCCTGATTCAAGTTCATCAAACCCGGGATCACTTCCTGTTGGCTGAGATCATCCAAAACCTCAAACTTATTAAAAGTACCATCATCTTGTCTTTCCTTTAAGGTCCTCTTTTGACCTCGGTTCTTGTTACGAGATTTGATCGAAACAAAACCATCAACACCAACCACTTCATTAGGGGCAAGGCTCTTCGCCTTATCATCCCCAGGAGGATTGTGAGGAGGTTGTGGAGGCTAAGGCTCCACAAGCTTATATCTTAGACATCTCCGCTGAAAATGACCCTATTCATGACATAGTTGACAACGAAAATGAAGAGTCTCGTAGTCCAACTGTTGCACCCAAGAATAAGATCCCACACACATATCCACAACATCGAGAAAAGGCCTACTTAGATCAATTTCAACACAAATGCAGGCAAAATTCATTACCTTTTTACCCAAGGTCTGCGATGAAGTCCCAACTGGTTTTCCAAGCAACGAGGCAAGCAAGTGTAGAAAATCCTCCCAACAAAATTCCAATAGAAACTGAGGTAAAAAAACCCACACCAAGACACGATTCAAAAGCTCCTAAGAGGGGTAAAAACCTGCATACCATGGATTGATAAACAACCCCACCTTATTATGAAAATAAGGGCCTCCCTCAAAGACCCTATTGCGATCATCCATGCAATTAAAAGTAACCATAAATTATTTTTTATCCAACAACATTATGTCCATTTCTCCCTCCGGCTCCCAAGTCCTCTAGGCCCAAAACTCCAAAAACTACAGAGAAACCCTCATCCCCAAAAAATTTCAATATAAGGAGTGATTTGAATAGTATTCAATATCATCGGCAATCATCTCCGATGAGACAACCAACTTTGGCATCTCCTTGTAACGTTCGAGACAACTATTGATCTTCGTGATCCATGAACCATTAGACAACCCCGTACCAACAAGCTTTGTATCTAGAGAAAATAAATTATTATCAAAAGTCTTCATCCCTTGGTTCGAAGACATCGAGCCTATCGTTGCCTAGAAGTCCATGATAGGAGACTCTCTCGATGCCTCACCCCGAGATAGGGACATTGAGCCTGAGACAAGCCTACAAAAATACCAAATGACAATGGGTGGGGGACCCCACACCACCCTCATCAAAACTCCCTCCATGCACTCTTCAAACCCGCGTACCCTACCACACCAACACCAACAAAGAGAAACAATGAATAAAGAGAAACCTTGTGCACCAAAACATACCTACACACCACACCCAAGCCATCGCAGGCCCAAGCCCACCCCACAACGATAGGCCCCAACACTTACCATAGAGATCAATCAAGGGAAACCCCAAAGAAAGTAAAAAACTCCACCTAAATGCAGAACACAACCACACAGATCAAGAAAAATGTAGAAACCATACGCAACCACCTAACTTCACTAGAACAACCCACCCAACAACGCACATGAAGACAAAGATAATTCATGAGCTAGGGCTCAGGTGGCCTAGCTTAGTCTAAAAAACTGTAGATGCCATCCAAAAATCACATTGGAACACAAGTTAAGTTGCTAAAATATAATTATTTAATATTGGGGAAAATAATTAAATAAAGTACCCAATATAAATGTGGGGACATGGTTTTGTAATCTCATGGCTTTAGTCACATGGTTTTATGTAATACCACTTCGTGGTTTTGTGGGAGCTTGTTTCTATAAAAGAAACCACATGGGTAGTTGTAAAGGTTGGTAAATTTGTAGGTTAGCTCTTGTTAGCATTTGTGAGGGTTTGAAGCATGACATGGGATGTGTCGTTACATGCTTGTTCACATGGATTGCTTGGAGAGGGATTTTTTCTTCAATGGTGTTCATGGAGACTCTAAAGATGCATTGTAATTCTTATTGCTGCATAATACATGAGTGATGGATGCTTTTGGAGGTTGGTTTTTTCCTTCTTGAGGGTTTTCCTAGGGTACATCTTATGTCATGTTTTTATGGGTATGTTGTCTATTCTCTTGCATGTTGATTATGAGTACTTATTTGCATAGATTTCTCTTTTGGGTTATGTGAAAATTGTCATTAGATGGCTACAAATTTCCTTTCATTTGGTATCAGAGCCATGGTTGTGGTTGTATAAACCTAGGTTGAGAAAAATCTTGTTTGAGTTTGAATCTATGCATTGCATGAGAGAATGAAAGACATGGCAAGATATGAGGGTTTTGTAGATTGTTTTTTTCAAATCTAAGGGTTTTGGGTTTTTTGTTATGATGGGTTGTTTGAAAATTTGAGGTGTGAAATTTTTTGGGCAAAAAGGGTTACTTAGTTGTGCATTCAAATGGGGGTTTTGTGGGGGAGATTTTGTAAATGACTTCCTGTGATAAAACAGACCTCATGGATGGATTCAGGTTGGTCGAGAGACGAAAATTGATATATATAACTTGACATATTTTGGCCGAGTTGAAGAAAAATGAGTTTTTTTAGCCAATATGGTCATATGACCATCTCAGTCTATCGAATAAAATAATATTAAAAAATCTAAAAAAACATTATCTCGTCCGTCGAAAAATTTTGTCTTGCAAAAAAATTCAAATACAAATAATTGAAAGTTAGAAAATCGTATTGAAATATTTGAAAAGGAAATTAAAAAAATAATAATGGGCTTTGGGGGGGGATCCGCAAACCCCCAGCCCATACCTTGCTTTGATGGTACTATTGAGTACCACCACTGTCGGCGGGTACCGACAGTGACGGTATCGCCGTTTTCAACCCACCTATAGGTGGTACTGGGCGGGCCCACTCTCCCTAACTACGAGTGTTTAAACAATATCAAACAAATTTAAAATGTTTAAAAAGTCCACCATATATTCTGAAAGCGTTGGATTTGAAAATAGATTAAACCCTATTTTATAAAGGCGTTAGGTTTGGTATAAAGGGGGAGGTGCATATTTTTTAAAGTTTGAAAAAATTAAATTGCATTTAATACCATTTTAAAATTTTCCATCCTAAGTGGCGACACTACCATCCAACCACCGATTGACCACCCTAGGGCCACCCCTACACCACCCTATAGCTAGATTGGAGAGATTTTATTCTAGGAGGCATAACTTTCGCTCAGGGTGTCTGTTTTTTTCTCTTCTCAGACTCGTTGGAAGTTGACTTAGTGCTCTACACTATGGTGCCAATGATTTCATGAGATTTTACAATTTGGATAGTGTTTTTCTTACTGGAAGTCAGGTGTTCATCTTGAGCTTTGAGAGGGCATATCTTGTGCACACAAAGTAGGATTTTGGACTTCGAATAGTCGAAAAAAATCTTGTTCAAAGCACTACACAATGGATTAGGTTTGGAGTTGTTTTGACATGATTTATTTGTTTTTATTCTATCCTGAGATGTTTATAGGTTACTTTGACTATGGTGATACTATGAGTTTATGGGTTGTCAGATCTTGGTGATTTGATGATAAATTCATTGTATACTTAGTTGTACATCTCAGATTACTCTCTTTTGACATGGTTATCAGTATTTGGTTGGATTTGTATTGTTCATTGTGGTATCTACAAGTTGTGAATTTTTTTAGGTGGTCTATACTTACATGTTGCATTTATGACTTGGACATGGGTTGTCTATGCCCATAGATATTTCAGTGTTGATGCATTTTCAGTTTGGTGGATTGGTTTAGTCAATTGGTTTGTTGGTTTTGTTGTCATGTTGAGGAGTAGAGATGGTATTACCAGGTATAGTCATGATGTGAGACCTATGTAGTTGACTATGTTATGTGGACATGTGGACACAATTGGATTGTTAATTGCTGGTACATATGTTGGTGATCATGGTTTCATGGATGTTTCTTGTGCTTTAGAGGCTTTGGCATGTCATGTTTGATTATGTAGGTGCATTTTTGTGGTGTTAGGATGTTTTTTCTTATCTCCTAGACGCTTGTTTGGTTCCTTGAATATGGTACTTGGATGTGTACATGTTTGGAAAATCAGATCGAAGGTTGATTTGGTGTTTGAGTCATTTGGTCTACATGGTTATTCTCTTGGATATCTCAGTTTGCAATTTACTGATGTGATGACGAGTTTGCATGTTTCAGTGATTGGATCTACAAGTCATGCAGATTATGGATTAGCTACCCATTTACTTGCAGTGGGATGAATTGGTTGTGGATTATCTTTATTCACTAGGTTTGATTCATTGTTGTTACAAACATTGTCAATTGGCCTTGTTTGTGGTCATTTGTACATTGGTGTGTGTGCTTTGAGATGAGAGGATGGATCATGTTTATAGTACCTAGATAGTTGATTATGGGACTTGTAGCATGTGGTTTATCATGATTTCATCGATAGTTTGGTTACAATTTTCAGTGGGAGCTTTTGACAATGATGGATTGGCAGTGATTGGATATGTTTATGATGGTTTGAAGGTTGTAGATATCTTCTTGGCTTGGAGATTTTGGTTCTACTTGTTATTGTTAGGTTTTCAATGGCAGATATCTAAAAGCTAAATGCAGATTTTATCAAATAAACCAGAAGTAAAACACACAGAAAAATAACACAGAGAATTTAACGTGGTTCACCCAATGTGGGCTACATCCACCAAACCGCAGCCATCCAATGATTTCATTAACCAGTGTAAAACCCTATTACAATATCGCGAATAATCGCTTGTTTCTTATAATACTGTAACTCTATCCTAAACCCTTTATAAATTAGGGTTATACAAAATCGGGGATATTTCCCTTTTTTGTGATTTTTCCCTTTTTCAGTAATTTCGCGAAAAAGCAGGCCAAAAATTTTTCTCGGGGGCTACCGCCCCCGATGAAGAGTGTACAGTATAGAATGATCAGTCGCCACATACCAACAATCTCCCACTTGGAGACTGATCAGGCTCCACACCTAAACAATCTCCCACTTGGAGACTGAACCTGGACGACACCGCTGCACTTACAGCTCCCACTGGAAATAAGCACCTTGGATCCTGCTGCTTTCTTATACTTTAATTCAACCTTGAAGGCCAACCGAAGCTGAAGAGGAGCTCAGCTTCTCCCTTATCACCGCCTTAGTAAACATATCCGCTGGATTTACATCTGTATGTATCTTTGCCAACTTTACCTGTCCATCCTCCATCACTGACCGAATGAAATGATACCTCAACTGTATGTGTTTGGTTTTAGAGTGCAAAGCAGAATTCTTTGCAAGATGTATAGCACTCTGGCTGTCTGTAAACAAGTAATTTTCAGCCTGTTGTTTTCCCAACTCTTCCATGAAAAGTTGCATCCATATCATCTCTTTTGCTGCCTCTGTTGCAGCCACATACTCTGCCTCTGTGGTGGATAAAGCAACCACCTTTTGCAATCGAGATATCCAACTTACTGCTGTCCCACCAACGGTAAATACATAACCTGTGGTACTCCGCCTGGTATCAATATCCCCTGCCAGATCTGAGTCAACATAGCCTTTTAAATCTGTATTAGATCCCTCAAAACATAAATGTTTATCTGGTGTACCTCTCAAATACCTGAGAATCCATTTCACTGCATTCCAATGCTCAATTCCTGGATTACTCATATACCGGCTAACAACTCCTACAGCATGTGCAATATCTGGTCTCGTGCATACCATGGCATACATTAAACTACCTACAGCTGAAGCATATGGTACTTTGGACATTTTTTCTTCCTCCTCTTGTGTCTTTGGACACATATCCTTAGTCAATTTTACATGACTGGGCAAAGGTGTGCTGACAGCTTTTGCATTCTCCATATGAAATCTCTGCAACACCTTTTTAACATAATCAACCTGAGATAAAAACAATTTCCTGTTTTTCCTATCTCTTGTAATCTTCATACCAAGGATTTGTTTTGCTGCCCCCAAATCCTTCATAGCAAATGAATTTGCTAACTGTTGTTTTAACTCCTTTATGTGATCCATGTTAGACCCCGCTACAAGCATATCATCAACATATAAACATAAAATAATGTAGCTATCTTCACCTAGCATCTTAAAATAAACACAATGGTCTGAATTACACCTATTGTAACCTTGCTCAGCCATAAAACTATCAAATTTAAGATACCATTGTCGAGGTGCTTGCTTTAAGCCATATAAGCTTTTCTTCAATCTGCACACTAGTTTCTCCTTACCTTTGACCTCAAATCCTTGTGGTTGTTCCATATAAATTTCCTCTTCCAAATCACCATGGAGAAAGGCAGTTTTAACATCAAGCTGTTCTAAATGTAAATCTTCAACAGCCACAATACTTAACACAGTACGAATAGAGGTCATTTTAACAACTGGAGAAAATATTTCATCAAAATCAATACCTTGTTTCTGTGCAAATCCCTTTACAACTAATCTGGATTTAAATCTTTTCTTACCTCCATCCTCCTCTTTCATCCTATAAACCCATTTGTTTGCTAAAGCCTTTTTACCTGCAGGCAACTTGCATAATTCCCAAGTTTGATTTTTCAGCAAGGAGTCCATTTCTTCTTCCATTCCATGCTCCCACTGAACCTTGGTATCCACCTGCATAGCTTCATGATAACATTCTGGTTCACCAGCATCAGTTAATAGAATAGAGTACAAAGAGGGAGAAAATCTTTCTGGAGGTCTACTTAACCTTGAAGATCGCCTAACATTCACTGGAGTTTGTGGTATTTCTTGTTGTTGCTGTTGCGGAGCATGAGGAACCACTGGAACATTGGTGTTTGTAATATCATCCAGCACTGCATAATCCTGTTCTTTCTTCTCATGCTGCTGCAATAGATCTTTGTACAACATTTTCTCATTGAATATGACATCCCTGCTTCTCACAATTTTCTTATTTTCAAAATCCCAAAGCCTATAACCAAATTCATCTATGCCATATCCAACAAATATACATTTCTTTGATTTTGCATCAAGCTTGGTTCTATTTTCAGAATCTACATGTGCAAATGCTTCACAACCAAAGGTTTTCAGAAAAGAATAACTCACCTTCTTACCTTTCCATGCTTCCTCTGGAATACCACAACCCAAAGGATTTGATGGACCTCTATTAATTAAATAAACAGCAGTGTTTACAGCCTCTGCCCACATGTTTAAAGGCAACCCAGCATGCAATCTCATAGTCCGTGCACGCTCCATTATTGTTCTATTCATGCGCTCAGCCACTCCATTTTCCTGTGGAGTCCTTGGAACCGTTTTCTGCCTACGAATACCATTAGAGGAACAATAATCTTCAAACTCTTTGCTGCAATACTCACCACCATTATCAGATCTGAGACATTTCAACTTTTTACCTGTCTCATTCTCAACCAAGCTTCTCCATTTTTTAAAAGTTTCAAATACATCAGATTTCTGCCTAATGAAATAAATCCATACCTTCCTAGTTGCATCATCGATGAATGTGACATAATAATGAGAGCCACCGAGAGAAGATACCTGAGCTGGTCCCCATACATCCGTATGCACAAGCTCCAATTTCTCATCTTTCTTTTGTTTCCCATCCTTGAGAAAACTAACTCTCTTTTGTTTGCCATACACACAACTTTCACAGAAATCCATGTTAACACATTTTAGACCTGGTAAAGCATTCTTTGAATGAAGTACTTTCATACCTTTTGCACTCATGTGACCAAGTCTGTTATGCCATAGTACTGATTCAGAATTTGCAGCAACTATCTGATTTTCTTCCTGCTGAACTGCAGCAACTGTTCCTGAACATTGATTTTTATCTGCAATAGCTAAAGTAGAAGGAACAATATGACCTGTACAAAGATATAAGGTGCCTACTTTCGCACCTTTTGCTACTACTAAGGCACCTTTTGTAACCTTCCAATTTTTATCACTAAATGTAACAACACAACCTTCATCATCTAGTTGCCCTGCAGAAATTAAATTTCTTTTTAGCTTTGGAACGTGCCTTACCTCATGTAGTAGCCAATGATTCCCATTCTGCAACTTGATCTTGATTCTTCCCTTTCCAACAATCTGACAAGGTTCATTATCTCCCAAATAAACTAGCCCAAAATCCCCTTGGACATAATCAAGAAAATAATTTCTATGGGGCGTAGCATGAAATGAAGCCCCTGAATCTAACACCCAAGAATCATCAGCATTATCAAGAGAAAGAATCAAAGCATCCTCATCAGATTTATTACTTACCACATTTGCCTCTTTATTTCCTTCCTGTTTGTCTCCTTCTTTATTTTTTCGAGACCAACAATCTTTCTTTACATGCCCTGACTTACCACAGTACCAGCAATCCCTCTTGTCTCTAGATTGGGACCTTCTGTCCCTTGATTTTCCTCGTGACTTCCCACGACTCCCAAAATTGTTTCGTCTCTCATTTGTTCTGCCCCTGCTTTCTGCATTCAAAACACTGCCTGATGTGGATGTTCCACCTGAGCTTTTCCTACGAATTTCCTCGCTCAAAATAACACCAACAACATCATCAAATTTCAATGTATTTGAACCAGAAACAGAATTGCTAACCGCCATTACCAAGCTATTCCAGCTTTCAGGCAAAGAACACAAAATCAAAAGAGCCCTAACTTCTTCATCAAAGTTAACTTTTACAGAAGTTAATTGACTGGTAACCGTATTAAATTCATTCAAATGATCAGTAACTGATCCACCTTCTACCATTTTCATATTAAATAAGCGCTTCATAAGAAATACCTTATTCGAAGCGGAAGGCTTTTCATATAACTTTGCTAGGGTTTCCATCAACTCTAGAGTTGTCTTTGCTGTTGTGATATTGAACGCCACCGATTGTGCCAGGCATAAGCGAATACTGCCAAGTGCCTTTCTGTCCAAAATATCCCAGTCCTCATCCGACATTGTGTAGGTTTCTTGGTTTTCCCTTCCAATGGCCGCCATAAATCCTTCTGATAGAGATAGTCCTCCATCTGCATCTTCCATAACTGATAGTTCTGCCCATTGAACTTATCAACCTTCATCTTACCCTCGTCTGCCATTGCTCCCACTTAACCGTGAGACTCCCACTCAACCGTGAGACTTTCCTGCAAACGATAATTGAAAAACAACTCGCTCTGATACCACTTGTTAGGTTTTCAATGGCAGATATCTAAAAGCTAAATGCAGATTTTATCAAATAAACCAGAAGTAAAACACACAGAAAAATAACACAGAGAATTTAACGTGGTTCACCCAATGTGGGCTACATCCACCAAACCGCAGCCATCCAATGATTTATTAACCAGTGTAAAACCCTATTACAATATCGTGAATAATCGCTTGTTTCTTATAATACTGTAACTCTATCCTAAACCCTTTATAAATTAGGGTTATACAAAATCGGGGTTTTTCCCTTTTTGTGATTTTTCCCTTTTTCAGTAATTTCGAAAAAAGCAAAGCCAGACGGGCTACCAATTCAATTGGTAGCCGGTCCTTCACGGGGCGTTCGACCTAACCCCTGGCGAGGATACATGAAGAGTGTACAGTATAGAATGATCAGTCGCCACATACCAACAGTTATGTTATTGGCATGTCAGTTGTGTGTGTAGACTTGGATGATCTTCATGGAGAGGATGGTTGTCATGATGCCATGTGTGACTCAGTATCACATTTCAATGGGAGTTGTTGGCAGTGATGTGGGTTCACCATTTGATGGTGGATGATCATCTGCAATGTTTGTTGGTGTCATGGATGGATTCTTGGTTTCTACTTCTATGTAGTGAGGGTTCATTAGCATCTTTGGTTTCATTGATAGAGGATGGTTATATTTATGTGGGTTGGATATTTTGACATCTTTGTTTGCCAGCATGACTTCTTTAGTCTTTGGTTGAGGTGTCATGCTTTGTATTATGATATGTGATCCTTATTTTGATATGATGGTTATGTTATTATATCATGATTTACTCTTGATTGTACATTATATTTTCAGAATGATATAACTAATTGTTATGTTATTTGGATCATATGATATTCTTTGAGGAGTTGTGTGATCATAATGTCATGGTTATGTTCTTGAGTCACGATTGGATATGTGACTTTGATCTTTGTTGGTTCTCTTGGTATTGGGTACATTGATCATTTGATTGATTACTTCATGATGGTGCTATGTTGCATTTGGATTTTTGCATGGATTGGTTGGTTATAGGTACTCATGGATACTTGGAGACATAGGTGAGGCTAGAGTTCTCTTCTGGCTAGAGACATGTGTTGAGATGGTTACTCTTGAAGAGTTTTCAGTAGGAATTCTAGGGAGCCTAAACCTTGGTTGGACGTGAGTTCAACATGGATCTATGAGGAGAGTGTTCTTGGATGGGTCACGATGACTTGGATATCTTGAAGGAGAATTCTCATTCCCCACTCTTGGTCTACTTGGCAGTTTACTTGAGAAGTATTGCCCATTGTTTCTTTCAGGTGCATTATGTTTATGCTTTATCTTCTCATGTATATGGATCTTGAGCTATGGATATATGGTTTTGGAGGATTCATTTGAGGAGTATTGGATTTTTTATCTCCTTATGCATTGTGATTACATTCATTGATGTTGATTTTAGGAGATGTATTTGGATTTTTTCCTTCATTGGGAATAGATTTAGTTTGATCATCTTTGGTTACGAGAGGCTTACATTCATGTTGGTTACAAGATATATATGTTATATTTGATCTTGGTGATTGAACGGTTGGGTGTTGTTATAGATTTTTTTTTGGGGTGTTGTGGAGGAGATCATACTTGACACAATTTTTATTTAGAGGTGTATGTAGAAATATTTTCTAAGGTTAATGATGTGCAATATTTCTCTCTTTGGTCTTGATTATCTTCTTAGATGTTTGGCTTCACATTATACTGGTTTGAGGTTTGGTTGGAGCTATTGTGATCACTATTTTGTGGTCACGTGTTTTCACTTATCTTCTTGGGTGATGACATGGAGGTTTCTTTATCTCTTTCCTTTGTTGGGTGTGGAGATCTTGGGAGATCTATGGAGACTTGTGGTGAGAGTTGTTCTTATAGGTTATTCATTTACATGTTTTTCATATCATTGTGGATGTTCCTTGGTACTACATGATATTGTTTACACTTTATATATGATGCTATTGGTAGAATTGGTGTGCCTTGATATTTTTCAGGTTTTCATTACCCATATAGTGAGAGCTCTTGGATGTGTATGTCATTCTTTGAAAAATTTGCACATGGAGTTTATGATTGCAGTTTATGGGTGTATATGTTTATGGCATGAGTTTACTATGTTTTGTTTAACTTGGAGGTATGGATAGTTGGATGTGTTGGAACTTGTTGTGGGTGTTATTTCAGCTATGGGTTTGTGTATCTTGACAACTATTGGTGCATATTGATACCTCTAGATTGAGTGCTTATGTTTGGGATATCAGTTGAGGCAAGACTTATGCTTTGTTGTGACAGATTGTGTGGCTTCTCTTTGGATGGATTCTTATCTTTGTGAATTTTCATGATGGTGGATGAGAGAATTCATGCTTGGGATGGTGGTCACTCTGATTCTTGTTACAAGTATCTTGATGGAGCACATGGAGCACTTTGATTCCTTGATGGAATATGTGGCTATATGGATTATTCATTTGATTCATGTTTTGAGGAAAATTGTTCCCCTTATGCAATGTATATAACAATTGGGAGAATGTTAGGAAAAGGTGTTGTACACCTTGCATAATTTTTATAATGTAATTATTTATTTATTATGTGTGTGGTGCACCTAGGGAGCCTAGAAGTACGTGCATCACTAGGAGTTAATATTCTTGGGGCCACTTTATGTTGTATGTAACATTAGGACATAAGTTAAGTTGCTAAAATGTAATTATTTAATATTGGGGAAATAATTAAATAAAGTACCCAATATTAAATGTGGGGACATGGTTTCATAATCTCATGGTTTTAGTCACCTGGTTTTATGTAATACCACACGGTGGTCTTGTGGGAACTTGTTTCTATAAAAGCAACCACATGGGTAGCTGTAAAGGTTGGTTAGTTTTCAAATTAGCTCTTGTTAGCATTTGTGAGGGTTTGAAGTATGGCATGGGATGTGTGGTTACATGCTTGTTCACATTGATTTCTTGGAGAGGGCTTTTTTCTTCAATGGTGCTCATGGAGACTCTGAAGATGTATTGCAATTATTATTACTGCATAATACATGAGTGATGGATACTTTTAGAGGCCGTCTTTTTCCCTCTTGAGGGTTTTCCTAGGGTATATCTTATGTCATCTTTTTATGGGTATGTTATCTATTCTCTTGCATGTGGATTTTGAGTACATATTTGCATAGATTTCTCTTTGGGTTGTGTGGAAATTGTCATTATATGGATGCGAGTTTCCTTTCAAATTAAGGTATCATGGATGGGGAAAATCTAAAACTCTAATTAGGTACTTGTTGGGAAAAGGTGGAATGCTAGACTTTTGGGGAATGCATGCTAGGTGTGACAAGTCCAATAAGGATGGAGGGATCCAAAATTTTGAAAGTCAAACACTTTGAGGAATTCGATGAAGACATAATGGAAGGTTGGGATTAGGGATTTAGGAGTGACATGGCAAGTATGAGGATATGGGAAACTCCAAAACTCTTAAAAGCTAACAAACTCAACACTTAGACAATTTTGATAGGATTAAAGAAAGGTGTCAAGATCAAACAAGAAAGCATGATGGCATGGAAGATCCTAAAACTCTAAAACTCTGATAGCATAAAAAAACACTAAATAAAACCCTAGAAATAGCCTAGACTTAAGTTTTTTTAATATATTTTGGGCACCATTTGACATCTGGGGGACCTAATTAGAATAGCTCATATTAGTTATAAACAATGAGTCAAATATGACTAAGACACACAAAAGGGGAGGAACTTAAGAAAAAAATTGATATTATAGATTTAATTCCCAACACCTTGTATCCTTAATCACTTTTTAGTCATCGATCATGTATCATCATTGTTAGGAAAATTAAAGTGTGGAATAAACTCTCCTAATGTCAAACCTCAGAGAAGAATGCAGACATGTCTTAATTTTCTGAACTACAGTTCATTAAGATGCACATGGAAGAAAATATCAGAACAAAGAAATATACACACACACACAATTGAACACCAAATTTATGTGAGAAAACCCTTATGGGAGAAAAAAACCCACCACACCAAAGAAAAACCTCTTGTATTACAGTAATTTAATTACATACAAGTTACAAACTCTCCTTTCTAATAATCAATCTCACAAAAACAACATTTCACTGTTATAATGCATATACAACATACAATGAACAACACCCACTGATCATTCGACCATCCAACATTTGGACCATCAAACTCTCGAACCCCTTCATAGTTACAATACATTGCAATGTATAACAACATCCATGAACGATTCATTCTATGTACAATCGATTCAGTTCAACTTCCTTTGTTGAACAACCGTCAAACTTCCCAGGAATTCAAATGACCTCCTTCCAAGTCAGCAACATCCTCTAGTTAACAACTTACATCTCAATAATTCATCAAGTCCGTGCTCTTCACCTTACATCGCGCTACCGCTACGTAATCAACAGACTCTCTCGGGATGGCGGTAACTGCGCTACCTCCAGATAGGTTGAGGGCTCTCGAGGTAGGGTGATAACCGCTCTACCGCCAGACGATTGATAGAATTTTTCGGTATGGCGGTAACCTCTCTACCACTCGATAGATGAGAGGCTCCTGTGGTATGGCGATAACCTCTCTACCGCTACACATCCAACAAGCTCCTGCGGCATGGCAATAACTGCAATACCGCTCCTCTCTCTCAATCACCTGGTAGTATAGAGGTAAACGAATAAACATAACACTTAAGAAATTTTTTTGCTTGGTGACAATATCAGGGTGTCTACAAGTGAGTTTGAGACACAGATTCTCAACAATCTCCCACTTGACAAAGAAATCACTTAACCCTTTTCAATACTTGAAGTCATTGATTATTTTGGACTCCAAGGCCCATCAAAATTGCACACCATCTGAACTTGTTCGTGCTCACTAGCTTTGTCAATGCATCAACAACATTCTTCAAAGTATCCACCTTTTCCAATCATACCTTTCCATCCTCCACCATATCTCATACAAAATGGTACTGCACATCAATATGTTTCGTCCTGGCATGGAAAGTAGGATTTTTCGCCAAACAAATAACACTCTGAATGTCACAACAAATAATAATCTACCCTACATCAAAACCAATATCAGAACACAATCTTCTAAGCCAAATGGCTTCCTTACAAGTGTTAGTTTCTGCCATGTACTCAAGCTCTGTAGTAGATAAAGTGACTATAGCCTGTTGCTTGCTCATCCAACTAACTGCACCACCATTCATCATGAAACAGTATCCATCGGTGGATCTTTTGATGTCAATGTCCCCTACCCAATCAAAATCCACATACCCACGAATGCTAAGAGTCCTATGTGATTCAACTGAATTACCGTGGTAACACAAAGCATATTTTGAAGTGCCCTTCAGATATCTGAACACTCTTTTCACAACATCCCAATGTGTTCTTCCAGGATTAGCCATAAACCAACTAAGTACTCCCACTGCTTGGACAATGTTTGGCCTTGTACAAACCATTGCATACATTAACTTGCCAATTGCACTAGCATAAGGCACTCTAGTCATGTCCTTTATCTTAGTAGGAGATTTTGGACAATTTTCAATAGATAGCTTCGTTCTCTGCAAAAATGGAATAATTAGCTACTTGCAATCAATCATACAAAATATGTACATAACAGTGTTAATATACTTACTCTGGTTGAGCTAAAAAAATTTGGACAATTTTCAACAGATAGCTTCATTCCCTGCAAAACTGGAACAACTAGCTACTTGCAATCAGTCATAAAAAATATCAACAGAACAATGTTAATATACTTACTCTGGTTGAGCCAAATTTTTCTACTCTTTCTATCCCTAGTTATTTCCATTCCTAGAATATACCTTGTTGCACCAAGATCTTTCATTTCAAACTTTGCAGACAACTGAGATTTTAGATCAAAAATAATAAACTTACTATTCCCTATGAACAACATATCATCAACATAGAGTGCAATAACAAGAACTCGATTATTTTTAGTCTTGAAGTACACAAAATGATCTGATTTTGATCTTACAAAACCCAGTGACAAAACAAACATGTCAAATTTTTTGTACCACATTCTAGGCGACTGTTTTAAACCATACATAGATTTCTTTAACTTGCAAACCATATTTTCTTTACCTTTTTTCACAAAGTGCTCTGGTTGAGACATATAAATTTCTTCTTCAAGATCACCATGAAGATACACTGTATTCACATCCATCTACTCAATCTCTAAGTTTTAAGTTGTTACAAGTGACAAAATAAATCTGATAGATGTCAACTTTTCTACTGGAGAAAATATTTCCCCATAATCAATTCCCTCTACCTGGGAATAACCCTTTGCAAGCTACCTCTCTTTGTACTTTTCAATACTGCCATCTAGACCAATTTTCTTTTTAAAAACCCATTTACAACCCACAATATTTCTACCTTCAGGCAATGGAGCCAGATCCCAAGTATCATATTTCTTTAATGATGCTATTTCTTCATTCATGGCTTCCAACTAGGAATCTGAATCAAACATTTCAGTTGCCTCTTTTATAGTCCTAGGCTCATAAGTGTTAGTAATCAAAGCATAGGCACAAGTAGAATCCAACATAGAGAATCCATACCTATCAGGTTTCTTCTTCTCACGTGTAGACCTCCTCACAGGCTGGGGATGAGGTTGTGGTTCTTCTTCTTTTTCAGAACTCTCACAGCTTCTCAAACTCTCCTCAGTTTTAGGTACACTATCAATGTGGTGTTCCTCATTTTCAAGAGTTAGAGGTATTTCAACAAAATCATTTTTCTCTTCTTATTCTTTCATCTTTGATTGCAGATCTAACGTAGAAGGTTTCAGCTCACGAAAGATTACACTTTTGTTGTACAATACCTTCTCAGTCACAAGATTCCAAAGCTTGTATCCTTCCACACCAATGTCATAGCCAATGAAGATACACTTAACAAATTTATTTTCCAATTTAGATCTTTTCACATCAGGTACATAAACATATGTTTCACAACCAAAGACACAAACATGTCTTAGAGAGGGCTTCTTACCATACCAAGCTTCCATAGGCATTTTATCAACAAGTGCCAAAGAAGGAGATCGATTTACCAAGTAACATGTTGTAGCCACAACCTTAGCCCTGAAATTTTGCTCCAAACTAGCATTGCTCAACATACTTCTTGCCTTCTCCATCAATTTCCTGTTCAACCTTCCAACAACTCCATTTTGTTGTGGAGTGTAAGGTGTTGTTTTATGCCTCTTAATTCCATGGTCTTTGCAATATCTTTCAAATTTTGCATAACAAAATTCACCACCGTTATCTATCCTTAAGCATTTTATTTTCTTACCAGTCTGATTTTCAACCAAGTTCTTGAACTCTTTGAACCGACTAAACACTTCTGATTTACTTTTTAGAAAATATACAAATGCCCTTCTCAAATAATCATCAATGAACGATACATAATATTTTGAATTTGACAACGAAGGAACATTCACTCGACCAAAAACATCAGAGTGAATATAATCTAGAACACCAGAAAATTTATGAGGACTAGAGTAAAAAGAAACACGATGATGTTTTCCATATATAAAATGTTCACAAAATTCAATTTCCATATTAGAATCATGAAGCCCCTCAGCTAGGTTTTTATTTTTCAAGGCTTTTAAGCCTTTCTCACCAATATGACCTAACCTTTGATGCCAGAGCATAGTCTTCTTTGTAGGAAGTTTAACTTCTAAAGAATCAGCCCCTATAGGGACTTCAGTCTCCTTTGCACGAACAACCTAATGTAAATTTACAAATACACTGATACATTGACCAACAAGTGCATCCAACTTATATAGAGTACCTAAACGAGCACCCCTAGCTAGCACCATCAAGTCTCTATTCATTTTACAACCATTGCTAGAGAACGAGACTTGCACTCCAACATCATTTAGCTTACTTATAGAAAGTAAATTTTGAGCCAGACTTGGTATATGCATTACACTATCAATTCCCTTAATTCTTCCATCGGGAAACTGAATTTCGACTCTTCCCCGACCAGCAATTTCCAGAGATGAATCTCTTGCCAAGTACACCTTTCCACCATCATATTTTTCATACTTTGTGAACCAATCCCTATGAGATTTCATATGGAAATATTCTCCAGAATCAATCATCCAGAAATCATCTAATGCCTGAGTTGCCAAGGCTGCAATGAAGGCATTTGCATCGCTCTGAGAATAATCATTGTTAGAAGAGTTCTTCTTCTTCTTCTTTTTCTCCTCTTTGCAAACCCTTCGGACATGGCCAAGTTTCCCACAATTCCAACACTTCACCTTGGACTTCTTACTAGGAGACTTTGATCTCCCTTCTGATTTTGATTTGGACTTCTTGTCCTTCTTCTTGTCTTTTTCTTTCGATCTACCTCAAACAACAAGAGCCTCGTTCGCCATCTCAGAAGATTTCCTTCTCATTTCTTCAAACAACAAAGAAGCAACTACATCTTCCATCTTGAAAGTGGTTGTTGTGCTCCCAATCACCATCACTAAATGATCCCAAGAATCCTATAAAGAACACAACAAAATCATACATCGATCTTCATCATCAATTTTCACGTTCACAGATGTTAACTGAGCAATCAACGTGTTAAAGGTATTCAGATGATCAACCATAGATGTCGCTTCCTCCATTTTCAAAGAGTATAACTTATTCCTTAAGAACACATTATTCACCAAGGACTTACCTTGATAAATATCTCCAAGATTCTTCCACAAAGAAGATGCAGTCTTCTCTTCATGAATGTTTAGGAGAAAAGAATCTGCCAAACAAAGTCTTATCAACCCTTTTGCTTTTATGTCTGTGAGGTCCCAATATTCTTGCTTCATTCTAGAAGGTTTTGTTCCAGACACAACAAGCCAAAGATCTTGATCCACCAACAGGTCTTCCATTTTAAGTTTCCACAACTCAAAACTATTGCCATTGAATTTATCAATTTCAATCTTTCTTGATGTACTCACCATTGCCATCTCAATTTGTAATTTGACAATTACCAGACTTCTACAAAACTCCCACTGAATAGAATAAAAACAAAAAACCCAACCTACCCACAAGGATAATACAACTGGCCAGGCTCTGATACCACTTGTTAGGAAAATTAAAGTGCAGAATAAACTCTCCTAATGTCAAACCTCAGAGAAGAATGTAGACATGTCTTAATTTTCTGAATTACAGTTCATTAAGATGCACATGGGAGAAAATATCAGAATAGAGAAATACACACACACACACAATTGAACACCAGATTTACGTGGGAATACCCTTACGGGAGAAAAAAACCCACCACACCAAAGAAAAACCTCTTGTATTACAGTAATTGAATTACATACAAGTTATAGACTCTCCTTTCTGATAATCAATCTCACAGCAACAAAGTTTCACTGTTACAATGCATATACAACATACAATGAACAACACCCACTAATTATTCAACCATCCAACATCTGAACCATCGAACTCTCAAACCCCTTCATAGTTACAATATGTTGCGATGTATAACAACAACTATGAATGATTCATTCTATGTACAATTGATTCAACTCAATTTCCTTTGTTGAACAACCATTGAATTTCCCAAGAATTCAAACGGCCTCCTTCCAAGTCAGCAACATCCTCCAGTTAACGGCTTACATCTCAACAATTCATCAAGTTCGTGCTCTTCACCTTACACCACACTACCGTTGCACAGTCAACAGGCTCCCACGGGATGGCGGTAACCGTGCTACCTCCGGACAGGTTGAGGGCTCCCAAGGTATGGCGGTAACCACTCTACCGTTGAACAGTGGATAGAATTCCATGGTATGTCTATAACCTCTCTACCGCTCAATAGATGAGAGACTCCCATGGTATGGCGGTAATCGCTCTACCGCTACACATCTAGCAAGATCCTACAGTATGGCGGTAATTGCGCTACCGCTCCTCTCTCTCAATCACCTAACAGTATAGAGGTAAAATCATAAACAAAACACTTAAGAAACTTCACTGCTTGGTGACAATATCAGGGTTTCTACCAGTGAGTTTGAGACACATATTCTCAACAATCATAACTATTCCAATCATCCTAAGAAATCATCATCATGCATGTATCCTTATGAAATATTTCATCATTTATTACAATTAATCACTCCAATAAACATCAATAAACATGTCAATCCTAATCCATCATCAACCTATCCTACAATAATGATGTATACATCATCTCAATCTTGACTACCTCAAGTGATTTATCCTTCAAGCACGACAAATCCACTTGTCACCTATCCAATCCTAGCATTATCTTTTCAAGAGACCCCTTGGGCTCCATTAAGCCTAATGGGTCTCTTGAGGGATCAACATTCTCTAATGAATTCATCATCTCCTTTCTCCTAGGTGAGGTGAATCCTAGGGAAACCTACCACGAAAGCCTCATCATCTCTAATTTTTATTCTTCTTTGATACGATGCTTCTTCTAGTCACAATGTCATATCAAAGAGGGGGAAAATGTAAATACCTAAATTTATTCTAGTACAATCTTACTTAAAGTTATAAATAATTAAATAATTTAGTTAATCTAGCCCAACTAATATATCCCAAACCTAATTAAATAATATTATTATTTAATTAATCATTTCCCTCCCACACAATTAAATATTTTTTTATCATCTCATTTTTCACCTCACATGGTTAAAATGATTAAATAATTTTCTTATTTAATTAGGCTCTTCTTCCTCCACCATTTCTAAGAATAGAGTCATTAATTGTATTTCCCTCATAAATTCTTATGTTTGTAAAAAATTACTATTTTTAGTAAATGCAATATTAGCCTTTCATTTAAAATAAAACTTAATCATGACCCTTCATTATCTCCTCAATTTAGGAAGGTGCTCTCATTTTTTCTCCGCCAGTAATTGTTTAATCACATCTCCATTGTCCATCCTTCCTATCAAAAAACTATAAATTAACATATTTTCCTATGCAAGACCATCATCCAATCTTATGCTAACTAAATGCTATCAAAATAGGTAATTTTTTAGCAAAATTCATCCACATATCACTCTCAAATTTCATTTATTGGAGAAAATGTAGTTTATAATAGAGTTTCATGGTAGTTTTTTGCTTTTTTTGCATAGTTATTTGAATTTATTGCATACTCCATCAAAGGTTATGATAATTTAGAATAGGAAGCTCTATTTTGCATCTATTTCATAGGTTTTCTTTATAAACTATTTCTTTTATTAGAAAGAAAGAAATTATTAGAGTTATTATTCAATCCAAAGTGTTCTTTATTAATGTACCAAGTAGACTAATGCAACAAAGTGAAGTCCCATATATCACTAAAATTTCAAACCTCTTTCTTGAAAAAAAAAAATCTTGCCTAGAAAAGTTGATGGTTAGAGGTTTCTCTTGATATTGAATATGCTTATTCAACCAAATAGAAGAAGAAGCAAAGTTAAAACCATGAAGTAATGAAGAGTCTTTCCAAATTAAGAAATGACAAATTTATTATTAAGCTTTCCAATTTTTGATTGAATAGGAAAGGAAGATATAATTTAAAATAATAGCATGGAAATAATCTTATCCATCTTTTTTTGTTGGAAAAAGGCTATTAGCCTGCAGATTGATATAATATTAAATAATTACAAAAGTGCCTTTAGAAGGCTAGAACTATGCAAGCTAGAGATTTACATGGAAATATTTTTATCAACCTAGTTGACAACCTAAATTACATCTGATTGCCCAAATTTTAAAACCCTACACAATACAATTTATCGAAGGAAATCAAACAACTACTATGCAAAGCTCAATTACCCCTACGAAAACACTGAGAAAAGTTCTCTCCTGGCTCCTCCTACACGTGACAAAGAACTTGACCTCTAGAGTCATTTTGATTTGATCTAGTAGCTGAGATACATACACACACCATTACTGCCTACATTTACCTCAAAATGAGGTAACTAGCCATTACCCTTTGAATTATGACCATCAGATATGAGATAGACGATTGAGATTGGATCTTTGATGAGCTTTAAAATATGACCATTGATTGCCCCCTTGAATTTAGGTTGTTGATCACCTAGAGACCGCATATCCATCAATGAAGGGAAAGCAACATATTGGAGTGAGGCACCCTAGAGTCCCCTCGATGAAGTGTCGATGAAGGGACCACCGAGTATCGTCATGACAAATTTTTGAGTCCCTTTGATGCAGTGAAATCTCATCCCTACATGCTTTAGATGCAAAAATCACTAATATCGACGTGACCACTGCTACCTTGTGCAACACCTGCTGGACCGTTGCAATGTAGTGGTAAGCAGTTATTGCTACCCCTTCCCTCCATTCCTAATCACTACCTTGAAAGTCATCTCACTGACTATTGTAGAACCACGGTAAACCGTCACACACAACCCTCCACATAATGTTGCACCACAGACCACACTCCAAGCCGCTGTGGCATTGTGGTGAACACTTCATGCCACTTCCCTTACACCACACCACCACCATCAAATAAATTACATAAATCTCTTTGATGAACATATTTCTGCCACCTTAGGGAAGCTTTTGACTTGGGAAGCTTAAGATGATTTTGATGCCACCGCTACCTTGTGCGCCACCTGCTAGACCGTCATGGTGTAGCGGTAAGCATGTATCACTACCTCGTGACCTCCATTCCTAAATATCATGGTACCATGGTGAGCCTTTACCTCTCACATCCTTCCTAACTGCTACCCCACAAGCTGTCTCACTGACCGTTGTGGGGCTGCGGTAAAACATCACACACAACCCTTCACATACCACCACACTACAGACCGCACTCCAAGCTGCCATGACATTGCGGTGAACACTTCATGTCGCTTCCCTTACACTGCACCACCACCATCAAATAAATTACATAAATCTCTCTGATGAAATTATTTATGCCACCTTAAGGAAGATTTTGACTTAAGAAGCTTAAGAAAATTCTTGTGCCAAAGCTTCTCATGGAGAGATTGTAGCTAATTGAGGATATGCTTGTAATTGAGACACATTATTTAAAATTGCCACCTCCTGTAAAACACAATTTTTTTTCATTTTATCCCACTTTCAAAACTAATAATTTCCATCAAACTTTTTAGAAAAACACCTTGCTGATCGTATGAAATTATATTTTGCAATTGCTCACACCCCATATTTGACAATAAATCCACTAGTTTATTTCCCTCTCCATAGGTATGGTTTATAATACAAATAGATAAATTATCCATTAAACACCACACTTGCTGCAACACATAGTCTAGTCTCCAATTTAAATATTTTCTTTCTTTGCAAGCATTTATGATTATTAATGAGTCACCTTCGATCTAAAGATTTTTAACTTGCAACTCTAAGGCCATTCGAAGTCCATAAAGAAGTGTTGTGCTTCGGCAGTGTTATTTGTGCCATGAAAAATTTTAACTAATTTTGCACCAATGAGATGCCCCCCTTACTATCTTTGATTACCATACCTACACTTGGATTCCCTTGTGAAGCTCCGTCAAAATTTAACTTGAAAATCCTTGAGGGAGGTGGGAACTAAGAAACTTTTGATCTATCAATTTTATCTTTCCCTTGTTGGAATTGACTTCCTTTAAATAGGAGAACAATATATTTCCAATTCTTCATTACCAATGCATCCCAATCAGTGAACAAAGAACCAACATGATTGACCTCCTGCACTTGTGCATTTGTTACCTCAGAGATTGACTTCTCTATCTGCAATAGGACCTAATCAATTGATGTTGATTCCTTTATGAAAACATGCTTATTATGCTTCCACCAAATATTCCAAATAACTAAAGTTGGAATTACTCACCAAATGACATAGAAGAGTGAAGATTTATACAAAATCAGCCAACTTGTAAAGAGTTCCCATAGAGTAGGAGGTAGGGGCAAATACCAATTAAGTTTTCCTTTGATGAAATCCCAACAAATATGTGCAAACTTACATACTAGGAAGAGATTATTTGAATCTTCTTGAACTTCATCACATAGAACACATTTGAACTAATCTAAAATTCCCAGCTTAGCCAGTCTATCAACTATTAGAATTCTATTTTTTATGGCCAGCCAAGCAAAGCAACCTGCCTTAGGCAATCCTACAGAGTTCCAACAGAAGGACAAATCCCTTTGCAATTTGTGGTGCACCCCTCCACTTACAATTGCTTTATAACCCCACTTTACTGAATACTTTCCCATTCTAGAAGGCACCCAAATAACTTTATCTGGTGTAGATGATTTGAAAACTATTCTACCCCTTAGAATATCTTCCAATTTTTGTTTTTGATCAGCTGGGATGTGAGAGCTTGAAAAATCTCCCCACTTGACTTTCCCCGTTGGCTCTAATGAATCCTGAAAGTAATCCTTTATTTATCCAACTAATTAACCTTCTATTATTTCCCTTTAACTATGGCTATAATAGTTTTATGTTACAATATTTTTAAGGTTTATCAGATTAATAGTTATAGCAATCTATTTAGCAATTAGACATAATCCTTGAGTTTTTAGATATATAATTCTCAATCCACCTTTCAACCTTGGTTGTATACAATGATTCTAGCAGACAACCCTAAAACTATAATAATGTAAATTACATACCATACAATTACTTTTACTATTTTTTAAACCTATTTTAGATTTTTCCCTTAGTGTCCATTTTTACCTATCGTTAGCCTTTATTTTATATTTATTCTATCCTATGTTTCCTTGTCTTTATCCTCACTTCTATGTTTTATCCTTAACTCATTTGTTTTACCCAGTTTTTAGCCTTATTACTTATTCCTAGTCCATCCTTCCATCTTTTCCCATGTGTTTCTTCACCCTTAAGTAAGTATTTTTCCCATTTCCTAGGTAATAGCTATCACTTGCCACAATATTTAACTCTCTCATTTTCCCTTTCATTTGTAGCCTACCCTTCACATTATTTCTTCCATATCTCACAAATCATAACTCCAAATAACTTGAAACAAAAACTAATAATGTTTAATATTTCACATATTCCTCCTCAAAATATTTGAGCTTACTCAAGATATGGGTCAAATTCATACCATTAGTTTGACCCACCCTTTTACGGATTTCAAAATTAAATACAAGGTTTTCTTACATGTTGAATTACTATGTTTCCACTTGTTCTTACCTAAAATTCCTTTGAATAATAAAATTTAGGCCTCATTTATCATATTTTACGTCATCACACAAGCATTCACTCTCTTCTATTACTTGCATTACCCTATTATTGTTCTAGAATTTTAGATCTTTGGAGAATTGAACCATTACTTTGGAGCCTTAGAATTTATTTTTAAATCAATTTGGAGCTTTATAACATAGCCTTTTGTGTTATCTCGTCCTTTTATTCCTTGTTTCCGCTACCATGGCCTTTCCATCTTCCCAATTTACATCTAATTTCATCTAATTTTTCCCTCTTTTCCCTCATTCTCCTTTCCATCTCATCTCTTTTCAGTTCCATATTTGTTTTCTTCTACATTTTGTCTAATTTTCATCATTTTTATTTCCCCCATTGACTCCTCCCCTCATATTATCTATTTTCCCTCTTTGTATCCAAACTAAGGGGTCAAAGCTCTAGTTTTTATCATCCCGTGGGGCTAAATTGGTAGGTGGCATGGAAATTGCTTCCTTAATCCTCCATCATCCAATCATCATTGATATTTTTCCTCCACACCATCCCATCATGCACTAATATATGTTGCTAGTGCATTTCCTATGCTAGTAGTGTGACCCTCTTGCCATTGCAACAGTGTAGTGGGGCTAGTTTTGAAGGGACAAATGAGTGATTTTTTAAAAGGGAATAAGTTTTTCCCAAGGATTTTATTTTTGCCATTCTTATAAGCCTCAAAATATAGTTCCAATCACTTCACATTAGTATAAGTATTTTCTCTAAATTTTGTTGTAATTGCCATTTTTTCAATTTGAAGCCCTTACTTGTTCATATTTTTGACAAATCATATCTTGCACCAAAAATATATAATTATGGACTTGGGTGTAGGCATTGGAAATGTATTTTTGAGTGCTACAAAATAATTCATATGATTTTTCTAGATTTAAACTTACCTATCCAAATTTTAGTTTGAGGTCATTTTATGTACTTTAGTTCATTTCTTGAAAGCATCATTAAAATTGGTGATTGTTTTTCCAAGGGATTCAATTTTAGTATTGATTCATATTTGGGAGGTCCCAAGGAAGATAATTGTTGTACAATATATATTTTCCTTTATTGGTATTTGTGTCTCTAATGATAAATTTGATTATACAATCATATAGATCTATACAACTATAAAGATTTTTGTAATGATAAATTTGATCAAGCTCCCAAAAATTATGAATAATTTTTTAGATCCAAAATCTATCAAGTGATATATTGATTTATAGGTTTTTATGTCTTTAAGACTCAATGGTAAGGTCTATTTTACACCAAGATGCACCCAACAAAATTTCTTGTGAAAAAAGCTTCCAAATTGAGAGGGGGCTTGTAGATCTAAATCTTTGATACACTAAGAATCACATAATAGAATCCAGTGGCCAAGATCACCTACAAAATAAAAAATAACCTTCCACAAGAGAATAGAAAGAAATGAATGAGATTATATAATGCATGAAGATATAATGGCATACATAATGTATAAGAGGAACCGTTCTTATACAAGCAAGATGAGAGATATAACAACATATAATTATAACAAGTATCACAATTATATGACATGAGACACAAAAATTAAATGACCTAAATGTACCCAAGTAAATCTAACTAACTAGGTGTGAATAAGACCTAAGAAGGAAACCAATTAGGGAATAATCTCATTCACACCATAGTGCGACTTTCACAATAAGCTCATGCCAATCTTAAGAGTGAGGAAAGAATCAAGGGAGGAGAGAATATATGTGGTTCCTAGTCAATGAATTATGGAGTAGTAGAACAAGATGAGTAAGATGCAAATGATAAGTATGATAAAAAGAGTAGTATTATGAAGAAAATAAAGAGATACAATGAATACAAGTAGCTTAATTATTAGAATGGAAAATATCCATGGTATAACATCATCATAAAAAGGGCCAATGATCATATCATCTATTTGAAGCATGAAGTAAAAATACATAAGTATGATGAAGAAGAGAATCATAAAGTACAAAAATGACCACAAAAATGCTACCATAAACATAAAGATGAATTAAAATTGTAATTAACATGAAAATAAATACAACTACTAAAACTACTTTATCCAATGATTAAATCCTTAAATACAACTTCTATGAAATCCAATTGCAACTACCCTATTCAGCTAGTAGAAAGCAAAGACAATCAGTGACCAATTCAATCAATGAAGTTGCTCAATTTTTGGAAGTATAAAGGAAATGGGATTTCTCACAAATTTTTAACTTGTAACTGCACTTGTAGCCCTCCCAAGTTAATAAAGGGTAGGAGGTGATTTAGCTCTACTAAATCTTGACCACATTCTAACTCTTTCCTTGTAATCAAAGGTTCACATTTCACCTATTGAATCAAGCATTGAATAAGATCAACAAGTCTATTTACATATTGTGAAGTGGGGTTAGTGGAAAATATAAATGAAACATGAATTATCATATAAGGGTTAGAATTTATAATACCCAATTCAAGAAAATGATCAGATCCCACTTACAAATGAAATTGAATGCAAAACAAGTTAGAAATCAACATATACAATGAAAAACCAATTCAAAAACATGAAATCAAACAAGTGCAAACCTCTCATTCCGTTTTGAATGGTTCATGGTATGTTGGATTGCTCAATCAAGAAGCTCCCATGATTGCAAAAGCCGAAATGAGGACCTATATGATGATAATTGCTCAATGCTCAATGATATGAATGTGCTCAAGAATTCAAAGTTTCTAGATGGCGATAATGAAGGAATGGTGTTTATTTTATAGACTTTCTAAAATTATGATCACTGGTTGAGATAAGATTTTAAGATCAATGGATGAGAGTAGATCAAGGAGGATGAAAGATCAAGATCAATTTGAACTTAAAATATCTCCACAATTTAAGGAAATTGATTTAGGATATTTTAAAATGAAGGGTGAAGATTAGATTGAGGAATGAAGGGTCGAGGATGAATGAGAATATTTAGATATTTTAGGATATTTTGAAAAGAATATTCCATGGGAATATGTTTTTGAGAGGGAAATTAGAACAATTAAATAATTCAAGATTATTTAATTATCAAGGATTAGGATATTCTTTATTAAAAAAGAATATTCCATGCAAGTGGGATGGAAGTTAGATAATTAAATAATTCAAATTACTTAATCATGAGACATTAGAGGAAAATTAGATAATCAAATAATTAAAATTATTTAATCATGGGACATTAGACGAAAATTAGATTATGTCTAATTAAATAATTTTGAAATTATTCAATTACAAAGAATTAAGAGGAAAATTAATGAAATATGAATTAATTAAATAATTCAATATTGCTTAATTAATAGAGGAAATTAAGATAATTAGTGAGAAATGATGTTAAAAGGGGAATTAGTGATGCAAGTGATGCAAGTGATGAAAATGATGAATAATGCAAGATCGAGGAGTAATATGATAAAAATGTAATGTTAATGATGTGAGATATGAGTTAGGCATTTTTACATGTCTACACATATATATGTGCTTCTATCCCCAAATTATTTTTACAATATTTAGAATATGGAAAAACATCTTCAAATCTAAAAAATTACATGTGTTAAAAGTAGAATTTATAGTCAAATTATATGGTAGGATAAAAAAAATCCATATGTCGAGATATTCATCATATGGAAAAGTAAACATGCATGTCAAGAACAAAAAAATAAAGGAACTAACCAAATCATTAACATATGATCTTAATATAACTATAATGATGATAAAATAATTAGAGTGCAACACCACCCATCGTCCTTAGACCTAGAAAGGATATTTTAATCATACAATCACACAAAAACTTTTTGCCAATGATTGTGATTTTTGCATGCAATGATAGGGTTAAATGACAATAGAGAAAGTGCCATGGATAAACCTTATTGTCAGAGAACCATGAGTTTCATATATGTGAAAAATAAGGATTAACACTTATAATCACAAACTCCAAACAAGAAGAGTTATCCTCAAACATTATACACAAAAACTAATGAAGATTGATGCTCAAGGAAAATAAAGAAAAGGTCGAGCCATTAGAAGATCCATTGTGAAAATCTTCAAAAAATAAACAATCAAAGACATATTTTTGTAGCACATTATTTGCTTGTGAATTCACAAAGTTTCCAAGAGTCCTATGAAAGGTATTTCTGAAATGCAAAAAGTTGAAACCTTTAAACTCAATGATTTTTGAGAAAACTCAAGCAAATATCTATTCCACAGAATGCCCTTTGAAAATAGAAGCGACCATAGACAAGGTTCCTAACCTATTTGAAAGAATGCCTCAAAGAGATGTTCTTGTCAAGTGTATTTATTACAAGATATACAAAAAATAGATTTGTTGAGAAGGCATTAAAAAAAATCAAGGTACAAATCCAACTCGAGCTTTTAGTGCATGCTTTCTAATAAAAGTTTGAATATGAAATGATTGAGAACTCTAGTTGCTTGGGTAGGACTATAAGTAAGTGCACAAATGGTGCTGATGGAGATGGAAACCATAAAGTCAAATAAGACAAATGACAAGTTTGATTCAAATGAATATTTGTATGTGATTCAATATTTTAGTGACCATTCAAATTCCATTTTGATAATTTGATTGGACATATAGATAGTGAATGTCTCTTCTACACTTTGTCATCATTATCACAATAAATATTCTTTGACTTTACAAGTTTTACATTGAAGAAAGCATTCTTTTTCTAGATTAAACTCTGTAATTTTTGTGATGCACGCAATTTAAAGAAAAAAAATGCTTTCATCAATATGAAGTGTGAAAATCTAATGTTTTTGAAGTTTTACATTAATTTTATTTGAATATATATAATATGAAATTGATTTGATTTTTATACTAATAGATTTTTTTCGAAATTACAAACTACAATTATAGAAAAATTAAAACAAAATGATTGAATCATAATAAACCAAAAATATATATATCTATCTATATATATAGTTAAAAAAATAAATATCAAATACTAAGATATCTACCATGACAGGGATGAAGATAAACATGAAACTAAGGACCTAAAATTCCCCACAGAATCGTAACAAATCCAAACAGGAATTGAAAGGGACGTTACAACGGGTCAAAACAAAATCCGGTGGGCCCGACACGTAGAAAGTACTACTCTTTTCGATACCAACTCCAGGTCATAATCCGCTTTTAGACTTTCACTTACCTCCACCTGTCCGCATGACTTTTCGTGGGAAGGTAAACATTAGTTGGCATGAGGGTGTGTGGCAAACAAACCCTAGAGCATGTTCCCTCTCCTTCCTCCCATGTCATGCTCCCTGCCTCCACGCGCCCCCACGCCATTTGTGTGTTTTCACTCGTGTGAATTTCCATGCTTTTAGGGATTAAAGGAAAACAAAGTAATTTTGGAGGTTCAAAAGATCTTTGTGTTATGCAATCAATTTCAAGGGTGTACTATTGGTAGTACAATTAATTTTGCTATGTGATTGGGCTTGGTCTAATTTTAAGGTGATATTGATAGATTGGTAGTACATATTTAGGATTTGATTGTGTAAGTTTTTCTTTTCGTAATGGTCTGATTAAACAATATGATTTATCATGGGGGAACAAGTACAATTAATGTCAAGGTGGAATACCATTAGTTTGATTTTATTGTGTAATGGGGTTAGATCATGAAGTGATATTAATAGATTTGTTTTTTAACGAGTAGTTTAAAGATAAGTTGTTGGATTAGATGTGTATATTTTTCGGTGTAATTTGTTATATAAGTACAAAAATATCAAAATCTATGTATTTTTTCTTTCAAAATTTGTATTTACTAGAAGTGTTTATATATATTTTGTTGTTTAAAGGAGTGGTGAATATGGAATGTTATTATGATAATGATTGTATTTAAGAATATGTGATTTGATAGGAAAGGTTTTTCATAATGTAAGATTATATTTATATTGAGTTGTCTTTATGTTACATTATTTAAGTGGTAAAATGGAATGTTATTGTAATAATGTTTATATAACTTTTACTCATAATGATCATAATAGCATAAAGTGTGTTTATTCAATGTTTTGTATTCATAATGACTAAGTTTATTGAGCTTTGTTTCTTCCGTTTCATACATATGCTAATATTTCACATTAGATTTGATTATATCTTTAACTAAAATTATGAATAAATAAATTTGGATAATATTGATTACTATACAAAGTGTACACATTTCGTGTTGATGTGTAAGAGTTGGTAACTTGGTATAGAATGCTTTAGACCAAGCAAGATTTGGTTGAAGATGTAGCCATCCAAGATCTAGGAGCTTCAATAAAAGCACAAGAGAGAATAATATTATTCTATAAGGGATGCAAATATATACAATGATGATAGATTATAATGGAATAATATAATTGAGATTACAAAGAGAACCCCTTGGTTATAGCGACCAAGGTCAGACATAGGACAACATAAGATTATGGCGTGTATCTTCATATTATGACTTGAGATATAAAGTGATAATTATCATGTGTACCCTAAGTAAACTTAAGTAACTAGTATGAATAAGACCCGGGTGATGAATAAGTTATGTAAAACACCTTGTTCACACCAATGCCCCCTCAAGTGCGACTTAGGGAGAATGGACAAGATGCGACAAATGCAAAGATGAGTCTCAACTACAAAATCATGTTAGCTACCCATGTACAAATGAATATCTCATTAATGGAGTAAAGAAGAAATACCAATGGGATAAAACTCCTCAAAAGAGAGAAATACAAAGAAGAATGAAGAGAACAAAACCCCATGTGAGAAAAAGGTCTCCCCCATAAGAGAGAAGAGGAGATACCATGTATCCCCTCCTCAAAGTAGAATCTCCTACAATGATTGTAGATGTGCAATAATGAATGATGAAGATTATTCAATCCCATTGAGCAACATTCCTCCCCTTTGAACAAAAAAACCAAGAATATATGTAGGATGTATTCCCATTCCTAAAAGAAACGTGAGGAAAGAAATATCAAGATGTATGTCCCTAAACTCTACTCAAATGTCCTCATGTTAGTGTTGGAAGCTACCATAATTAACTCATTTGTCTCATGTCACATAGATGAAGATGATAATCCGAATCCTTGTGGAAATGGATGTAGAACACAATCCAAAAATAAATATGTCTCCTCCAAATGTTGCTCAAAAGTATCTACACCAATGTCAAACTATGAGAAATGATTATTTACAGAAGGAATAAGAGGTTATAAAGGTTCCCTCACAACATTTGAAGAAGATGATGCGACTCATAAGAGCTAACATCAAATAGGAGATTGATATTTTGAATAGTGTCCTCCAAGTTTGCAAGATAGTACTCACCAAACAAACCTACAATTTATATCAAGTACTCATCCCAAGTAGTATTTAAAATATAAATTTCCTATTGTACTATATCATTAGAAGCTATGGATGTAGCAATACTAGTTGCATCAAAGATAACAGTGGATGGAGGAGATGTAATGTCAGCACATGTCTCTAGAACCAAGTAGATGAAAAATCACCATGATTCAGATGATCATAATATATCTCCTCAAATATGTCTAGGAGTAAAATGTAAGAAGGTGTATACTCAAGATTGATGATCAAACTACCCAACTATAACTATATCTTTGTTATACAAATCATAAATTATGACAAAATTTGGTGTGAAATCAACACTTTTACCTGCTCCACCATGTGTGATCTAATAGATAGAAAGGATATTAGTTGACAACAATGGAAGAAAAAGAATGTCATTAAATGATGGATTCCATCTATTTCAATAGATCCTTTCCCATAAACATACATATATGTTTGTTTTTCCATGAAGATGTGTAGTGATGAACAAGACTCAAATGAAGAGAATATACTCTATAATGAAGTCATGTGATGAGAATCTCGAGAATCAAGTATTCACCTCATTGACTTAGAATTTATAATTATAACAAGTGTTTTCCCCTTCTATTTCTCTAAATTTTAAGAAGAAGATGAACCCCCTAACATAGTTGGAGGAAGATTGATTTGTTTCTTCTTAAGAAGATGCTTCAACTCATCAATTTGTTTTGAATAAAATTGATTTTCATTGTATCTTATTTTCTTACAACATGCACATTTGAGCTTCTACTTCTTAAACGATTCCCCTTGATATGGAGAGGATTCAAAATATTTTTTAGCTTGTTTTTTTCTTCTTTTACTTTGTTTGCTTATTTTTAGGATTTCTTGATTCTTTTTATATCTTAGGCTCACTAGCCACCAATTCTTGTGGTTTAGAAGACTTGATGAGACCCATTTGAATTAACTTCACTTCCTCTTGAATTAGAAGATTTACAAATTCATCAAGACTAATATCAACATATGCAACTCTCATAGAAATGTAATGGGTATGAAAGCTCTAGAAACAAATATTGGATACTTAGGACCAAGCTTGGATAACACATTTAGAATTAATTTTAAATCATCCTTAATAATCTTGCAATACTTTAGTTGTGTTCTTATTTTTTTAATCTTGGAGATGTATTTTTGGATGTGGTCAATAAAAAAATGATGAAGAGAAAGGAAGAGTATGATCAAACCTTTATGTTTGAATGCTTCAAAAACCTATAGCTTGAACAATAAAAAAAGGTTGAACTTCTTGGGAGCCTGTCATGAATGGTCAAGACCTTATTTACCTTTTAATTTCCACATTCAACCAATGATATAGAAAAATAAGATGATGGGTATGCTCTCTAGCCTAAGTGTGCCTAGAGTAAGAACAATGAAATGAAATTTTATGGATATTACTTCATATCTATAAGAAGCACTAAACTAGTGTGTGTAGATTTCAAATGGAAGTGAATTATCCAACAAGTGACAATAACAAAAAATATTTCAAAATTTTATTATAAAATGAAAATAAAATGACAAGGCATGAGCACTATCACCTCACACTGTGAATGGAAGTGAAGTCTTACAAGAAACACAAGTAATATGTCTCATCCAAATATGTCAATGAAATCACACTAGATAATAAATTGAACAATAAGCCTACCATATTGATCAATAAAATTAGTAGTAATCACATAGAAGCTTGGAAATAGGAGAGCTTGCAATAAAAATGTTCTTACAACTTGATTTTTTGAAATATTAAGTTGGATTTTCAAAATTAAAAACCAAAATAAATATGAAGAGTCAATAAACTTGAACTAATCATGTTGGGAGTTATCCTAGTTTGGTAACAAAGCATGGTTATCAAGAGAAAATTGGAAAATCTAGAAGAAAATATTCAAGTTATATGACCAAAAATTTAGCAAGTGTATGTGCATTACACTAGCATCCAATCACAACAAAATATTTGAGAACTTGAAATATTAGCACAACATGTGGTAAACATGGTGGTAATATTGGTTAACATTGAAAAGGAGAAAGACGCATGAAAACATAAAACACAAGTTGGCATTGAGGCAAGAAAGGCTAAGGCATGGTCAAGTGAACCTAAAAAGATGCTAGCGGAAGAAACCCCTAAAGCAAGCCTAGAACATAACATAAGAATTGTAAGGGTATGCAATCTCCAATAAATAGATAACTAATCACTAGTAAGTAGTAGGGATAAAATGGCATAAGACTTGTACTAACTTAGGTCCAAACTCAAGTGAAAGTATGAAACATCCCAAAGTATTATTGTGAATGGTGAACCTATACCTACACAAACACAAGAGAACAAACATATAATTAGATCATTATGCAAGTTACATCAACATTCCCCATGAAATTAGTTTGAAACATGAAAACAAGAAATGAAATGAAGAAAAACAAGAACAAAGCTATCAAATCCTATTCTAATGAGAAAACTCTCAATCCCATGGGGGAATTGGTGTCATTTTGATGTGGAAAATGGCCCTTTCCCAATTCCTTGCAAGCTTGATGATTAATGGTGATGAATTGATGCTCCTTGATGAAATTTGTCAATAACCTAGCTAAATTGATTGCAAAATATGAGAAATGCTATGAAATCAAATGCTAAATGCCTATAGTGATTGTGGTCTTAGTTGATGGATCCAAAATCAATAGAGGAATTCTCTATTTATAGAAGAGAATGAGGGAGAAAGAAGAAAAATGGATGAATGTAGGATAAAAGACCAACCAATGAGAGAAGGCCACTTGTCCACATGTGATTGGAGGAGGAATGAACACATTTTGATGAATGTGCACATAAATATGGTTAGGTGGAATTTGAAATTTGTGAAATGACAAGTTGGAGGGAGAGAAGAATGGAGTAACTGCCACTTGGCTCAAGGAAAAGGACATGTAAGAGGCCTTTAATTCCTTGTTGGATGTACTCATCCCTTTCCCTTTTGGAGGGATTTTCAAATTTGAGGAATATTCCCTTATTGATGCCAAGTTGAGAGAAAATGGGGGAATTAATAATCAATTAAATTGATTTATTGTGCAAGTTGCAAAATCTAGAGGATTTGATGGATGAGGATTAAGATTAATTAGGATTTGATTAAATTAGATGAAGATTAGTTGATTTGACAATTTTGACTTAGATTTTGGATTTAAATAAATCAAAGTTGAGAGGAATAATGGATATAGACTTAATTAAATAAAGATTGATTTATTTAATTAAAGAGGGTGATGTTAGATTAAATCAAATAAAGATTAATCTATTTAATTTAAAAGAGATAACCTTAGAGAGTAATTAAATAAAGTGAATTATTTAATTACAAGAGGGATTATCAGATTATTAAATAAAATAATTTATTTAATTAATAGAAGTGGATGACTTAATCAGATAGATTTGATTTATTTAATGGGTATGTGCATGATCATGATGGGTCAAAAAGTGGCGATATGTAAGCCATATGATGGCCCATGTGGTTGACGACTTTTTTTTTACCCAAAATTAATGAAACGAAAAGGGTTTTTAGAGGAGATTCTCAGCTTTCCACCAATATAAATTATGCTTTACTTTGAATTTAATAAATAATTATTATTCATTTTCTATTAGAATTACGAATAAAGTCCTTATTGATAGGCTGATTGAAAAACATCTATAACTTTCAAATGGTATCACTTTTTTTGAATCTGAAACATGCGTCACATTCTATGCTTCGCATACTATAGGAATAAAATTAAAAAAATTGAATTTCATGAATTTTTGACCAAGTTAAGGTGGTTAGATAGATGAGCTTTTATATTTTTTAAAAGTTATAATAAAAAATTCATAATTAATTATTTACATGGAAACAAATTATAAAAAAATATGCATCACATTGGGACATGAGTCCTCTACTTATATCTAAAAGATTATAAAAAAATATTATCATTTTATTGTGGTTAGGGTGGTCAGACAGACACCTACTTCTTATTTTTACCCTGAAATTTAAATACTACTGAATTGAAATTTCAAATTTTCACCAAATAGATTCTAAAAAAATAAATAAAGGTCTAGTAGTTTAGAAACTAGATTCAATTTGCTACATATTCTATTTTTACATTTTTTTGAAATAATATAGATAACTTATTCAAATTTTTACATCAAGTTGTCTAACTCTGATTTTTTGTTTTTTTATTGCCACTTAAGGTCTTGTTTTTTCCATGATGATCCTGCACATACCCTAATTAAGAGAGGAAATACGATGAATTTAATCAAATAAAGATTATTCAATTAAATTGATTAGTAAAGGAGATGATTCAGGAAGAAATGATGTTAGTAAGATCAGGATCAGATGTGTAGGATCAATCTGTATATTTTTTATGTCTACATTTTGCCTCTATTTGAAGCAATGCACCTATTGCGTTGGTTCAAAGAATAAACTGCCTAGATAAAAAATTTTAAAAAATGATTTTTTTAGATGCCCCATTGTTGCCCCAGTGAGAAGGATTACGCTGGTATACTGCCCCCTCGAGAGATCAGACGAAATTTGGATTTTTGGGTGATCTCATGAAAAAAGAGGACAAGCTGCCTGACGGGTCAAAAACATGTCAAAATGTGAAAAAATGACGCAAAACTACCCTCACTCAGGTGAAAATAGGATTGGGGGTTCAAAATCCTAATTTTGACAGTTAAACATGGTAAAAAAACACTAAATTTCAAGCTTAAATAGGCCCCAACAGGTCACTTTCAATTCATTTGCACACCTAGCCTTTGAGAGATTTTTGTACTTTGAGCTCTGAGCACTAATCGAGATGGCACAATGATTGCTTCCACGACACGTGTATGATCGAGTGCGAGTGTACAAATGACCAATCGACGCAGGACCAGCGGTATGTGATTCTTACCCACCTTGTTTTTTTCTTTTTTTGAGCGCATTTAATAGGGTCTAAAAGTCAAACTAGGTCAAGTGGCACAATTTAGTGCCACTGGAAGGGTAGAATCAGTGTCACACAGCCTCAAAGAGTGCCACATATGCAAATGGGGATGCATGGTCCAGTTTAGAAAATTAGGGTTTTGGGCCAAAGTTAGGTGCCTATGCAAACTGCACCACTGTGAGCTAATTTAGAAATTTAGGTTTAAGATAGTGGTCAAACTACGATGCTGCGACGTAGTTTGGAAATTTGCAAACAATTCCACAATTGCAAACAACATCGCAATTTTTGTTTCAATTGCAAAACCTAAGGCATAATCCTCATTTTTTTATGAAATTTGACATTGTGGCCTTTTCTTGCGTAGGAGGACCTTGGGATATTGCATTCACGAGAGCACCAGTCCCTAGTTCTCAGCAGATTAGTTAGTATGCATGAGTTTCTCTAGGAGCACCTTGGGGTGATAGGGTTGTGGTATCTTGCATACGCAACTGCCGTCTGGACACATTTGGGCATGATGATCGCCCTAGCAGAGAGATGGCATAGTGAGACATCATCGTTTCACTTGCCCACAAGAGAGGCTACGGTGACCCTGGAGGATGTTTGGCGCATCCTTTGATTGATCATCCATGGAGAGAGAGTCATTTATGATGTGGATGCAAAATATTACAGATTGTATTACAAATAGGTTGTGCCATCAGGATCCCAAGTACCAAAGTACTCACAGCAGATTGGCATGAGACAAGAGGAGCATGCCGAGAGACAGGTGGGAGAGGGCAACATCTAGTAGGGCTAGCCTCACATTTTTTATCAGAGACAACATTCTTTTTTATCTATGGGCTCCATTTTTTATAGCCCCGACTTGTATTGTATACTTGATTTATAAACACATTTTGATCCTGATCTTTTTACCATGATAGCTACATTATATATATATATATATATATATATATATATATATAATGGTTCGATTCGTTTATGAGATGTGTCCTTTACTTATGCATGATGAATGGATGGATGTATTTAATTTCCTATATGTGATGTTATGTAGATGTTATGACTCTATCTCATGTGATGCATGTGTTTATTTTATGTGATGTAATGTGATGTATGTTTCTATGTGATGCGATGATGTGATGCAGTGATTATGCGGATATTTCATGGATACATTTCTTTTTGTATATTTTCTTATGCAGAATGTGATGATGTATGTTATGACATGACGATGCAAATGTGTGCTTATGAGATGCTTAATAAACCTATATGATATGTAAATTCTTTTGATGTGAAATAATTATGATGATGTATGATATGAGATGACCTAAGATATGCAATGGTTTTATGACATGCTTTGCGATTTATGAATGTGATGGTACAAATTCAGCGATATGAATGTAATCATTTAAGATGATGTGATATGTAATGCACATGATTATGAGATGATGATGATGTGAGATGATTATGCTTTTGTATTATGTGATATGCCTATGTGACGATTCTTGTTTTTGCAATGATTTATGAATGCGATGTTATGACATGATGTTTTATGATGATATGCAATGATTTGTGAGATGATCATGACATGATTTATGAAGTGTAAATGATTATGTAATGAGATTATTATAATGGGATATGATATGGATACGTAATGATTTGTGGTATGTGATGATGCATATGATATGTGATTATGCTATGGATGATTTAATAATGCCTATGTGATAATATCTTTATATAATGAATGCAAGTTTATGATGTTTATGAGATTCTTTTTAGAATAATGAATCTATATTAATGATGAAATGCAGTGCATCTATGTTTCCTATATGACATGATATGCATTATGTTGATGATCTGTGGATGCAGGGTGGATGCATTTAGTGATTTTTTTGAGTAATTATCATGGTACCATGTTAGTACAGAGAGAAAATAGAAGAAAATGGAAAGAGGATCCAACACCTACACTAATAATGATGATTTGCTTACCAGGAATTTGGATTTAAAAGGGCCATTTACCTTATGTTTGATAATACA